>OY735207.1:34929815-34942315 GCA_963457665.1 Thysanoteuthis rhombus
ATAACTGTATTCCAGTCATCTCTGGCAGGGCAAGCTCGACCTCCAATAACAAGAAGATCTCATAAATCCTAAAAAGAAGAGTATACAATCGATGTATCCTCCCAATAGTCACCTATGGAGTTGAAACATTGAACCTAACCAGGAAACAGACCCAAAGACCGAGAAGTATGCAATGCTATGAGAGAATCATGCTCAACCTCACTTGGGGAGATCACAAGATAGCACAATATATCAGGGAGAAAACAGGACCTCGAGACATAGTAGAATCCACTACAAAACTTGTTGCAAGAATGTCTGACAGCCGATAGACATCATGATTCACAATATGGATCCCATTCGCCACCGAGGCAAACAGAAAATGAGGTCGCGGGACGAACTTGACGAATTCAGAGAGTACTGACTCTGCGACGCCCACGATAGAGAGGTGTGCCAAATCCTAGGGAAGGTCAATGTCCATCGACGGACGATAAAAGATTGATGATGATACAGTAACTTGTGTTGGGTGCCTAGTTTAACTCATTAACTGCAGATGACTAAAATGTCAGTTACTGCAGTTCTATGGCTCAACTGTGAATGGCGAAATTTCTATCAGCCACACAATGAAACCTTCTGCAAAAAGTTGTAGGCGAATATTTCTGCTCGGTTCTATATTTCTGTCTGTAACTTTATGTAGAAGGATCAGTGATTTACAGGGAAAACAAATTATTCTGGTTATTTTGCTCCACCTTGTCAAGAACACAACTGCCCCTCCCCTGGTTTATAGGTGAAAGCTACGTTTACTTTGTTCGTTTGGCAGATCGTTAATCAGTATATTGGTTTGGTCCTTACGGGTTCCCTGTTCTCATGCCTCTGTGCCCCACTAAGCTGTGTTTAGTAAATGTGCTATGCTGCCCTGACGTTCGGGAATCGATAGTAAGCTGGTCAAGCACATCGTTACTATTGAGTATTGAGGTTGAGCCTCGCTGCTATATCGTTTTAGAAATCATTCTACAACTCAAGAGATTTGCCTTTTGGACTTTGATTTATTGTTTGCTAGGGTTAGTACAATGGAAATTTGTTGAAGGTTGGGAAATAGGCTATGGAAGGATCGATTCAATTTTGAAACTAATCCATCATCAATTACATCTCCTTTAACATAGCTACCAGTCCGCAAAGGTTTTTCATTTTAAAACAAGGGTTGTAACATTTGATTGTGGATAGCTCGAAATGACTTGCTGTGAGACATATGATCCTTTTTTTTGCTATCCAACGATTTACGACATCACCATATTTGCTGAAATGTATTTGATTCTGGAGCTCAAAACAGGTTTGAATCAAGAGGACTGGAAAACGAACTAGCAAGCTACATCTACCTTTTTATTACCCTTAGAACAGATAGTAAAGAAATGTGAAGCCAAACTTAAGAAACTCAGTGGTCCATACGGAACCTAACCCAGCTCCTAAAGTATATTCCCAAGGAGGGTTTCTGGTTTCTACTAATATGATTTGCTTGTATGACCGAATCTGAATTACTTGAGTAATTCCCAGTGAATTACTGTCCCCGCTCAATCCGACTTTTTTCATATTTCTTCTTGACCAGTTTACTATACTCACACTAGTTTATTGTTTTCTCACTGAGGACTTTTACATGCGATTAAGTGACCAAAAATATTCCAGCACTCACCTCAGTAATTTAGCTGATTCTAGTGATACTGTCGTCTGGGTAGTTTCTATCTTTCCATAGATTTCCAATTCTTTCAATCTCCTTACAACTCTCTCCAGGACTGTTTCAAGGCCGCCAATAGTGATGGGCATAACCATTACCTTCACGGTCCATAATTTTTGCAGTTCTTTGGTAAGGTCCAGATATTTTTTCAGCTTTTCATTTTCTACTATTTTATTTGGTATCCTGCTGGAACAGCGACGCACAACCTCTAGAAAAATATCCCATCCTTGTTTATAATGACTAACAAGAAATTTACACTTTATATTCTCTAAGACAGCTTCTTGTCTCTGTATATTATATACAATAGCTTCTGGTTTCTGTATATTACACAGGACAGCTTATAGTTTCTGTATATTATACAAGACAGCTTCTGGTTTTTGAATATTGCATACAGTTGTGTGATGATATTTAATGTTGCAAAAACTATAGATGTATTCAGGAGAGGTCATGTGCTTGATACTTTCAATCGAAGAGGATAACGTTTAGTTTCTTCTCCGAGACATCCCAACTAATGCTACAGTATACAGTGCCACGAGGCTTATCGTCTTACGAATTTTTTTTTCTGTTCCTAAGCCACTGTTACTTACATTCTTGTAGTCATGAACATAATTTACTTTTATAGTTCAATTTCCAAAGATCTCAAGTATTTCTCTTCCTCTTTTTATTGTTATTGATATTTACAAAGCTTAGGTTAGTACTGCATTGGGCCAAATTCGAGGAAACAGGGCAGAGGAGGATTATGTTCTACAATGAACCAACCGCGATAAGCATCAGACTTGAGTTTTCCCTCGTCGTATCAAAAGAGAAATCATCAGTTAAAAAAGACGTCATCTTGTAAATAATGATATCTACAAGCGTACGTGTTGGTTCAAGCATTTATTCATTCTAAATAACTCTGGTGCAAGGGAATGTACATCCTTATTTTTGAGAATTCTTTTGATTCTCATGGAAAAAAGGGGGAACACCTCTCGAACAAATCCCTTTGCTAGAACTCTGATATCCAGCTGCAGATGAAGAACAATTCGCTATAATCTTATTTGATATGAATTCTTCGACGGAATACAGGTTTTCCCCAGATATCTGAAAGCAAAACGTTCCCATAAAAAAACTTTCGTAAGCCGAAATGGTGTGAAGCGAAGGATTAAACATGCTAACTTTAAATGATGAAATTTTTGAGTCCATCCATAGATTAGAAATGATGATTATGGTAAGCTTGGTCTTTGAAGGTTGGGTAGTGAGAGGTACAGGAGACTGGGGTGTAGGACAGAGACGAAGGGGGTGCGCAGGCATTTGGTCTATAACAGCTCACTCTCGCTGCAAAACAAACACTGAACGTTATTTTATAAAGAAAAACTTTATAAAAGCGAAATAGCGACGTAAAGCGAAATTCTGAGAAGAAGGGGATACCTATATCTCAATCATTCATTTTTGATTGATTATACTTTCACCTTTCCGTCACAATCGATAAACGTGATCTTCACATCAAACCTTCTCTAATGATATGGGATGCTAGTTCAAGTCTCGTTGGAGGCGACTATTTTACAGTATGTGTATCGATCTCCGATACACTTACTTAATGGTCGTAGAATTTATCGGTCTCGAGCATTGTGATAGAAATAAAAAAAAACAACGTGAAAGTATAACTAGTAAAAAGTAAGTAACGAGAATTTGTAATAATTTTCAATCTTAAAATCGCCACGAATTGTTGATAGTAAACTCCCAGTTAAAAGTTGGTACACATGCCTGTAAGCAATCCCAGAGACGTAACTTCCTGAGAGTTACGGATGTAGTTCCTGCACTATAAGAGGCGATGCTTCTTTTCATCCTTGTCTAGCACTAGTCTTGCCAACTACCGGACGTTGGTCAGCGAGCCAAAAGCCACGATATCTCAAAGACTTCTCATATCTGCCTCAAGCAAAGTCATACAAATTTAACGTTACCGAGTGACTATTAGTATTCATTCATTCATTCCATCTTACGCACAAAATAACACTAAAACTCACAAGAATTTTTACACACAAACATTCGTGACAAAATATGCACTTTCCTTGTTTGAATGAATAAAGTTATTCATTTCTTCTGATTTGTTTGTGTTTTTTTAAAGTAACCGAATTCGACTTATATACCAATGTATACGCTATATACATATCTGGATGTTTAATAAGATTAAGTTACAAAAGGCAAAAAAATAGAGGTAGGATTCGGGGGTGACACAGATCTCCTAAATGGAGTGGTTTTACCTGCATTTTAGTATTCGAAATCCTGGCTAGGATAGGTGGAAATGACCCAAGGTCATGTCTCTTTCTGCATTTTGAATCTTACGAGACAGCTGCACCCTAAAGGCTGCAAATTTGGGTACAAAGGTAAATTCACCCAAGAATGAATTAAGGATAGTTGGTACTGACCTCTTGTAACCTCTAAAGGTCACTTCAAGGTCAGATAAATTTTGGTAGGGACAGGTGAATTTTGGCATTTTCAAACCTAACTGAGACGGCTGCAAATCTATGTACAAGGGTTACTTCAATGCATGAAAGTAGGTTAGGTGGTGCTGATCTTTGGTGACCTCTAATTTGAGGTCAAGTCAATTCTAAAAGACTTTTCCAAATCTAACGGAGACTGTTGCATCCTATGGCCTGAAAATTTGTAAACGTGTAACTTGACCCCCAGATGAACATATGGTAGGTGGTGATGACATCTGGTGATCCCTAAAGGTCAATTTAGGATCAGGTCAATTTTGATATTCCCTCTTACGGAAACGGCTGCACTCTACGGGTGGCAAATATATGTATAGTGGTAAGCTGACTCCAAGATAACAGAGAATTGTCTGTGCTGACCTTCAAAGGTTAATTTTCGGGTCAAGTCTATTTTGGGGAGATTTTAGACCCAACTGAAAGGTTGCGACACCTACTTTGAGAAACAGTTTCGAGAATTTACTACGTAATCCCTCTGTGTTGGTTATTTTTCCCCTTTGAGTGTGCCAGGTTCTCCAGTGAGTAATACTATAAGCAGAGCGAATAAATGTTAGTTATCTTGCGTGTATATAGACTCCTAAGGGGCTGTATCTTACAAACTGTAAATTTGTTTATGGGGATAAATTGGCCTAGGATTCACATAGAACAAGTTTCCTACAAGCAAATTCAAGGTGAAAACTACCCCTTATAAATTGTAAGTTTTTTTTGGAAGATTCAATTATTTCTGGGAAAAAACACAAAAAACGGTTAGTAGTTATATAGACCCAGTGATTAGTGTTGCAGAAACTTGGATCGTGGGTCGAGTTCAAACTGTGGGGGGAGAAAGTTTAAAATTTAAAAAGAAATTATTTCATGTGCTTTCAACCTGTTGGACCTTCAAAACTTCAAAATATGTTAGTTTGGAGGACTTTTAAAGGGTTTACAGAGGGGAAGGCGCTCTATTTATGATGTGAATATAACACTGGATTGGACTCAATTCCGTTTGTAGTCGGAAATCCGTTAGTGTGAATATTTATTTCTATCTGAGTTTTGGGTAGTTTGGCAGTTTTCTTATTTAAAGGAATCTGGCCTTAATCCGACAATAAAACTGATTCATTCAGACAAAACCCCTAACTCTCATCCAAATACAAACGAGAAAATAAAACATCGACGCTATCTAAATTCAATGACCAGTTCTGACGTAAGAACGGCTGAAGCTAAAAGAGAGCATATGGATTGTCAGTTTTGAAAAGAATGTTTTAAAGCTTTTAGGTGCCTGAGGATTGTTGCAGGCCTGCGTAGGTCTTCTCGGGAGTGTTTGCAGGTCAGGAAGGGGAGTTGTGCACGCGATTGTGTCGTAAGAACGCGTGTGTCATAATACAGTGTCGTTGTAACGAGATTTTATATAGATAAGTCACTGGAAACATTGAATGAGTTGAGAGATATCCCTCAAAAAGAATTCAGTGATACTTTTATATGCAGGTCCTGAGTCAAGTCAATATAGGGAGTAACCACAGATTGATAAGATGTAAAATTCAAATTAACACCAAGATAGAACGCAGGAAAATATTTAACACCAAACTGCAACCACTTACTATTAAAAAAAAAAAAACTCACCCGATCATTCAAGATGTAACTGAAAAACAGATACGAACTCTGTACCGACCCAGAAGAGAACATCAACGCGCTCAGAAACAATAAAACAACACCCCCAACTGAAGTTGCAAGTATGTTTAAGCCAAAGAGCTCACAAATCATAAGCAAAAACGGGAATCTCATGAAAGAAAAACAAAACAAAAACGCAGGGACCTCAAGCCACCATCAACAACAATAAAAGACAAATACCCGACCGTTATCGTTGAAAGCATTCTTGAAAAAGTCAGGAGACTCAAAACTATTGAAAAATCTTTCAGTGCAGGAAAAAAAGCGATTAACTAGTGAGCTCGAAGCGAATGGAAACCTAGCAACGTATGGGGACCGAATAATCGAACGTGCCCAGGAATTTTACAAAAAACTCTGCTCAACCACACAAAGGACGCAGAAGAATTAACAGGAAACACGAGCTGAGATTAATCAAATCGATGATTTCCAAGAAGTTACTCTGTAGAAGCAAGCCATCAAACAAAGTAAGAAAAGGCCCTGGGACCTGATAATATCACCATCGATCAACTAAAAAAGCCATCACATGAAATTAGCCGTTCTTTTCAGCTTATGCCTCAAACAAACTAAAGTCTTACCAGAGTGGAACACTGCAATCCTAATGCTGTTATAAAAAAAGAAACCCGGAAGGCCAATAAGCCTACTCAATTACATCTATGAAATCTTCACCAAAGTGATCACTAATTGAATCACCAAAGCACTAGATGAAAAACAACCAGGCTGGCTACAGAAAGAGCTACACAACCATCGATGATCTCCATTCAGTTAACCAACTTAAAGATGAAGCAGCTGAATATAGAATGCCACTAGCTGTAGCATTCATCGACTTAAACAAGACCTTCGATTCCATGAAAATCCCCAAAGTAATCCCTCCAAATCCAGCAATCGTACAACAAGAATCCCACTAGGTTAGCAAGCTTTCAGTAAAGCAAACTCGACTTTCAAGAACTAGCAAATCCCATCAGTTCAACAAAGAAGAGTATACAAACAATGTATCCTAACGAAAATCACCTATGAAGCTGAAATATGGAACCTAACTAAAAGATTGACCTTCAAACTGAGAACCATGCAACTTGTACATGAGAGAATCATGCTCAACCTCACACGGAGAGATAATAAGACAGCACAGTATATCAGAGAGAGACAAGAGTCCGAGATATCATAGAAATAGTTAGAAAACTCAGATGGCAATTGGTTTCAAATGTTATTGAAAGAATATATTTAATGCTCACTCAGTTAATGTAGTTTTAGAATTTTGTAGTTATATCTTGAATGACATCATGACTCACAGTGTGGATCCCCAGAGATCATATGTGAAATTGTAGCCAACAGAAATCAGATGGTGTGACAAGCTAGATAAAGTAAAGTACTGGCTTTTCGATGCCCATGATAGAGAAGTCTGGCGAATCTTGAGGAAGGTCTTTTCTCAACGATGGATGCTAAATGGGTGCTGCTGCTGCTGATAATGATGATGATACTTTTGAAATAGTCAAAACTCTAAAAAAAATTGCAATGTGTGCACGAAGAATTAAACATGGAATGTAGAAGCCATATCTGGCACAATCTAAAAGCAGTTGTGCCTCAATGTTGCTTGATATACGAAAAAAGGGATCGAGAAACTTTACCAAACGACCCTCAGGAAATTTCTATTGGAAATAAAATGCTCTTCTTCATTCAATCTAAAACTATAAAATTGGTTGTTACTGTCGTAAAGATTCCGAACAGGCTGTGCCCTTGGGTCTGAAAATGTGTTCATGGACCCGGGAATAGGTCTCGCCTACCACCGGCTCACTTCAAGTCCAAATTACTATGTCTGGCCACACTGCAAAAAGGACAGTTTTTTACGCAGCACCGCATAAAGTAGTATCGCCATGATTGAAATTTGAAAAAAAAATTTTTTACACTGAATTGCTTCTACGAAAAGCAATGGAAACGTCCATAGCTCAGGGTGTAGAAGCGCTGAAGATGGAATCGATGGACCAAGTTTAAACCCTGACAGAGAAAATTCAAGATTATTTTTAAATCTAATATGCTTTCAATTTATTAGACTTTCAAACCTTCCAGGAATTTGTCAGTTACGAGAATTAAAAAAAAAATGTTTTAGAGGAGGAGGGGTTCTATTTACAACGTAATTCCATTTCCAATAGTCATAGAAAATCTGCAGATGTGAATTTTTCCTCTCAGTACTTATGTCAGTTTGGCAGTATTTAAGATGATGAATCTCACCTTAATCCGACAATAAAACATGTTTTTATTGGTGCAAAACTCTTAAACCTACCCTTTACCTCGACACAAACTCAGACACAACGATAAAACATGGACTCTATTTAGATTTTGATTTGCTCTGACGTGAGAACTGCTAATGCCAAAACTGATTGAGAAAAATAAGTGTTTAAAAGTATCTAGTGGGGCTGAGGGTTGGCGCGTATCTCTTCCGGAGCATATATATATATATATATATATGTATATGTGTGTGTGTGTGTGTGTGTGTGTGTTTGTGTGAGTTTGTTGTGTGAATGTGGATGATCCGAAAGAATGGTGGTAATTTAACAATTGGAATTTGAAGAGATTTACGCACATACCTATTTCGACAAAAACACTTTCCTCCTTTGCGACTCTAACACAAAACATACATTGACAAAGAAACAACCAAGTTCAATCCACCAGAAAGAAAAAAAACACATCACAACGCGAGAACTAAACGCGGACCAAACTCATAGAATATCATCAAACCCTACCCACAGTTTACGGCTCACCTAAAATCCACATACCCAACATCCCTTCACGATTGTTTCAGGAATAGATCGCGCACCCCATAAGATAGCTCGAGCAAATCTTAACCTCATTTTTATGCACTATTAGCATAAATGCATAAATTTTAAAACAAAATCACATAAAATAACACATTATAACATCAATATGAAAAGCATCGCTTAGCTCATGAAATACCCTTTAAGAAACAGTATGAGTACACACATAATCTCCATAAGAAAACCCCCAAGCACAAACAAACAAACACCTAATTTCACCTACCATTGACCGAAATGATTAAAACAAAGCACGTCACTTCAACCCTCCTCATATGTCAACACCTAATCATTAAATGCCAGGCATCACTTCTCAATTATTATTTTAAAAAAAACCCATACAGCTACACAAACATTCCTAGCAACTGACCGTTCTCATCCTGACCCATTCTCTTACTTACCTTTCTGATTCAAACCAACCCTTTTCTCATTGATACAGTTTCCCCGGAGCAGCACTGCTCCATTGCACTTAAAGGAGCAGGTCCCCTGGTGGACACTTTCGTGGCGGAGGTTGCTTTGGTTGCAAAGCAAACCGAAGCCGCGTCGGCTGGAGCCATTTTTGGAAGGGTGTCTCCTATTTTCCCCACGTTAAGCCCGACCTTGTGTCAAATTCTGCTGAAGTGGGACAGTAGATAAATAAAATACAGATACGAACATCCCCTTTCCACTCCTATTTAACAACCAGAAAACACACAACCTTATAGCCTTAACTCTTCATTTCATTTCTTCAGTCCCAAACATATAAACAGCATACAGTTTCTCTGCAACCACTGCTAGTTTTTTTTTTAAAAAAAAGTTGGTGGCAACCTACGAACTGCATAAAAGCCTGCCCACGTAATAATAACCAATTTTTAGATGAAACAACTGCTTTTCCTTTCGAATTTTTCTTCACTTTCCAGTTGCCAAGTTACCAATATATATATATATATATATATATATATATATATATATATATATATATATGTGTGTGTGTGTGTGTGTGTGTGTGTGCATGTGTGTGTGTATATATGCATGTGTGTATTTGTGTGTGTATGTTTCTCTATGTATGTGTGTGTGTTCGTGTGAAAACGAGCCTTAGCTCACCTACCTAGCTTGAGCATTGGCCTATGACAATAGTTAGGAATAGGTGACTAATTCAGCCATCGGACCACAGTATTTATAAGTAAACATATGCAGGCCATATTCTATAGACCTTATGTACGTACATAACCATATTCACGGTCCTTTATGCATATATACACATATTTCTACGCTCCAATTTCGTGAATCAAACAAATCGGTGAATGTCATATTTTCTCTCTCTCTCCCTCTTTCTCCCTCTCCCCCTTTCTCTCTCTTTCTATATATATATATATATATATATATATATATTCATAGTTTATGAAATATCACCTGTGTAAGCTGTGTGCGTGTGTGCACGCACATACATTTCGCAACCAGCGCACAAAGAAAATTAGTGTACACACAAGGGCTTGCAAATTCTGTGGATTGTTTGCTGAATTTTTTATTGAAAAAAATATTGATTCACTATGTCGAATTCAAAATTGCGGACATTTTATCCCGGAAATAACATTACATAACATGATTTTTGCGCACATTGATTATAAAAAATTGGAGTGAACATCCCCTGTGTGTATTTGTAAAGATATGTGTGGCCTGTCTGGTACATGAGTGTGAAACCGCAGATGTATGCGTATGTGCTGTAGCTGTTATAAGTATTTGAATAAACAGATATTTCATTCCAGTTGGTTGGTTTCAGAAGTTAAAAAACAGGCATATTTCGCAAGAAGAACCAATTTTTTTCCGATCAACATAACAAGCCATGAGTTTAGTTATGTCTTCGGGTTCTGAATACTAGATTTCTGGAAAAAAAATTTTCATGGAATTGAATCGTTTTTTTTTTCCTATCCTTCTAAAATCTTGTTCAGAATCGATTAAGGAGATTACACAGGCGAATTCACATTGCGATATAGAAGAGCTGCCAAACTTGGGAGCTAATTTGGACCCCATCCCACTCAAAATGCATAATGGCCACTGAAATCTTAAGGCAATAAAAAAAACGGATTTTCTGCTTGTTCAGATACGTTTATATAAAGAAATTATCGTTTTATATAAAAAGTACCGCTTATACATATATATTTGAGTCTTTCTCCATAGTGGGTTTTTTTTTAGTTCTGAAACAAGTTTTGTTTCTCGTCTTTGGATATTTTCCATTTTTTAAATATTTTATTTGCAATTGGGGGATTATGCTAGCACTGCATATTCTAATTGAGATCGTATGTATGTTGTATATTTAAATGGTTTCATATCAAGGAGCCTGCATCTGCTTTTTATCATTTCAGTTTCATTTTTGCAACTTTTTGAAAGTAATTTTGGATATATGGTTATGGATTTGGAGTTTTGGTGTTATAATTATGCCGGAATACTTTTTGTTATGACTCATGTAATAGTTTTTTTTTTATTGTTTTTTTTCTATGTGCCTGTTATGTTACTTTGCACACACACACACACACACACACACACACACACACACACACACACACACACACACACACACACACACACACATATATATATATATATATATATATATATATATATATATTTATATATATATATATCCAAAACCACAAGAGATGACTGTACTCACTACTCTGTGCAAATGATCAGCAAGAGTAGCTCCCTACTCACACATTATGATAGGGCACCAATATATATATATATATATATATATATATATATATATATATATATATATATATATATATGTGTGTGTGTGTGTGTGTGTGTGTGTGTGTGTGTGTGCATGTGTGTTATCAAGAAATAAGTATCTGATAGAATGATAATAAATCGCATTATATTATATTGAAACTCTTATTTGAAATGATCATTTGGCCTAGTGAATAGAATAAACAATTAATCATATATATATATATATATATATATATATATGCACGCGCGCGTGTGTGAGTGTGAACAAAGCACAAACACATACATAAAATCAAAATATCTATCAGAGATTCATTCCTATGTATGTGTTCGTTTGTGTGTGTGTATATGAGTGTACGTTTTTGTATGTGAACGCATGTGTGTGTATGTGTATATGTGCGTGTTAATGTGCGTATACTGATTGGCTTACGCTCTCACATCTCACGTAACGTAACGTGCATTATTTGATGGCGATGTCATTGGCTTCTGATAGTATCGAACCTGCTTCAGTCAGCTTGATATTTGATTAAATATACATAAATAAATAATTACCACCCCCTCTCCCATTATGCTACTTTCATAACTAAAGTAATTATATTTTTTTTACAATTGCTACCACTACATGTATACAAATAAATGTTACTACTTCGAAGTTAAGGCCAGTCGTTTAAAAACGTTTGTCGTGGATACTCCTAACACCACCGCCTCTACTACTACAACTACTACTACTACAACTAGTACAACTAATATCGTTGTTATTACAATTAATAGTTAAGCAACAGAAACACATCGAATTTTTACTACTTTAACTTCTACTGCAAGGTTCGTTCCCAAAACATCTGTTTTGGTTTCTTGAAGTAATAGTAGTAATTGTAGTTGTGCCATTTCCAGAACTAATTATTTTTACAACTACTCCTACCAACGCTGCTCATGTTAGCCATCAACTGTGACTACAGTGGCGCTAGTCCTTGCTGCTTTAACCGCTATTGGAGGCGAAGTGAGAGGGAGGGGGGGAGAGAGAGAGACAGAGAGACAGAGAGAGAGAGTTGGAGATATCTACATCTTTGTCAGCCGCCCAATCTCTCTCCTTCTTTTGCTAACCGTATCGTTCGTTACGTCAACAGATGTGACAGGTTCCCCCACATTGCGTTTGTGGCTATTGTTACTCCG
>OY735207.1:34947315-34949815 GCA_963457665.1 Thysanoteuthis rhombus
GATGGAATTACAAATATAATTGCGTATTCACAAACTGATTCACTTACCCGTGTCTATTTTTTGACGCATACATTCCAAAAATTCTCCGGTACAAACTTAGACATATACACACTTGTGTGCACGCACGCACACACACACACACACACATACACACACACATACACACACACATACACACACACACACACAAATATATGTGTATGTCAACTATATATATGTATATGGCAGTATGTCACTTTGATGTCTCCAGAGACGATTCAAGTATGATTCATAATTCAAACATCTGATTGAATTTAGAATCTTGAAGGAATGTAACTTTATATTTAATGACTTTTCCTCTTTACTGCTTCTAGTGGTCTTTAGAAAAGACTGATATTAACAAATTAGTGTGAGATTAGATTCAGCTCTTCTGGGATCCCATGGAAACTTTTTATTAGAAGCATGAAGTAAGTTTCTCATGAATCTTCAGTAAAAAATCTCAAAAAAATATGTCACCAATTTTTCTACGGCCACTTATGTACATAATTTTCAAGATGGCATCCAAGATACATTAGAGCAATTGGTTTCTCGAAGGTTTTGTAGTGTTGGGTGTGCTCAATGACATACTAAAAGTCTATCACAGTCTGTCCACTTGAAAGGGACAATTTTCAAGATGGAGGACAAATGCCTCATTACAGACTTAATTTATAAGTTATTGATTTTCTTGCTATCAGCAGTTCACACTATATTGACAAAATCCCAGATCCACACCAAAATTGAATCACTTTTTTCCAACCTATCCGTCCATTTTCCTACAAAGTTTCATTGAAATTCTTTGGGGACTTTCGGAGATCTTGTGTGGACAGACATGATCGAATACAGAAATTAATTATGAAAAAAAAAAAAAAAAAGGAAAAGGTTTCTTAAAATACATTTCTGTATTCGCAAATTAAATTAGAACCACAGGAAGCGCGAGACTTGTGCCAAGAAAGAAGTAGCTTAGTTTTGAGGCAGATACAAGAATTGAGAGATATCTTTATGTAGATGCTTCATAACTTTCTGTACTCGTTATTGCCTGTATACACTATATCCCCAAACATTCTCGTGAGGATCTTAATTTACTACACAAGTGAATTGAATGCAGGATGAGCTTCCGAAACATCGTACTTTGGTAGGCGCTCATAGACATATACATGGTTGTTAGCCTTCAAGCTCGAGTTCGTATATTTACTGTAATGCGCTTATTGTATTTATCCTTTCAAGTCTACAACAGGGCCATGACATCTTCGGAAGATTGCGTATTTGATTGAATAATCGTTTACGTGTGTGCTTATTTCCACATACCTAATTGTATAATGCTTTTATCGAAATTAGTACGTGCATATATGCGAAGATTTCACTGATCGATTTTGTTGGTTATTTCTTTTGCTCCATCTCTTGCCAAGAGTCCAGCCCAACTCAGTTTATATTTGTATATATATATATATATATATATATATATATATATACATATATTTATACATGTCTGGTTAAATTCGACGGGTAAGGGATATTATGTTATTTGATTATTTTCTCTTGTCCCTGAACAATAGAACGTATCCATTGATTTTAATGGTTGTCCAAAAGTGTTCATATATATATATATATATATATATATATATATATATATATATATATATATATATATATATATATATATATATATATATATATATATATCCATTCTAACATAATATATATATATATATATATATATATATATATATATATATATATATATATATGCGCGCGCGTGTGTGTGTGTAGGTGTTTGGTTAAACACGGTGGGCGAGGGACATCTTTTATATTCTTATCAATTTTGTCTTGTTTCCACAGTAGAGAACGTGTTTTTAGATCCATAATTATATATATGTACGACAAAATGTGACACATTACTTGGAAAGATATTTCGACTGGCACCAGAATAAATCGTGTGGCATATCGAACGGCCGATCAGGTAAATGAATAAAATGGGCGCCGTGCAGAACTCGAACTGCGTCCACTAAAACATAGTCTTAACGCGACTCTGGTTTACCGGCTGAGCTTTCGGTAAACAGGAGTTCGAAATAGTGCACTTAAACTATCCATCTCTCTGCCGTCGGAGGCATATACCGGCTAGCTCAGTCGACGAAGACGAGGCGCGTCGAGACCGCTTCTCAGTTGGCATAGGTTTGAGCTCCGCATGGCCCACATATCCTTTATTCGAGTGTTTGATTTGTCACACGGTGAATATATATATATATATATATATATATATATATATATATGTACTCATATATACATACATGTAAACGCACGCGCGCACACACACACACACACACACATATATATATATATATATGTATATATGTATATATATATATATGTGTGTGTGTGTGTGTGCGTGAAGAGAAAGAGCGACAGAAAGACACACACACAATGATCGGGAAAGAAAGAAAAACACTATACGTTTTGAAACGGCCATTACATCTGCCAATGTTTG
>OY735207.1:34954815-34959815 GCA_963457665.1 Thysanoteuthis rhombus
ACTTCACGTTCTTAGGTATATAAAGAAATAACTTCTATCTTGGTTTTCACTATACCTAAGCCTGTGTGCTCCAGTAGGGCTATTCGAGCAGATATTCATTTGGTCCCCAGTCAGGTTCATCGTTCATAAATTCATCATTTGACTATTACTGACGCCCGCTTCTCTAATAACTATTTCCTTCTCTATTTTCCTTGCTTGGTTTAGATAATCTTAAAGAATTAAGGGTGATAGTACCTCCGGAAAACATGTTTGTAGATAATACTAGCATTCCAAGGGAAATTACGAATGACCAGCACCCATATATGCTAATTCGTATCAAATAAATTTAGCATAAACTTATATTGTATACTGAACCCTCCTCTGAAAAGTGGAGAGTGGGGTAAAAAGTGTATTTGTGCAGAATTTAGTCTCTACTCTGAAGGGTTGAAGCTGGGTTAAGCCCGGATATATAGATAGAAAACATGAAATTTAAGAAGTTTACGAAGGGTATTTTGAGAGAAAGGGAGAGAAAGGAGAGTTCGTTAGTTTAATAAGAGGGTAGGAAGAGATGGGAAGGAAAGACAGTTAGATAGTTTACTGAGGGGTTCGGACAATTTGGGTTTATGAATTTTATCCATGTTTGTAAAACAATACGATAAAATCATAGACCGACGATAAAGGTTGGAAGGGATAAGGGAGACAAGGGAAAGGCACAAGCTTATGCTGAAAGAAATATCAAAGGCTTAAGATAATATTTTGGTGCCAACAATCGAGGAATTTTCCTCATGTATACATCTATTATATATAAATGTTAGAAGCCATGAATAACCCGAAGCCAACTAAAGTCTTTAAATCAGTCTGTTGTGGTTGGTAGTGATTAATAGCAGCAACAATGAAAACAGTTACGTAGATAACAGATGAGATATATGCAAAAAAGTGATTTTTCTCAACCACCCGTTGACCAATGTCTTCTGGCTGCATGTTATGTTAGGTGGATCAATTAGATAATTGGAAAAAGGCGTTTTCAATGAATAGATTACTTCTGCCTTTTGTTGGGCACTAAAATGTCTAAATTTTGGAAATAAAACATAAGGGTGGACATAAACTAATGGATTAATTTAGCAGAAACTTAGACTGAAAATTGAACCCCCCACTAAATTTAAGAAAAACCTAAAGAATGATTTTCCATAACTCGTTGAGGGGAGAGTGTGTGCAAAATTTCATGTCTCTACTATGAACAGCTAGGGCCGGGCGAAGTCTGGATGCATAGATACAGTAATACATAGATGAATACAGATGTCAGAACTCATGAATATCATAAACCCAAATAGATACATGGATGCATAGATACATATAAATGTTAGAACACATGAAGAACCCAAACCTAACAACGGTATATAAATCACAGTTGTGGATAGAGGTGATAAATGTATTCGGTTAATGAAATAAAGTTTGGACTTCTTTTTAATGCTTCAATGTTTATTCACCTCATCTCAGGATATTTTCAGTCAAATCATATCAGTATGCAATTGAACAAAGCAAATTTGCTTCCCATATCGCACGATATACGAGGCAATGATTTTGTCTCCATTTTCGAACGCTTCATGGAGACCTATTCATTGTTTGTAGCAGTCGTGGGTGTTATCACTTTGCATAATGATATATATATATATATATATACTTACACAGCACACACCACAGAAGATGAGAAAAATCCCGAAATATGTCTGGACCATTAACATCTGAGGATTGATAAATCTTACCTCTGAACACTTCACTACTGTCTCACTCTTTACAGTTCACATCATGAAATTTGCTAAAATAAATTTAGATTCGGAAATCTAAAAAATCAGTGTTAGACCATTAAGTATTTTTCCTTACTGCAAAAAGATTAGTTGCGTTGAAGTAGTGATAAAATCATCCACCGACACGAAAAGTCAAAACCTTGCCTATGTATACTGTTCAAATGCAGTTATTACTAAATATAATTATGGTTATTATTTTAGCTTTTTTTTAACACCGTAAACTACCATGTGACTATATAGCCATTAAAGTGGATCGGAGTTTACAGTATTTGTTCCATCCCGTAATATTACGGATTACATAAACAGCCAGTATCAAAATAACTTGAATGCATTTCTATAATGACATAATTCACAATGCATTTTCTTTGCAAAACAATTCGCAATACACTCCTGTACGTATATGCTTTTAGTATCTGCTATGTCACTATACATGTAATTATGAGAGTGAATGAACACTTTGACGTATCTTTTTAGTAAATCCTAATCGTGATATCACAGGTTATATAAATAACTAGTAAGAAAATGATACAGCCAAACAGAGCAACAACAAAAAAAACTTTAAGTTAAAAGAAAGCGGATAGTATTAAAAACATTGATAAAGGAAAGTGCGAAGAGATAAGAAGCAGGAAAATAAGATTGTATAAGAGATGCCGATGCTTCAGGTAAGTCAAACGGCGAAAGGTAGGAACCGACTTGGTTTCTAGATAGCTTGTTCATGAGATGAAAGAAAAACGTTAATCAATTATCTTTCCCACCATCTTTGTTTACCATAAAATATAAGGGTTATTTCAAGCAAATACTTGACTAAACCAGACATCCAAACCATTGTTTCGAGGTTTTGCAAGATCATTTTCTTGTTTCTTATTACGCAGACCTGATCGAGTTCTATATTTTACCATTGCCGGTCAAAGTCAACTTGGGTATAATGTCATATTCATGAAACATCAAGTGAGGATTTGACCCTCGCCCTGTGGTTCGTGGGAGTAGCATTCCAACCATTAGGTTCTATCTCGTAGTCTTTGCATTTTACAATCCATACATCACACATATATATATATATATATATATATATATATATATATATATATATATATATATATATATATATATTGCTGTAAGAACCAATAGGCTTTCTATGTAAACCGAAATTCACTTTTTGTGGATTTACACGAAATTTATAAGTGAATTTATCTTGAGGAGATCCCTAGTTGCTTACTATGGCACGGTTTCGGGAAATTAAAAGCAACACCGCTGTTTCACTACGGCGCATTGGCAATATTGATCAAATACCAAGTCATTATAATTTGGCTGTAACCTTGTGTAAACGAAGAAATAAGTGAATTTTGGTCTACATAGTAAGATCGCAAGTTTTTACCGCCTTGAAGATATATATGCATGTGTGTATGTGCATGTGGATAGCAGCAGAGAAGGAGAGTGGAAAATGGTTTCAGAAGTCTGCAGCCTGACAGTTACTGTATATCTTTTTAGCTGCGTAACTGGACGAAGAAAGCAAGAAAGTCGGTCTACACATGAAGTTCAGCGAAACATGTGAAACAATCACGTCAGAAATAAGAACACAACCATCAAAATCGAAGACGCAAAACTGGAGAAAGTGGACCACTACATCAACATAGGACAACGAATCTCTATGAAACCCGCAAAAGAAGAAGTAATCAAGCGAAGAATCACACTAGAATGGCAAGCCTTCGACAGAGCAAGCTCAACCTTCAAAAACAAGATACCCCATTAATCCTAAAAAAGAAGAGTATCATCCTGAGTGTCACTTATGGAGCTGAAATATGGAACCTAACCAAGAGACAGACTTGCAGACTGAGAAGCATGTAACGTGTGCAGGAGAAAATCATGCTCGGCCTCACGCGGAGATATTACAAGACAGCATGGTATATCAAGAAGGAAACAAGAGACATCATAGAATCTATTACAAAAATGTTGCAAGAATGGCAGACAACCGATGGGCATTACGACTTACAACATGAATCCCCAGAGATCACATGCTAAACCGAGGCCGATAGAATACAAGATGAAGAGACGTATTAGACTAATTCAGAAAATACTGGTTCTACGATGCCTACGATAGAGAGATGTGGCGAATCCTTGGGAAAGTTTATGTCCAACGACGGACAAAAAAAAAAGACCGATAATGATTATGATAGTCCACGTGCCAAAGCCGATTTTTCTCATATTGGTTCCTCCCGAGGAGACGAAACAATTTCATTAATTTTGTTTTCATACATGTCTCTAGTTTATATTTTGGTATGGTAACCCTGCCTATTTCATATCTTTATGACAATTATGACTCCCTTATAAAACTACAAAGTACTCAAAGAGCGCATGCCTCTACCAGTGGGGATAATTTGGGATGGAACTGCCCCATATGCAATAACTTGTTTAGTAGGGTATCATCCACCCTTACTCAAAATTTCATTTAAACTTATTCAGAACTTTTGGAGATATCGTATGGACAGTCATGAGTGTATGCATAAATGTATGGATATAATGATAGATCTCTCTCAATCGGAAATATATTCCTGGATTCACATCCAAATTTAACCTATTCTTTCTAACCCCATTGCTCATCCTTCAACTCATTTCATCGAAACCTATTAGGAACTTTTGGAGATATCGTTTAGTCCCAGAGAAGACGACGAGACCAAATAAATATACCTCTCAAACTTCATTGAAGAAAAAAAAGTATATATATATATATATATATATATATATATATATATACTCACATTGGATATTGCATTATTTTATATTATATTGTATTCCTGATATATATATATATATATATATATATATATATATATATATATATATATATATATATATATATATATCGGATCCATTAGATGTAATATATTGGGAATGTACTTCAAACATACATAGAAGTCAAATAGTTTGCTAGTACAAAGCCAATCTCCACGGGGGGGGAGGCGAACTGCATTGTTTCCACAGAACAACTGATAACGAAATATGTTGATGAGTTGTGTTTGTGGAAGGCAGGTGCATGTAACATGTTACCACATTTCCAAATAAGTCATCAGAGACCCCATGGGTGCTTCCAACTCTCTGTATGTGTTTTGGCATGTCTTGTTAGTGGCTGACTTTCCAGGCCCAGTGAAAGCGCAGACTGTACAGCAGTCCTTAAATGAATGCATACAAATCCTAGCGCATGATAACTTGCTGATGTCC
>OY735207.1:34964815-34994815 GCA_963457665.1 Thysanoteuthis rhombus
CTTGAAGCTGAAGCAAAGTGACACTATAGTAAGATAGCATAACCTCAGACGGGAACTGAAGAATATGTAGGACATGAGCATTAAGACAGTATCCATTATTAGAAGCGCACTTGGAACTATGCCAAAATACAAGAAGTGGAACCAGGCCATTGGGCGATTCGAAGAAGGATTGAGACTGTCCAGATCCCAGCAGTGTTGAAATTGGCCAGGAATACTGAGTAAGGTGCTGGGCGTCTGAGGAGAACTGCTGTCACCCCATTCCCAACGACAATTACCTGATGCCCAGTGTCAACATACAAAAATATAAGAATAATTATCTCGAAATATTGGTGCTTTTTCAAGATTCGGGCGTAACAGTCTCCTTTGAGGAGAAGGATCGCAATCCTATCATAAAATTCCTCATTTAAAGAGTAACCTTATTATGGACTTAGACTCTGACCAAATATATACTCGTGTCTCTACAAGTCTGCGAATCGATTTTATGAGACTCAATTATCAAGTTTGGTATAAGGCATAGTTTATAGGAAACCATCAGTGAATTCTTTTCACGATCAATTGTCAGTGATATCAGCATGGTTTCCATTAGTATACGGAGGCTGGATTTGTTTTTTGTTTTTTTTTGTTGTTTTTTTTTCGAAGCTGGACGCGGTACTGAAATGTTATCCTTGACTAGGTTTGAACATTGACGCTTAGTAAAAGGGAACCAAGTAGAGAAACTATCCTCAGAGTGGACGATCTGCGCTATTGCTCAACGTAGAAATCAAGTAGGTTTCAAAACTTTCATCTCCAAATTTGTTGTTTTTATCCTCACGCTTTATAACGGTCATTTGACTTTCTTCAGTCGAATTCGGTACTCAATGAATTTACTTAAATAAACATAGCATTTATGATGTGATGGAGAGAAAAAAGAGAGAATTATTCCAAAAAGTGAAACCAGTCAAAGCACATATATACTCAGATCTTTGGCAGAAGTGCCAGTAAATAAATACATAAATAACCCCATCTTTTCGACGGGTACTATGCAAATGAAATAAAAATAAAAAGAGATAAATCATGAAACAGTAACGATATTTCAACTTAGATATGTCCTGTGTTTCACCAACCTCTTCCCTGTTTGTTTTCGAGTTATTTGGGACTTGTTTGTTTGTTTGTTTATAATTTATCTCTTTAACCTACGAAGACCAGTGTTTGTTCTAGTCGGGACACTTTTAGGTCTGCGGATCAACGACTGTCATCTGAGTTGATGAATAGCGTGTTGGCAGCTGCATGCGAGTCGATTCATTGAAAAAAACCCAACTTTCCTCTGTATCTACCATGAACAGAACAATAATTATAAGAGTCTGAACGATTATTATCCACGTATGATTCGAGCTGAAATAAGGAGAGTATTGCTCAGCTAATCATCACTATTCAAACATCTATATTTTCTTTCAAACTTCTGAGGGCAATGTGGTCATCTCATAAAGTTTTGACTATGCAAATGCAAGCGTGCATGCACGTACACACACACACACACACACACACACATATATATATATATATATAAATATATATGTTGTGTCTATTTGGATGTCTGTTTGTATGTTTGTTTGCAAACCTTTAATAAGAGAAAGCAAATAAGAAAGATGGCTTGATAGGCCTGGGTGCTAAATTCAATGCGAGAGTGGGGAAAAAGAAAGACGTGACCGACTGACTGATTTTTTTCCAACTGCCTGAAGAAGTACGCAAAAACGAGCGACTGTTTAAGCCTCATTCTATAACACCTTCGTTCCCTTTGTCGGTTTTCAGAAGTCACTCCCACTTATAATGTTCAAGGTTTTTTTTAACATTTATTTATCATTTATTGTCGATGTTTTCTTCTTCAGTTACAATTCGTTCAGACAAATGTAATTTGAGTTTATTAAGTGAACAAAGTAGCTCTATGAAAATGTATCTAAAAGTTTTTGACAGAAGTCAACAGGCATCGTAATTAGTAAATTGTACATTTGAAGTGACTTCCATTTACTCCTTCCAATTATTTTCTTGTTCGTAAAGTTGTGCCCTGCGTTTAACAGAGTACGAGTGAGTATATGGAACTTAACAATTTAACAACTGTTATTTAATATAACTAAGACATACCTGTTCAAATTGAGCATGTTTGGGAGAGGTTGGACTTCATGGTGTCATGTAGAATAATATTCAGTTCGTCGTATGAAACTACGACTTTCAAGTATTTCGTTTACTTCAATGCTGTTAATTAAGATATTATATATCTAAATTCAGATCTCTAAATATTAAGTAGATAGATATACTCTTACCTATTCCAAAATGACGAATGAGTTTTCGTACCTTCTTTTCGAGTGAAAAAACGAATCGTGGAGAAAAGGGCTGAAAATAGGAAAATATAATTTCTTAAAGTGGGTTTGGTCAAGTAGAATAAAGCAAAAGAATTTTTCATGATGTCGTTAATAGCAACAATCAAAAAAATACCATTAGAATACCATTACGTCACCTTTCTATAGTTTAATCTTGTTCTACAGAATGTCTCTCTCTCTCTCTCTCTCTCTCTCTCTCTCTCTCTCTCTCTCTCTCTCTCTCTCTCCCAAGCATTTTAAATCTATAAACACATTCGTGAACACAGGTGACGTATTTGGGCAAAAACCATATCAAGATTATTTTTATTGTAATTCGAGCATCACCCCGATATTGAGAAGTGTAAATCCAAAAGTCTTCAAAATTGACACAGCATTTTTCGGTGCACAGACCAATATATTTGGCATTTTACGGTTTCAGTTTAGTCACTTTTTCCCCTTTTATGGAACCGTTGTCGATTTCAACAACGGCTAAAACTTTTGTCTTCACAAAATGAATTACCAAATTGCGCAAACCTATTCAAGGGTGTGCCACACCTCCACAAAGATCTGGTCGCACAACCTGTCAGTTATAACAATCAAACCATTTTTGGCTTGCGCCACCTCTGTCCTCCTGGTTGTATTGTGTAAGAAGACGTATTAAAAACGTGATCTATGTCTGAATTGTCAAATGCGCAGTTATTTCTTATATATATATATATATATATATATATATATATATATATATATATATATATATTCTAGAAAACTATACAGCTTCAAACACTGAGTATTAGAAAACTTTTTTCAATACTTTTCCATACCACTTCAGTAATTTGTTTCCCAACATCTGTCAATGCAATTCATGTAATTTCCTTCAGTGGTTCTCCCCCTCCCGTTTTAGATATACTTTGTTATTATGGTACAATGTATAAACTTTCTCTTGTTGGAATTATCTGTTGGTTACCAAATAAAGAGAGAGAGAGAGAGAGAGAAAGAGAGAGAGAAAGGGGGGGGGGAGATGACGAGCAGCAGTTTGGAACGCAAGACGAAACAATGTTTCATTCGTCCACCAGCTTTTTTGATTGATGACTTAAAAAATTACTTCCCTCTCTTCTGATTTTCTTTCGACATACAGTTCTGTATGTAAATGTATGTAAATTTCTGTTGTAGAACTTCACACATTTTTTTTTTTTTGTTTTTTTTTAAATATTACCCTGTTTTTCATTTTGCCCCAAACCCACGCACGCACACAAGCACACATCGTGGTATTTGTTGACAAATGTCAGCGGTTTTGTCCGATATTCTTAGTCTTGGCTACGAACGGCCCATGTCAGGAGTTGGCAGTGTCCTTCCCCCAGAATGAAACTTGCCACAAATTAATAGATGTATCTTTTCATAGGCATCAAACAAACAAAATGGTTTAATGATTTTAGACGAGAAATGTCAGACCATGTTTTTTTATGGTATTTCGCCCTTGTAAGTTTTGGCACTTATATAGTACTTGTACACTTACCTCCCTAGAATGCTTTTTGGGTTTGATCTAAAAGCACTCTACTTTAACGATATTCCTCGGTGAACAGTTTTTCTAGCTTCGAAGAGTAAGTTGGGATGAGTCAGCTTTCTCAGCACTAGTGTTACACGGATTTGAATGGTAACACATTTTTATCCTCAGAACAGAGTTAGAAAAAAAGAAAATCTTGAAATTAGAATTCCACGATTTCAATGAAATATTGACTCAGTTACTCGATAATGAATTCGTCTTTGAACAACTAACTAAATTTGTACAGTCTTGTTTTTTTGTTGTTTTTTTTTTACTTTGAAACTTGCTTGAATTCGCGGATAGAATTTCTTGTTTCAAAGATTTCTGAACACTTGAATGAATAAATGATGAACCGCTTTCTTCACAGCTCGAGTGATCGAGGTTGTAACAAAAGCTGTGTTGCGCTCTAATCAATTCATTTAGAAGGCTGCTCCTCAGAAGAGGATTAACCACTCCGGGCGAGTTTCATTTTCTTTTGTTTTCTCTTTTTTTTAAGAAATGGGTCGGGGTTAAAACTTTTTAAAAATTCTTTGTTCTGGCTTAAAGGAAAAGCAAAAATTCAGCCAGTTTTTAATTTAGTCATTTTCCATCTGCAAACTTTTTATCCATAAAGCCAATCCTTTCACTCAAATGGATTGGTTTTGATTAGCTTCTATCGATGTCATGGCCCCGTTTGAAAGAAACTGGATGTTGACTATCTAAAAGTTGTGATGACCGAACAGATCATCCGCTGCTATTTCCGGTTCCGCTCTACAATAGACTCACATTGTAATGAAACATTTGTCATTATGACGGGAAGATTTTTCTAAACAAAATGAATTCATAATGAAAAACCAAGGAGTAGACTTTAAATTACTTTTTATTATGCTTTCAAAATTTAATATCCTGTGTTACTTCAGGCTACATTATTTCAAGAGTTGACTTATTTTAGTTATCAAAATAATCCACTAAAATCCTATTGTGCTGTTTTCGCAAACTAATTTCCTTCAATCGACTTGCGAGAATGTTTTTTTTTCAAAAAATACACATGCGATTAAAATGCGCATGTCACTAAAGGAATGCCGTTAGAACGACTCCCGTTATAACTAGAGTTGACTGTATTACGTTCAGTTTTGTATCTATCAGCCGGACGCTCCTGTCGGTAAACATAGATTTCTAGATGGTTGTGATTCAAGAAAAATTTCAGAAGGGAAAATCGGGGGGGGAGCTCATCTAGATACAACGAGACATAAATTGCATTCTTTATCCTTGGGAGCCAGTCTGACCGAGATAGTGTTTTATCGATTCTTACCCGAAGACATCGCTCAAATCTAGTTACTTAGGGACATTTTTTCATAATTCGATTTGATTGCCTAGCCGTGTTGTTTGTTTACATCTTATAGTTGTATGAACGTAGCCATTGTCTAGATTTCTCACATGAATCATTGCATTTCTTTCATATCATCTTTCATGAATTTTTGTTTTTTTTTATAGCGATACTTAGTTTGATTTTTGCGCTGGATAAAAGAACCGCAATCAAAAGCCAATGAGATTATAAACAAAAACTGATAATGTCAATGTTTCATTTGAAAAACTATCCACAGTAAAAAGAATACAATCCACACATTATTGGAAGCGAACAGAAAGCAACCTCGAACCCACAATAAGATGGAAAATATTAAAACAAACACACATATGCCAGGACATTGAAATCCCACGCTAACTCTACTTGAATACGAAATTCGAAATTCTCACCTTTACCAAAAAAAAATCAAACAAAGAAAAGACTTACTAAACAGAAAAAATGAAACAGCTGTAGAATGTCGGCACCACACAAAATTTCTATTAAAAAAACATAATTTAACACCTCACATACAAATATACAAAAATCAACCTCCATAGCTATCTTTTTCTTCTCGTTATTACTAATGATAGTAGTAGCAGCATACTATCATTAGTATCATCAAGCACCTAGCCTCTTTAAGCACAACCTAATCACCTTCTCATCTTAGGCATATAGATGCAAACCCACTAGGAATGAAAAAAGAATTTAACATAAAGTAAAGACATGTAAAAGCGAACCTGAACACTGGGCACGGATAAAAGTGAGAAAAAGAATACTCTCTGATAAGAAACATACCACAAAGAGCCGATGGGTGAACAACACACTGATAGAGAAAGTGTCTGAAATAGATTTAATGCACTGAAAGTGTAGAGGCATACACAGAAACAATCTGCGTCACATAGTTACTCAAAGGTTATAACCTAATGTACACATCGTTACCCACTTACCACAGACCAAGAATCAACGAAAGTGAACATTTACTTTGATTAACATCTCGCTGCATCCGATTAGAGCAAATAAATGTTATTAGCTTGGACGAATTCAATAATACTAATTATTTTCTACGATTGTCACTCTCGGCGTCTTTCCTCCTCGGCATTGACGCTGATTGCGAATAGGCGGTGGCAAAAGTGGGCGATCAGATCAGATATTTCCTATCTTTTCCTTACGCTACTAACTTGCCGCTAGGCTAGCTATGGGAAAGTGGTTATCCCAAGTGCTCAATCAACCACCCTCTTCTCCGCCAAACATCGTGGCTCATCTGTGATGAAACATTTTTGTGAAGATATTTGGTAAATAATCTATGCATTCCAAGGAGCATCAGCGCTAAGAGCACATCATCATAATCATGATCTTCATAACGTGTGTTGTTGAACGTTGACATTCCCTAAGATTCGCCAGATCTCTCGGTGTAGGGCATCGCTCATCCAAATTCTAAACTTGTCTAAATCTTGACGCCATCTTATACTTATGCCGGCTGTAATTTCTCTCATGATCTCTGGGCGTCCACGCTGTGAATCACAATGCGTGGATATTCTCTGATATTCTTGCTAAATGGCCCACCCAACTCCATACGAGTTTTCTAATGGATTTTCTGATACCTCTAACTCTTGTTTTCCTGTAATATAATGTGCTGTCTTGTGATCTTTCCATGTAATATAAAGTGTGATTAAGATGCGACTATAAACAGCCTAATCCTTTGATTGCTCGTTTATGCTTGTCAATGCATCCGACGTATTTTGCGCCTGCGCACCGTTGTTCGACTTGCATAAGTACCGTCTCGTTATTTGGTAGCCACACCTCGTATATACAAGATCAAATCAATTCCGAAAGAAACGTTTGACATTGCGATGTTTACTTATTGATAATCTGGAATTACGTAATTGATAATTGCAATAGCAGCTAAATCATAATAATATTTAGTGTTTGTTCACTGAATGTACCCTACGGGCACATTTTTAGGGCTATTTTAATCCAATGTATATATATATATATATATATATATATGTGTGTGTGTGTGTGTGTGTGTGTGTGTGTGTGTGTGTGTGTGTGTGTGTATCATCTTTAGCCATTATAAGTCCATTGCTGGACGGAGGCCTTTCCCATCTCATTTCATTTCGACCGTGATTGCTCTAATTCCTTACGGGCGAACTTTTTTTTCATCTCGTCTCCCCATCTTGCATCTGTTTTTTCTTTGATTGGTTTACGGTCTTTCGGGCACCGAATGGTAAGCCTTCTGCTCTATTAATTGTCCTTTCTTACGCACACGCTCACTCACACGCACTCATACACACACACATACACATACACGTACACACATCTACATTTTTGGCCAATTGACGATTGGGTTAACACGTTTCTGCTGTTACAACCATGTCAATTAATATACTTATGGTTTGCTACAAGAGACATGCACTCTCTTTTCCATCAACCGTTGCAGCATGCCACTGGACGGCACATTTTTTTCAAGATGTATGATTATGTGAATAACTGCAGATATAAGTGGATTCATGGCTTTCCAAGGTGCATCAATTTAAAGTGAACATAAGCATCTTAAGCTAAACTTTGAGTTTGGTTCTCCGAATTCAGTAACAGTTTTGCTCACCCATACCCCTCCCTCTATTTCTCTCATATATGCATTTGTGAAAAAATTCCCAGTGTACTTTTTTATTGAAGACTTTTGCAAATACCTAATATATATATATATATATATATATATATATATATATATATATATATATATATACACATATATATATATATATACATCCATATATATACACACAAATACACATATATATACACATATGTATATTCACACACACACACACACATATCTGTATACACACATATATACACACGCATATATGCACGCATACACACACACACACACACACACACACACACATATATATATATATATATATATATATATAACTGTCGGCCAAAAGGTAATGCCTATTCTAAAGTGTTAGTCAGAAATCCTTTTTTCGGCAACAAACCGTTAAGTGCCCGGGGAAAAGATTGTGGGGTTACTTTCTCTTTTCCTACCCACAACCCTCTTTCAAAATGGCTGCCCCTCTTGACGAAAGTAAGAACCAAAGAGCTGTCATATAATTTTGGTGGGGAAGGAGAAAGTGCTGCAAACATTTACAGGAGGTTAGTGAGTGTTTATGGAAATGCTGCACTTGATGGAAGTAAGGTAATGGTTCAGTAGAGTTAATGGCTATCCCAGAGAGGAAGGAGAAAAATGGAAATAATTGCCACTCTGTTTTGAGATTAGACGGGTCATACGCATAGGGGTTATGCCCAATGGCGCCACCATTAATTTTGACTCCTACGTGAGCACATTGTCAAAAATCAGAGCAAAGCTTCTTCAAGCTTAGGCTACCTCTGAATATGAGTAATGTACCTTTGCAAAATGACAATGCAAAGCTTCATAGCAGTTTAAAGAGCAGATAAGCAATCAGAGTACATCTCTGGACAACCTTGCCGTATACACCCTACAGTCCTGGCCTTGCATCATCAAATTTTCATCTGTTTGAACCTATGAAAGAGCTAATTTATGTATATACATATATATATATATATATATATATATATATATATATATATATATATATATATATATATATCGCTCCTCTATTCAAGGTAACTTGAGTGAGGTAACTCGTTCATTGTAAGCTTATGCAACGATCTTCCATAGGAATAAAGCTCTCTGGTCGATGAGGAATTTAAACTAATTGAACATATTGCTTAAATTCAGCCTTATTGACCGTCCAGTTCCGTCGCTAAGTGGTCGGATACCGGCCTCCGGGTCTGAAGCGAAGGTTTCAGTTCTGCCTCGTGGTATTGGATGAGATAATGGATTGTCTATAGCCACCCTGAAGAGTTTTAATACAACGAAATAGCTGTCTTTGGATGACACAATAATATATATATATATATATATATATATATATATATATATATATATATATATATATATATGCAAGTCTCATTAAACACGACAGACAGGGATTGTCGATTCAAAGATTTTCTCAGAGAAAGAATGTTTGATTTAAACTGATATAAAATTCAATAGAAAGTTTTATCCGATCAAGCGCTTTCGACTGCTCCTCCATTCATTATCGATATTATACTTGAAGTTGTTAATAGAATATTTTCATGAGAGGAAGAAATCGTTGTTTTATCTAAGTTTTTAATTTTAAAAAAACAGCCATTTTGTAAACGGTTAGAGCTTGTACTTTCAAAATCGAGATGGTAAGAATTCTTTACTTGTGGATTTTATGATATGGAGATGAGGTGTCTGATCTAAATCTTTTGGGAAATTCTTTTAGTTATTAAATAAAATCAATACTCCATTTCAATTCCTCAAGAATACCTCATAGAGAATAGGATTCTTTAAAAATTTCATTGGAATTGCTTCCAGTTTCGCAAGTCGTTATTTGTTATTAGATTTATAAAGCATTCTGGTTTTCTTACTAAATTTTGTCGTAATGGAGTTTAGAATGGTGTATGCTTGTTTGGGCCGACTCTAATTATGTTCTGATTAGAAAGATGACAAGCGAGGCGTCTACATAAGGGCATGAGAGTTCAGATACGGAATTGCTTTGATTTATTAGTGTCGACAGGGGTTGTTACTAAGAACAGTCAGAGGTTTTGAATTTATTGTAGTGAATGAATGATTTCATGTGTTTGACAGGTTCAACGGGAGTAAGGTATATATATGAGGTTTCATTACAGTTTCATCTCGTAGTTTCTGTGTCTCTGGTTCCTATTAAATATGTTTATAGTTTTGTTTTTACTATTTTCACTATTCGTGTTGCATCAGATTTTTAAAGTTCATTTTTATTTGTTTTCAATGACATAGGGAAACCATTATCTATAAACTTAGTATTTGAAAATTCTTTATAGAGCTTTGTTTACGAGGAGAATTTCATAATGACAGCAATATAATGACACTGTGTGAATTCACTATTGTAATTGAGAAGGCAGAAGTCCTTGATTGTTTGCCCTTTTCGTATAGGTATGTGGTGAAGGATTTCTCTTAGCATCTACCAGAACGGATTTTAGTCTTACTGTTAAGTTCATAAATAAACTCGAGGAGAGAGTTATCTGATCGATTTGAGCTTTTTTTATATCGTTTATATTGTTAGTCAAGATAAAAAAAATATCATCAACATATCAGACGTATATTCTTGGTTTGGGGACATGTAATATTCAGAAAATGAAGGACTTAAGTATAATCGCTCTACTGAATCGAACACTCTGGAAATTACATTATATGACAAAAAAACTAATAATTTTCTGATATAAAAAAATTGTCTTTTCCAGTATAGAGACACCGATATATTTATATTTGAAAATCTTTCTATTATAACATGCTCTGTCAAAAGGTATTAGAAATATAATTTGAACTCTTGATAAATCCATATCTTATAGATAATGGACATTTGCTTAACCTCCCTATCACGACACCCCCCCCCCTGACAATTGCGCCCCTCCCTCAAATGCAAACTTCAACATTTGATCCTGGGATTCGATCACCAACTTGGAATAGCGTGAAATTTCATTAAAAAGATTATGTTTATCATTTCTTTTTTTAAAACGATAAATAGACTTCCGTCAATTAGCAAGGATGAGAGGTATTGCGTCGGCCATGTAATACGTTTTTCTGGGATATGGTATTTATCGGGGTAGTTTTCATTGAGTGTAAACGTGATACTGGTGTCTCTAACATAGCATGCCCCACTGAATGTCACTTGTGTATTATCTTATTTACGTCGCTTGTCTGGTATAAAAAGCCTGTCGCGTTTGACTTGATCTAGAAGTATTGCTTTGTAAAGTAAAAACGTTTGCTGATTCGCTTAAGGTTACTCAGTACACCTCAATTGGCTGTAAGTATGCTCGTGTGTGTTCAAATAGTTCTGTGAATGCATTGAAACGGAATGCGAAGCGGAAGAGACGCTCTTGTGGACACGCCAGACGTGATAGAGAATTAAGTTCCATCAAATATTTGTGGCAGTTTCTTTTGCTGTCTACGCGCTGAATTTTTATAAATGAATACAAAGAGATGATCGCTGCCTTCGAATTGATGCCTGAATTTTTCCCTCGAAAAAAAAAAAAAAAGACGCAATTTTTTTCTGTGCAGCTCAGGGGTAGCCATTTCTACTAAGAAATTAAGCATTCAGAATATGATGATGAATAAAGCTGGATTACCACACTCACATCCGTTATCTATTTTTCAGTAGAAATCATTTACCACCAGAAAAAATTTGACTTGGTACTGATATCAAGCTAGTAGCTAAAGATTGCAATTCTGACAGATTACAGGAAGACTTGATCAAAGACAGGATGTGGAAAGCGAAAGAAAAAAAGATATCGATTACTACTACTTCAGGATGCGGATTTTTACTTCAAAATGACAAGTTATTGATGTAAGTGCTTCATGGTTTGAAAACATCAATGAAGGTGCTGAGCAAGTGAAAAAAAAAGTCAATGAAGATTCTTCAATCTCAGCTGTGACCTAAAACAAATATCGACAGATGAGACAGCAAAACAAACCAGGGAAATTCAAGAAGCCTAAAAAAAATGGCTGCGACGATGCATGCTATGAATGCAGCGGAGATCATCGACCTGAACAATGCACCACCCACGGGGAAACATGCACAAATTGCCGTAAGCGAAACAATTTTTCCAACATGTACCGCTCTGAAAAACCAGAGAAAATGTCAGAAATAAGTGCTCCGGAGGTCAATGATCCATCATATCAGTATTAATTTCTAGCTGGTAACATCTGATTGGGTATAGGCTGTCACAAGAAGTTAGATAAGTGCATCAACTTTAATCTTGATACTGCAGCACAGACAACTATTATCCCAAATGACACTCTACGCTTATTTTACTCTGGTCCCTTCCAACCAACTAACATCCGACTAAAAAGTTATAGTCAACGTATCATCCAACCAGAAGGTCGGGTTAAATTTGAATGCTCAGTCAACAACAAAATACAAATGTCATGTTTCAAAGTGTTAATCTGAAAGCATAACTGATCCTGGGAAATGATGCATGTATGGAATTAGGCAAAGTCTTGACGTTAATTCAGGATTATCCTAATCAATATGAAGCCCTTGGGTAGTTGCCTGGTCAAGCTTAAAACAGATGCCACGCCAGTTGTTCACCCATCACAAAAAATTCTGTATGCTATCCGTGATGAAATGCATAGTTGTGAATGTTATAAGCCTTTCCGATATCACCAAGAGAACTGGAAGTGTTAGTCTGACGACCCTTTGTGACATCGTCTTGAATGGTTAGCCGGAATCAAGAAATGAATGTCCACCATCAGTGAAACCCTATTGAGAGTTCCGTGACGAAAGAGTGTATCACGACTGACTGAGTAATTGTCTTTCACTCAGAAACAAAACAGGGAAAAAGATTTATGGGTCATATCAAAGTGCTGTGAGAAGCAAACAAAGAGCCAGAGATGTATTGTTCTGGTCTGGCATGAATTCACAAATTCAAGAAACTGTTGAAAAGTGTGCCATATGTGCCTAATTCCGGACGGGCAACGCCAAAGAACCATAACTGCAAAACGAGATAACAAAATATCTCTGGTCAAAGGTTGGCATCGTCCTATTTTCACTAAATGGAGATGAATATCTAGTTGACTATTACTCAAACTTCCCGAATTGATGTAACAGAGAGACTGAAACTGTTTCACAGTAATAAATAAGCTGAAATTAGTTTTTACAAGACACAGAATGCCAGATATTCTGATTTCAGATAACGCCTCGTAACTATCATCTGCTGAATTCAAAAGAATCTGTTGAAATATGGGACTTATATTACGCCATATAATATATCCAGTCTGCGTTTCCTACAATCGAATAGACGAACTGGGAACGCAGTGAAAGCTGTGAAAACACTGATTAAAAACACATGTAAGAAAACGGAGATCCCTGCCTGGCATTGGTAGTTGTTCGAAATAAGCCATTAGACAAGATTAGTAAATTGCCTTAGCAACTCCTAAGAGTCATTGTTCGAGAACGACACTACCTACATCACATCAACGGCTTTACCCACACACAGAACATCGATCTAATCGTCAGGATGGGCAAACTGAACGACAAAGGGTACAAAAATATCATGACCGATACGCAAGAAAAGCACCCACGCCGTTGGAGCCAGATGACCGAGTACGAGTACAAATAAATGAAGACCCGAACACCAGCGACTATCAAAGATGTAAGTACAAACCAAGATCGTATATTGTTGAAACAACAGGAAAGAAATGAAGAAGAAATCGGCAACACGTACGACAATCGAAAAAGGCTGATAATCAGTTCGAACAGAAAATTACACGTATATCCTATGAACCTAGCCGTCAAGAACCAACTGTGCCAGACATTGTTGAGCAGCTACCTTCAAATGAGCGGCTTCCATAAGCTGGCAATGTAAGGATAAGAAGTGGTTGTGCAATTAATAAACCACCGGATACAGAACATCTGAGAGGAACAATGCCAATTAGTAACATCAGGGCAGTCTACCACTGTGATTGTTCATGTGTAAATAAATACCTTATTTATTAAAGACCTAATAATATATTGTTGACCAGTTCATTACAAATGGCCGACCAACTAACTTCAAAATGTATTCCTTTGTTGTTAACTTATTCATGTCCATAACGCAATAAGACAGTGACCAGGTCATATTTTCGATAAAACCTAATCGGCTGGTGTAAAACAACCGGAAGAAAAATGATGAAAAGGTCATCTCATTTTGTTCTTTTGTCTTTGTAGCTGCCAGGAAAATCGTGCTCCTCTTGAGTTATATTAAAGGATAGGTTGCTCAATAGAAAACAGCTAAATCAATTCATTTTTAAAAAGTGAAAAAAGACTTTAAAATTTGTATTTCATCTATTTCCCAAAATCTTGGTAGTTGATAATTTGCTTATAGAGCGTACTGTTACTAGACAAAAATAGAGGCTTCGATGAAACCTGAATTTTTGTCTCATATTTCAACAACAATATTCATTATCTTGGTCAGTCAAGCGATAGGGAGACCAAGGGGGCACTACTGTGGGTCTGTGCTGACGGCATCAATTGGCTTTAAATATGGCCATCCATGAACGTTGAGCTTGTATGAGTCTTGAAATTTTGCTAAAAGCCATGTTTTGTTTCTTTTAATTCTACTTTTTACTTTAAATGTTATTGGTTATAACTATGTTTTTTAAAAAGGACTATTAGGTGGAGTCTTTACATATTCCCACGGCAAGATTGAATGCGTGAGTATGCGCGTTGTTTTAAAAAGGTCTACGCAGAGTCACAAAAGAGCATTCTTTTCTTACGATAATTAATCAACTTACATTTATTGACTTGATCAACATTTCTGCCCCCCCCCTCTTGAACGTGGTATCTCAAGAGGAAACTCTTTGTGAAATTTTTCAGAATCTTCTTGGCATGTAACAAGACTCAACGTAAGTCGTGAGCTTCACTCTTTGTCTCAAGCCTCGTTATTATTCGGTCTGCAATCTTCATCTTTGTTATTTAGCGTTTCAGTCGACCTGTTCTTCGGTCTCTGCGTATGTTGCAGTCGGTAACCCCAATGTGCTCTTCAGTAGATCTGAGCGCTAACATGGGGGATGGTATGGATATCTAAAGAACTCTAACTGCCGATAATACTACTGTGCAGGGTTATTGGAAGCTAGAGACTAGTACGTATATGTTTGTGTGTATATTGAACGGAAAGTAAGGGTTCAATTTAACGTTTAACGTCAATTACATTTTAAATAGACCCCTCCCAAAACTGTGCCAAATTTGGATGAGCTGCACCAATGTTTTGGGGATGACACAGTGACAAAGAGAACCAGTTTTATGTAATAAATAATAGAATGATGGAATGTGCATATATATAGTGAGCGGATATAAAATCTTTTTCCGAAACATTTAATTTCAAAACATCCCTTTAACTCCATTGAGTTTGTCTACAAAGTTAGAGCTAAATTTGGCTCAGCTGCGTCAATATTTAATAGGGGACACGGTGACAAAGTCAGTTGTTTTATAATGAATAATAGAATAATAGAACGTACGTATATATATATATATATATATATATATATATATATATATATATATATATATATATATGTGTGTGTGTGTGTGTGTGTGTGTGTGTGTGTGTGTGTTGATCAGGAAGGGTTTCAGTTTCGCATCATAATTACATATAAATAGAACTCCAACGTCAAAATTTCTAAAAATGTTTTTTCTTGTTTTCCTAAGAACAAATCGTCCAAATTCTTCCCCTATGCCCAATAAGTATGCATACAAAATCTGGTTGAGGTACGCCAATGTTTAACTACACTGTCAAACAGAGCCTGTAGTTTTTACATGAATAAGAGAGTGTTGAAAAGTTGGATGAAGACCACTCTCTCTGCTACCCCCTGTCGCTTCTTTTCGGGTTATAATCAGGGTGTATAGATGGTTGAAAGTTGAATGAGGTCACTAGTGCTCGATTCAGTTAGTCAATAGGAAGTGAAACTGTTATCCAAGAGGCGTTCGTATAAAAACCTTTCTGAAGCCGATATAGCTTAGGCTGAGTCGGCGGAGGTTTACTTTTTAGGAGGTACAGAAGACTCAAATGTTGGTGAGAAAAGAATGTTTTCGCCTTTTCTCATAAAAGCGAAAACGTGTCTCGAAAGTGAAGAAAATACCAGTATTTTTTTATTTGTGTCTCAGATTTATTATGAATTATTTTGGTTTTCTTGGCTACAATCATTACATTTAAAGTTAACTCGCTTAAAGACTGCTTTCACCGGTAATCACGCTCGATGTCACGTCACTTCTTTTGCATCGAATTAATATTATGATTATTAGCATGAAAACCACTGGACATCTCGACTCATTATGTGGATACCCAGAGATCATATACGAAGTTGTGACCGACAAAAAAAGAAGGTTATGTGATGATTTAAACAAGTTCATAAAATACTTGCTCTGCAACGCCCACGACCGAGAGGTCTGGTTAATCTTGTGGAAGGTCTTGTGGAAGTGCGTTAAATGGCTGTTGATAAGATAAATAAGAGAAACTACTCAATAATTAGTATTCTTCCCCAGAAGGTAAGCCTTTGTCATCTGAAAAGGAGCCCCCCCCCACACACACACATTTAAACCCCTAAAATGGACAAAGGTTTTTGTTATTTGGTTACGTAGGAAAATCAACGTAAAATATGTTATCAGAATATGGTATCAAGTAAAAAAAAAAACCTTATTCCCGAAAATGCTATCAGAAGAAGAGCTCAGGTTAAAAGTCAACTCCACAAAAATGTGTCACCAGTATATAAAATTAGGTAAAAAAATTAATTCAAATAAGTTATCAGAATATGACGCCCCGGTAAAAAAATTGACTTAGAAAAATTCTCCCAGATTATGAATCCCGGTAAGAAAAAAATACAACTACCAAAAACGTATCATTAGAATAAGAGGTTAGGTGGGGAAAAAAACCAAGGAAAACGTTTTCAGAAAATGAGGTCAGAAGAAAAAAAACATACTTCCACAAAGTGTTATCAGAACAGAAAATTCCATTAGAAAGTGGGATCAGAACAAAATGTTCCCTGATGATGTCATATCTAATGAAAAGAGTGAATGTTCCATTTTGGCATCATAACATAAAATTGAGATTCAGTTCTGCATTGTAATTGTGAAGTAAAATGAATCTACCGACTAAAGCATAATCATCCGGATTTGTTTTATTCTCCAAGTTGGAGCATCCTAAATTGTGGGATTAAGAAAACTCGGCCAACTTCGTGTCGATTTTGCTGCATCGCAGCAACACTAGTACATTTATACAAACACAGAAAAACATTATTATAAAGCTATAAAGCTACCTTCACCTTCTTTTCTATCTCCTACCCTCCCTTTGCGTTCAATTTTTCCTCCTTCTCTTTCTCTCACGACAGATAAAGTGACCGGCAGATATTTGCTTCTCGACATTCTATGATCCATTGACATTTCGGAAAAGCTATTCCGCATAAATTTTCTGGTGGAGTGGTACTCGATTGTTCCAGATGAAAACATAGAGACTTTAACGCAAAGGGCAAAAAACAGGCCAGCATTTGATGCAGTCACAAGAAAACCTCTTGTCAACATCAACATTTCCACCAGGTGTTGTCTGCATCAACATGGCCGACAATCAGCAGGGGATGACATTCACCGCCATGAAATAACTTACATAAATGCATACTGGAAATAAATATTTACGCGAAAGAAATATGACCGGTCCTTTTGCAGACATTGCTATAAATAAGATAATCTAAAAAGAAATAATCAACTCTCTGACATAAAACGTATAATTTATAGCAAAGTACTGCGAGAATATTTGAAATTTCACTTCTTTTAAAAACATTATAACGTTATTTGATATATATGTATACACACAATACGAATCAGAAATACAATATTATATAATATAATGTGATATCCGATTTGTGATAGGTTTATCTTATAAAATGCTCGATTCATTCAGCATTTGAGTTGAGTTAGATAATCATCGTTATTATTATTTCATACCTCCTACTACTTTAAGAACAATCCAATCAACTTTTTCATAATTATCTTAGATATGTAGAAACATTCCAAACTAGAAGAATTAAACTAATAATCAAGGTCATATAAAAGTGAACCGTAACACCGGGAAACAGATTTAAGTAAGGATAAAACACTCTTGGAGATAAAGCATATCGCAAAGAGCTGATCTTTTAACAACATACTGATAAAGAAAATGCCTATAGTACCTCCTGCTAATTTATAATTTGTAACTACCAGCAAGCAAAATATCTCCACTACGTAAAACAGGAAAACATAAGCAATGACCGATCACTAAACGAGGAAAAGAATAAAAGAAAAAGAAAAGATATAAAAATATAATAAGAGGGAGGTTCAACACCTTAGAATAGACATCCCCCTATAAAAAAAAAGTCGTAAATAGGGGTTTGGAATAAATCGAATAATTCGTTTGAAGAAGCCCAATGAGGGCAGGAACATAAGTGTGTTTGTATAACGAACCCTTTACTTCGTTATATATATATATATATATATATATATATATATATATATATATATATATATATATATATATATATCCACAGATAGCTGTTTCGAGGTATTACATCTCTTCAGGGTGGTTATAGACTTTCCACAAGGCAGAATTGAAACCTTCGCTTTGGACCCGCAGGCCGATATCCTACCTATGGACTACGGAGCTGGACGGTCAGTGAGACTGAATTTAAGCGATATATCTATTTACACAGAAATTACTCATCCAGCAGAGTGCTCTATTCCTATGGAAGAGCATTGCATAAGCTTACAGTGGATGAGTTACCTCACTTAAAGAGTGCTCAACCCTGAATAGAGGAGCATTAATTATTGTGTCATCCACAGACAGCTGTTTCGATGTATTACTTCTCTTCAGTGTGGCTATTGACTTTCCATTATATATATATTAGTACAAAAATATCTTATTCACTCATTCTTGCTATGTGATTAGCCTTTGTCAAGTTTGATAATGTATTGAAGCAACTCATATGCGGCTAGTGCCTTGAAAAGTAAGTTATTAAAGTGAGACGTGCCCAAGTGTTCACTCACCTTCGCAACATACCAAAGACGATACTTTTTCCTACAATATATTTGTCGATGGAACAGAGCATAGCTATGTAATTCAATGCCTTTTACAGTGATTCCAATCTGCCTCGTGAAGTTTACTGAACTAGTCAGATTTATCTTGCGACCAAGAAAACCATTTTCTTTTGGGTACTATAAATATCATTGTGGTAGCCTTTGTGATTTTTCTACGTTTCTCAGTCAAGCATCCTTAAAAGAATTGATTGAAAGGTGAGGTTGCGCATATTGGTATAGCTCGTGTTTCAGACGAAGAAAATGATGGTTTCAGTCAAAGTCATGAATAACGACTCGAAGAAAAATTACTTCGTACCGAAGGAAGAACGGGGGAAATAAATGGATGAAAACTTCTCTGATATGCCCCAAGGATACTTGTTCAGTGATATTTTATGGAAGAGCTTTTATGCTAAATCCTCTTCTCCGGGCTGCTGTAATCATTTTAGATTTTCACACGACTTTCAAATGTTCATCGTGGATTTGCAGTTGTATATAATCTCCTATTTATCTCAATATTTGTCAAGCCTGTTTCTGAAAGAATTCACATTTTTTGAATTCACTGTTCCATTAGATAGACAAGTCTTTTTTCTCACTATTCAAACATTGAAATTAGATTTTCGTATATCTGGCCTAGCTCTTTGTTGGTACATTTTCTGATTGTTCCGCTTGTTTTCTGTTCGTTTTGTATTCCTTGCCGTTTTTTTATGCATCAATTCATGCTTTTACGTATGACTCGTTGAGAGTTTTGTTATGAGATAATCGTTGCTATGAATCTCACAAATTATATAGTCAAAGACCTTATTACTAAATAGACCCAGTTTTTATCATTGGAGGGGGGGTCAACACTCTTTATATCCTTTAATTTGTTTTTATTTTTCAGGAATTCTGTCTGTATGTTTAAAAATTGTCATAATGCTAGTGTCATTATTTTAAATGTATGGGTGCTTATGTGTCTGGAAATACGGGTTGATGGGCTACCCCGAGAGACGTTGAATAAAAAGAGGCGAAGTGGTATCTGATGAATGGTAAGCCAAAATTTTGACCAACAGGAAAAAGAAAAGGAACATTTTCCTCCGTTAACGGGTCAAAAGTCAAAGTTCTAAGGTGACAATGCATTTTTTTCAAGTATGAAAGACAATTGGCTAATGTATGAAGTTGATATTTGCCTGAAATGTTGTTCCGTACACCGAACATTGTAGTGTCAACTTTGAAGTCGTTTGGATTTACGCTTCTCGATATGATGCTTGCATTGCAATGAAAATTAACTTTGAAATTAATATATTTTTTTCACAGGGGTCCTGAGCGTATGTTAGTAGATTTAACGCGTTAGACGAGAGAGGGGGAAAAAGGAGAAGAGAGGGAGATAATATCGAAAGATAAACAGGAATATATATATATATATATATATATATATATATATATATATATATATATATATATATATATATATATATATATATATATATACCTCGTTCTCTTTTTATTTACATTTCGGACCAAATCGGCTTTGAGGCAATCATCAAAGAAGATAGGTGGCTAAATTACGCGTCTGGCTGGACCTAATTAGATACATTTTGCCGTCCTCACATTGGGTGGTATGTGGCTGTCCTCCGATATTTATGGGGTTTGCACAGTATGTCACAGTCTTACATTAATGAAGTGACTACAGAAAAGCTGTTTATTCTTTCAGACTGATGTGCTAAACTTCGCTGTAATTGTTCAATTTTGTCAAATTTGGTACAGGACTATATTTATGAGGAACCCAGCAAGGCATGAACTCACAGACAATGGTTGCAAGAACAGAGTGTCAATCATTGCACTGAATATCATAGATACTTGGAGGCTTAGTTTAGTCCAGCCTAAGATCAAAATTGAGTGTCGTCCAGGCTCGTCCAACTATCAAACTGCAATACAAGCTTGCTAACCAACACTTCCTAAGAGGCCCCGACGCAAAAGTAGATTCTAGTCGGGCACAACGCCACATTAAAAAGGCATTCAGTATGAAGCAAACTTATTACACTACTAATGACCTGCGAGAGTAGCTCGCTAACCATCATTCAGGTACCCACTTTGGAATAGATATTTTTTAATGAGTTTAGTCAAACAGAAAGCCATGTACCATATGGGGGTATACACTATCGATTGGTTGGTGGCTCTTTGGCCGAGATTACGGGGTTATGTTCAAATCTGGACGTGTTGTGTATATGGTGATGAGAAGTTGACCGCTTATTCATCCGTCTTGTAGGAGAGTCATTCTGGTTCTTCCGTTGACATCAATGAGAAAATTTTCCATTTGGCGAAAAACTCCAAATTAACCAGGAACGTATTTCTTTCTAACAGACTTTATTTCAGATGAGCATTGGCTTGCAAGTGGACTGCACAGAAAAAGAGAATGAGATTCTGATACGGGAAGACTCTACTTGCAGATGTCCCACCTTTCTCAGGCGCGGAACCTGTGGGCCGCCAGACCAGCAAAAGCTGTCTGCTGCATCACACGCTGACTGTTCTAGAGTGCTCTCTACTGGCAAAAGTCCGGTTTATTCATAAGAACCCTTGGATGTGGGGGTGGACGTCTAAAGGATTTTAGAAATATATTCAACTTAATCGTCATCAAAATGGATATTTTATTAGATTGCATCATACAATCAAGTCTAATGCGTCTCACGGACCAAAGTGATTGCGAAGGGTATGTAGTTAATTTGTATAACCAATTGAAAAAAAACACCCACGTTTTACCTTTGGGTGGGAAAATCCATCGATATGATAGTTTCAAGGATTTTGTTTTCATGCTTCCATCCGCTTCGGGGACTACCTTTTTTGACAATCATTTGACCCTGAAAATCAAGGATAGCGGAACAATACCAGGTGTCCTTGCCTGCACCTAGGAATTCAAATTCACTGCCTAGAGCTTTTTGATCTCGGTCATTTGTAAACCGAAATTACAATTTTGTTTCCTAATCCCTGAGAAATTTGATTCTATACTTCATCCAAAATATTCAACGTAATTCCCTCTGACTGGTACTAACTTTGCAGCTTGCATTCTTATAGTCACAATAAATGGGGCATCCAATGTGGATAGTAACTAAACATGTAAATCATATAACAAGTTTTTCCGAGTGTGTAAAATATTTTTGTGTATTTTCTGTTAGTTACAAGATTGCTTTAGATAAAAGTTGTAAGTATTAATAATGAGGCGAATATCATTTTCATTTTCATCTCGATCCTGTGTGAATACTTTCTTTCATTCAGTTTCATGTAGTTCGAAATAAACAAAAAGTTTGAATAATCAAAGTACTGATTCTTCGCTTGTTTGTCCTGTACCAGTTATATATTCAAACTAGAGAAACCAATTATATTAAGTGGTACCCCTTCACTTATTTTCAAACATACAAAAGTTCTATAGGGTTGCATTAACGAATTGACAAGTGTTTATGTGTTTATTGAAAATTAACCTTTATTTATTGATTTCTGCATTGAAACTTTCCCATTAGCAGGATACGTTCCCAACATTGATTCAATGTTATTTCTTTCTATTCCAGAATCTGACAACACTTAACGAAAACGCTGACAGCTACAATATCAGCATCAGCTGAACAAATTTTACGTCTTGGGAATTTGGCATGGATTATACTTGAAGACCATAGTATTTAATTGGATAAACCGAAAAAATGCCATTGACGCCTGCAGTAAGTGAAGTTTGAACCCACCGGTGTAGATATATTTTTATTTAGCAAGCAGCCATTTTCTTTCTTCTATTTATACAAAACCGAGAGCAGCCAGCAGGTGCAGTTATCGTAAAAAAGAAAGTTACTCCCTCTGGTGGCCAATTAGTGTATCGTCTTTTGCATTTTTCTGTCTGCTTTTTTTATTTATGTATATTTGGTGTTTTTTATTTCAATTCATTAATGCAATAACAAGATTATTCAAAAGTAAAAGGTGCAGTAGTTTTATTGTCATAAATTTTTTCAAGTTTAAAAATCTGTTAAAAAGTCAGAGGCATATTTCAATTTCCGAATGCCGTTTAAAACTGTGCCACCCAGTGTGTTTCAGCGATGAATAATGTGGAAGTCTTCAGACTCAGAGTATTTTTGCGAGCAATCACGAAACTGGTTAAATTCCGTCGGAAAGTTTAGTGCGATGTTTAACAACTTTGCTATTTATTTTCTACTTTTTTGTTGAATTTGCTTCGATATTTTCTTGGTAAAAAAAAAAAAATGGAAAATTCCTTTTAGAATGTTAAAGTTCATAAAAATATAACAGTTAAAAAAAAAGTAAAAATAAATCAGTATTTTAATGGAAAATATTGTTGATGCAGAAATATGTATAACAAAGGTCAAAGGGAAACATGAAGTATAAAATTTGAAAAAAAGTTTTCTAAATTTCAATCAACATGATATTCACATTTTTTTTTAAATGTAAAAAGAAGACAATCATTTTTATTATTGAATCTTTACAGAAATAGTCGCGATAAAAACGAAACCTGAAGAATTGTAGACAGATCTGATACAATAAACAACGTGAAATATTATTTTTCTGTCAGCCTGGAGCACTATTCAAAAGAACATAAATTTGGAGGATGATACTTTCTGTTATACGGATTCTTCAACAGCCTCCATTCATATGTATTGGTGCGTAAATACGTTCAGATAGACTCTTAAAGACTGTTTATATAAATAAATTACATTTCTATCAAGCGTATCTCCAGCTGCAGTTATCAGAGGTTTTAGGATTGACTCTGAAAAAATATACATATGTGTATATAATCGCGTGCATTCGTGAGCATATGGATATATTACAGATAATCCAGTAGATCCGAACACCATTCGGTGTTAAAAACGTACAACTAGGTTCATATCGTTGAGATGCAATACAATCATATTACGTTTGTTATGCTTTGCTGATGGCATAACCTCTTTACTTATTTGCAACAATAAAGAAATAATAAATGTGTGCACAAATGCTTCTCTGTCGGCTACAGTGAAGTAGATTAAATACCATCTTCTATGCGTTCATAGATACTGATAAGTATCGATAACTTATACGTTTGTATTTCCTGTCAGCACGGTTTCAAATTGGGAATTAAAAGCTATCATTGTTGATTTTGGAAAAATCTTTTTCTATAATATGCCTTTCTCACAACCAGTATATAGTTATCATAACTTCGAAGTATGATCGTATAACTGTGTGGATTTATATCAGACAATGTAAAAAATATACATATATTTGTATGCGTGTGTACAAGATTATTTTTAATCATTGAAGATAAACGTACGTAAACAGAGAATATAATAAGACCCAAAATTAAAAAGGTATACGTAAACAAGAATTCTTGTGAGACAAGATTTTATCCGAGCAAGTATTCGACTAATATATATATATATATATATATATATATATATATATATATATATATATATATATATATATATATCAGTTGGCAGACATATACATATATATATAGCAGTTTGCAGACACTTATATACAACACTTAAGGATGTTGGAAACATTTGTGCCGCTTGGGAAAGAATAAAACTACTACGTATTTATCATGAAAGCAGAAAACGAATAACAAATTGTGCCGTTTTGTGTAAACAGAGTTTATTTTATATAGCTCCAAGCATAAAGATAATTCATCAAACCTTTTACATACAAACAAATACCTCGTTGTGCTCGCATATATCAATACAGCAAATCTAGAAAATTTCACTGTTCACATAAAGAAGCAAAAATACGCAAGGAATTTTATTTTATTCAAGGGAATATTTACAAATAACTCTATCTTTGAGTAGATAAAAGAAAAACACTGACAGACAATCAGAAGAAAACTATTTTTTACATATCTATAAACGCCATAACACATCCATGTCTTTTCTCTCATGGCTTGCTGGGAGTTGATAGCACACAATTCATGGATTTATTATAATTTTTTCTATCAAATAATCAATATATGTACAAATGCGTGAGATTAATGATATTTCGTCTGCCAGATTTTATTCGTGTAGTTAATGCCACTGTCAATGCCATTTAGATAATACAAATCCAGTTTGCGGGGTGAAACAAAAAAAAACAAAAAAAAGTCAGACTAATTCTATCACACTTTAAATCACACGACGTTGGTGTGCAGACAATCATACTGGTATATTCTTTAGAGTGTATCATATTTGGGATTATTTTCAAAACGTTTCTCAAGCTTCTCGTCTATCTATAAAATTGAGAAAGGAAAGAAGGAAAATATGTGTATGCTCGTTTAGGTCTGCTAATATAAGGACAAAAAGAAAAATGATTTTAGAAGAAAAACCCCATCAAAAAAAAAAAAAAGAATGAAAGAAATTGTTTGATATCTCACGTTCCTGCCCCGTGTCGTTCATACTGCTGATTCCTTTTTCTTTCCTTTTTTTTTCGGTTCCGTAAGGGAACATCTAAAACGTATTCAGATTCAAACTTTACTATTTCCCTCGTCCACCATGTTTTTGTTTTTTTTCATTTTTCACGATTCTTTTCGCTACGTGTACGAATATTGATCAGTCTAACGCCGTTTTGTGAACGAAAACATCAAGTGAATCGATTTTTCGCGAGGTTTTATTATTGTTAAATTCAAGTAGACTTCAAGAGAGGACATTACCTTTCTCTTTGACAATCAGAGACCACATCTAAATACCCCAAGATATGCGATATTCTAATGAAGACAGACACTAATGTACATTTGAACCCCTACGCGAGGTAAAAATACGCCCCCACAAATTATAAAACCCAAACACTTGAGTGAAATTATCATTCGATAAAATTTCACGCACTGCTTGTATAAAGGTTTATATATGAATTAAAATCAGCATTAGCCGTAGTCTCATAGCTACACCCATCTACTCCTAAAAACGCCTTGAAAGTCATGCTTGTCAACTGTAGCATAAATTCATCCTTGCATCAATAATGAATACACTCTGAACAATAATATGAATACATTAAACATTACTTACCAATCAATGTTTGAATTTTTTTTGATCGCATATTTCACACCACAAAAAGGTTCCTTTCCTTTTAAATAAACCACTTTTCGCATATGGTTTCAACACTCATTCAAATTTGAACATAATCTATCCTTTCACATGTGAGACTTAACTCATTTCTACCTTCCATTAGCACTGTATTTTTTCAAATATCCATTTTCCCGTAATCCAAAAGGTGGTACTTCTATAACTATCTTTCAAGCTGAATGATTTTTTTCTCGACTGGCTCAACCGAACAGTCTTTTGAGCAAATGGATTTTTGAATTTCCTATATTCCTTGTAAGATGCTCGCACATTCTACATATCTTGAAATTACGAGTATTTACCGGGAGACAAGCTTATAGTTTCTTGTATTCGGTCAATTTAGCTCAGATGCGTCCAAATATTACTGTTGATAATAATTGTAGTCTTGCGAATCGGTTTACGCACATCTCATTTCGCCATTACATACACGGAGTGGTTTAAATACTCACTTGAATCACACACAAATCGAACGTACGCATTTAAACAAATACATACTCAGACGCTAACACTCGAAAGAAAATAAGTTTTCTAATTGGGACACAATCTGGTTCGAATCTTCACTTACACTTATAGACAGAAGAGAAGCGAAAAGGGAATTAATAATAAGAAGAGAAAGAGAGGAGGAAACGTGCAAGTGAATGAATTTTATAAAAAAAAAAAGACATAATAATGAATTCTATGAATACAACCTCACTTGTACACCCAGACTTTCCCATGAGGTATAAGATTGATGCCTTCATGTAAGCGTAAATCTTAATGTGAATCCCCATTAATTGATACTCAAGGGAGACAAATCCAGGAAAAATTTTGACAAAAAAGAAAGATTGAGACAAACAATCAGACAGACAAGCCTAGAAAAGAGGTCTAAGACACAAAGAAAAGGGTTGCAAAAACTCAATAATAATAATAATAATAATAATAATAATAATAATAATAATAATGATAATAATGATAATAATAATGATAATGATGATGATGATGATATAACATCTAATAACACTTCGTTCTTGAACACAAATTCCAAGTCAGACAAATACGATCACCCTTTCCTGTATCTACTCACAAATTTTCCCTGCAAATATTTGCATACGTGACAACATACAAGCTCATGGCTTCTTGAAGGATTATGAATGCTGAATTGGTAAAGGAACTCAATTATCTCCGTTCTTTGCGTCTTTACGATTGTCCGACTGAAGTAGTTTATGTTCTACGCGTTCTTAGCCACTGAGCAAGCAACATACAGCGTGCAGAACAACGTGTGCCTAATAAGTGGGTTTAGAAATAAATCAATGTAAAACAGTAATGATAATGATAATATATGCATAAAAACTGCACTCCTCTTTATATAAAGCAGAAATGCGAACTGTTTAGTCTAGTTCACTTTGTACAACCGCCCACCAAGACACAAGTATGTTGACAATGTCAGTGTGATAGCAAATACCACCACCACAACTAATTCTGGTCCTGTAACCACTCATCTAATTTCTACTACTACTGTTCCCACTGAATTGTTAATGAAAAATTATCACTACCAACACTAATACTAATAGGAATACACTTCATTTCAATATTAGTTTTTCTCTGTTTATCATTCTATTGGCCCCACTGATCCTTCTAACATTCTCGTGACAAAAGGTCCCTCCGCCATTGTTTTAATCTCTCCTACTACTTCTACTCTGAACTCTAAATTTCACGATCTACATTTTGACCATTGCATTCATTACTGTATAATTCTTACTACTGCCTCTTTATAACTTTAGGCACAGAATGTACTACTACTAATCCTACCATTGCTTACAAAACTATTGTCATTACTTATAATACCGTGATTACTGCCATTGTAACCGTCAGTACAAGTTTGCTTCGAGCAAAGATACTATTTCAATTATTACTTCTACTCCATCGGTATTACAATAATTACTATTGCTACAAGTGATCATTTTATGATTAATACTGACTGTAATACGATAAACATAATCATTTCACTCACAATTTCTAATTTATTGTCACTGCCTTAAGGGTTCTATTATTTCTACGGCTACGACTATTAATACTACTGCAACTCTTCCTCCCATTTTTCTATTATACACAGTCTTTTGTCCCTTAGTGTACGGCCTCTATTTTTCTCCATCTTATGCACTCCGACCATTGACAAAATCTTTAACCGACTCTGCCTCAACTAATATTTACACTTTACATTTATTATATTCAAAATACTACAAAAACTAATGCCACTTTTCCCTATTAATTTGATTATCACTCCCAAATATTTTTGAACTATCACTACTATTGCTACTTGTGTCAGTATTCTAGACCTTATCACCAACAATAAGCAAGGATACTGAGAAACGTGCTAGAAATTTGAGGTGACTTAGTGCCATTCAACCTCCAGTGATGACCACCAGACATCAGGTGTGAACAAGCAAATATATGAAATAATGATAATTTTAATTGTCTAAGAATAACTTGAGTGTACGTATAAGTTACCATTACTCTTACTTTGTGCTTCTTATTGTTGCCAATTAATCTGGTCTTTTGGAATCTTTACCAAGAATTGTGAGTGAAACTTTCAACCGTTTTATGCCATCGAGAATAGCTTCGTTTGGTTTATTTCAGTTTTAGCTCAATCCTAGAAGGCTAAATACCAATACCGTTTCTGCTGATTCAAAAATACCAATTCCTTTTAGTAATATTAATACTAATTGTATTTCTGCTTCTAAAATTCCTTATTTAGCATCAACAGTTCTGTCTTGGCAGCTTGAGACTAACACTGGCACCATTGCTTTCTTTATTTCCTTTGAGTTCCATAACTGTATCAGATGATCTAACCCCCACTGTCCAATCTGCCCTCTCGATTAAATCTACCACCAGTACAACGTCAATTATTTTTGCTTTATTAATAATGTTTTCACTTTAAAGACAAATGTGCCAATGCTAATTCTTTTTGTATTTAAAAGCAAAGCACCCATTCTTTAGTTATCTCGATTTCCACCATAAAATACAAAACAGAAATATTTTCCAAGGTATACGAGAAAGCAAAAGAAATGCCTTAATTAAAATTGATGATTGCAAATTTAAGAAAAAATGCACAAACTGAAACAGTTCAACTCCACGAATCTTACGCCACATTCTTTTCGATACGAATCTAAAATCTAGTGACGATAATCCTTCAAAATATTCTTATCAAAACATCTATACTGGATGGAAATACATACAACTATTTGAAAGAAATATATCTATATATATGTATGTGTGTGCGTGTGCTTGTATTGATATATTAGTTTATATGCTTGTGTGTGTATGTGTGCGTACATCAGAATAAGCGTCTCCATTCATAAGAGTTACGTTTATCGTTTGTTTTGAAAGGAGAAAAAAAAGCGGGCATTGAATAATCTCTGCTCTAGTACGTGTACTGAATTATTTCACCCGAAAAACGCAGATGCATACGAGAACTATCAGACCAAAAGTAATATATAACCAAATTAAAGAAAGAAATTTGCTCAAAAAGAAAAGAAAACATCTTTCAAAACTGCAGCAACAACAATAATTACTGTCTTTTACGATACGACTTATAAGGCCAGTAGCGTCCACGGGTCAAACGTGACACAGTATTAAAAAAAAACAAAAGAAACTGGTTTATGTATAAAATTCTTGGAAGTGTACATGCGCGAAAATAATCTTGTTATCGTTTGACGTAACCTAATGACAAAAGAGATAAGAGATTTCAGACTTATCTCAGAAACACATTGGGGTTTTAATTTATTTTATAGGGTCAAATGTGAACTGGACGATGGTAGATTAATTGAATTGTTCCTCAATACTCGAATTTGCGAGAGAAAAACCATTTGAATCTTCGAAGAGGAAAAATAGCGACACTCGAACAAATAAGATTTTTGTTTTTATATTCAAAGCTAAATATAGAAATAATTGTTGTATTGTCTGGAAATAGTTTGAAGAAATCTTTTTAAAAAAAATACAATGAACTAAGGAAAAATAAGGATGTGTAAAAACAGATGAAAAAATCAGTTGTCCTTCGAAAAGTATTTTTAAGCTGGTTTGAATTTCAATGAGTTCATGAGAAATAACTATGTCTGAAAACGACAAA
>OY735207.1:34999815-35157315 GCA_963457665.1 Thysanoteuthis rhombus
TATTTTCAGCCACGTGAAAACCAGGGAAAGCAGACTACTCCATCTACCTAGGAAAAAGAATCTCTATGAAATCCAGGGAAGAGAAAAAGATTAAGCGGAGAATCACCCGAGGATGGTAAGCCATCGGCAGAGCAAGCTCAACCTTCAAAAACAAGTCGATCCCAATAATCCTAAAAAGAAAAGTATATAATCGATGCATCCCCTGATAATCACTTAAGGAGCTGAAACATGGAACCTAACCTAGAGACAGATCTGCAAACTGAGAAGTATGCAACGCGCAAATAAGAGAATTATGCTCAACCTCACATGGAGATATAACAAGACAGCACAGTATATAAGAGAGAAAACGAGAATCAGAGACATCATAGAATATATTAAAACATTTAATTCGCAAAGGGCAGGCCATGTTGCAAAAATGGCCGACAACCGTTGGACATCATGACTCTCAAAATGGAGCCCCAGAGATCACATGCGAAACTAAGGCCGATAGAATACAAGATGGAGAGATGGACTGGACAAATTTAGAAAATACAGGTTCTGCGGCGTCCTCGATAGAGAAATGTGGCGAATCCTGGAGAAGGTCTATGTCCAACGACGGACGTTAAAAGACTGATGATGATGATGATGATGATGATGATGATGATGATGATGATGATGATGATGATGATGATGATGATGATGCACCACATTTTCCTGCGTTTTTTACTCTTGGTGTAGGGGCCTGGCTTCGTAAGTTGGCCTTTAACTACATGGGAGCGGGTATAATTATTCCATTCAGCCCTTCTCGACAATAGCCGCTCATTGGAAGTAAAGCAATGGTATCTATGAAGGAATTGTTTACTTACCTGTTTGACCTATTCACTGATCATCTGTGTTTATATCGATGAAAGGCTACTAAGTACTGATGTTCCTTCCACTAGTATGCACCAAATACTAGTTGATAATACGCGTATAATCAAGAAGGTTTCAGATTCTCGTAGCCATTATCAAAATTGGGAACCCAAAGCTGAAAAAGATCTTCTATCAAGGTACTGGTTTTTGGAACTTATTCAACAACCGACCATTACATTCTGTCTGGAGAATTTCACTTCCATATTACCTTGTGCGTTAAGTCATCATACCGTACAAACACCTTAATGCCTATATTTAAAACTGAACTGAAAAAAAAACTAACACCTATTACTGTTATTGTACCCAAATATTGAGGACCTGGATCTTGAAAACGACTAAACGAATTGTCGAAAGTCATCATCATCATCATCATCATCATCATCATCACTCTTTTAAAGTCGGTTGTTGGACATAGACCTTGCCTAGGATTCGCCACAATTCTCTATCATGGGCGTTACAGAGCCAATATTTTCTGAATCTGTCTAGTTCATCTCTCTCCATCTTATGTTCTGTCGGCCTCGGTTTCTCAGGTGATCTCTGGGAATCCATGCTATAAGACGTGATGTCCATCGGCTGTCTAGTCGAAAGAACTAAATCAAAAAATTACTGACTGGAAAGTTGTTGCGTACACTGTTGGTCTACGTTCGTTTGTACGGAAGCAGTCATACTTGAGTCAAACAATTAAAAACAAACATTTATTGCCTGTGGTTTTTACTCAGACGGCTATTAATATATCTACATGTGCACATATGTGTTTATGTGTGTACGTAAAATGTGTAATAACCATGCAGTACGTTGCTTGAACAGATAACGTAAGAAATTAGAGGATATTTCAGACTTGACTTTATTGTTTCATTTTTCTCCTGTTCATTTTCAATCATAATGTTCGAAGTGGGTTTTTCTCATTTAATTTAATTCTCATGTAATTTCTTCAATTGAGGGTCACTGCCAATCAGAAAAATTGATTGCGCTCCTTTTAAAACATTTCAGATTTACATATCAGTCGACACAAATCGATTTTCAATGTTTTTGCTGGTAGAAATACAAATCTGATTCAAATATACGTATATATCGATAGATACATTCTAACTTCCTGCTCGAAAACTACACTTCATTCGCTGTAAACAACTGGTTTTATCAATTGAGAATTCACGATACGTACTTGTAAAATATCCAATTTACAATGGTACAAATCTCAAATATTCGATAATCTATGTTCCAATGAAAACATTGTTTCCGACTTCGAATTGGATGATTCGAGGCATTTGTCTGATCACGAATCAATACAAACGATGAAACAAAATTATACACAAGCACATGCATAAATATAGGCTCATGAATAAACATATATATACATATATATATATATATATATATATATATATATATATATATATATATATATATATATATATATATATATATATGCTGTGATTGCGTATATCTTGCAGTACTTTGACATATACAAGGTCTACACCTTGTAGGGTAATGACTTTCATGACCATGAGAATTTCTTGTTGAATGCCTTCTTAAAGTCTATAAATGTTACAGCGAGTGGCATTTTGTATTCTGCTGCTCTTTCTTTAAGCTGATTTCCATTGTCGAGTACTTCATCTAAATCCAGCCTGTTCCTCTGATGGTTTTCATCTAGTGTTTTAGTGATTTGGTTGGTGATAATTTTTGTGAAAAGTTTGTGTATGCAGTTGAGTAGGCTCATAGGTCTGTAGTTGTTGAGGTCTTTGGGGTTCTTTTTTTATGTTGAAGCATCATGATTGCAGTGGTCGAGTCTTTCGGGACTTTATTCTGTTTTAGACACACGTTGAATACAATAGCTTGCTTTTTGTTGGCGATCTTACCAGCTCTTTTGAGTAGATCGATGGTGATGTTATCAGGTCCAGGTACTTTACCTCTTTTTGTTTGTTTGTTTGATGGCTTGCTTTACCTCCCATGGCATAACCTCTGGGAAGTCCTCAAACTGTTTGACAGCGTCTTGTGTATTCTAGTTGTTGTTTTGCTGTTCGTGTTTTGAAGAGTGGAGTTTTTGGCAAAATTTTGGGGCGTGTTCGACAATTCTGTCTCTGTCTGTTGTTATGTCTCCGTTTCCTTTAAGTGTGCTAGTTATTTGTTTAGTTTTTTTGCCCTAAACTGAAGCTTTGTTTATCGCTTTAAAGCCCCGACGTTTTTCGAGAGTGGTTTCGATGATGGCTGCTATATACCGTCTTTTGTCTTCTCTTAGTTTTTTTTATTGTTTTGTTTACTTCAGTCTCTTCAATTATTTCCCTTGAGGTTGTTAGTGGTTTGAGTTTTCTGCGCTTTTCAATAAGTTTCCTGGTTTCATCTGAGATTTTGCTAATGGTCTGTGTGTCTCTTGGTTTATATGTTGTATATATACATCATCATCATCATCATCAGTCTTTTAGCGTCCGTCGTTGGACGTGGACCTTCCCCAGGATTTGCCACACTTTTCTATCATGGGCGTCACGGAGCCAGTACTTCCTGAACTTGTCTAGCTCGTCTCTCCATCTAACATTTTGCCGGCCTCGGTTGCGCATGTGGTCTCGGGGAATCCATGTTGTGAGTCGTGATGTCCATCGATTGTCTGCCATTCTTGCAACATGGCCAGCCCACCGCCATTTGAGATTTTTTATATATACATAAGTGTGAATAAATTGTTCAATCATGAGAAACCGTCTGCCAAAACTATCGCCAAAGCTGCAAGTATTGGTTTCTTTAGTTTTTATGTAGGTCTGGCTGACAGGCTATCAGGTTGGCTGGCTATGTATCCATCATAAATACAGGCCACTCCAGCGGAGCAAGGAGACGAAAATTTAGAAACTCACTGCTTATGTCTAGAAAAACAGTTTGTTTGTTTTCTAACCGCCCTACTAGATTTTAGGGGGATTTATTCTGTAATCTAATTTTACGCTAAATTGATCCCTAATTTGTGTCTGGCTGCGTTCACATTGCTTTAAAAAAAAGTCAAACATTTTTAATGATCACTGTCTAACAAAAGGTATGGTTTCATTGATCATCCTTTTTTTTATAATTCTTTCATAGATCGCTCCCCAACCCGGCATACTGCCAGAAGACGTCTGTCATGTGATGGTTTCTATTGTGTGACCAACCAGCTCTGTCGACTCTCATTTTATATAAAATATAATCATATATATTCTAATACATATTACAATGATATATTGTTATGATAGTGACTTTGTGCATCATCAGTATACTATGCTCTTGTCTTTCATAGATTTTCTTGTGGTGAGAGAGTCACCTTGCGATGTTAGTATGTATATGATATATAATTGAAAGAAGCGAATAGACCGAGAATAAACGAGAGGAGAATTTGGTGTGAAATCAGGTATTCGTGCATTTGTATTACCGGCGGCTGTTTAGCTCAATGGTTAGACCATCGATACGTTGGCGCGCCTACCCTATCGCTTTCGGATTCGATTCCTGCTGTAGCCCCATTTTCTTTTATTGTTTATTCTATTTACGTTGTCTACGTTGAATGATACATCAACCATGTAATGATAGGAGATTATTTCAAATAAGTTTCTATGTAACTCAATTTATAATCCTAACATAAATATACTAATACGTCTAGATGTATAGAGTATCCAATACATTGCAAAAGTTCATAATAACATACACCATCAGAATTTGAACCAATGATTTTTATTTTCATTTTTGTACATAACTTTTCAAGGATCAATTTTGCTTCAACATTTTTTGTCTTTTGTTGTCTTCGGTTCAAGTTCTGCCAAATCTGAAGCTACATAAGGATGTTAAAAAAAACTTTTTTTTTTCAAATGTATCGAATACTTTTTGTCCTAACTGTAGCAAGGAATTAATATGTACGAATTACTTTCTTTGGTGCAACTAGTGATCAAGTGTCCATCAAAATAAATAATAGGCAAAAACAATAAATGTCAAAGACTTAAGAGTATTTCTGGCAAAGAATCATATTGCAAAGATTGTGCGTTGTTACACAATGTCTCTATCTCAAAGCGTGCCGTCCCTTTGATGTGTTGTTTTTCCGACGGATCGGAATCTTTTATCTCTAAGCGAGTGTCAATTCAGAGTTAATGAAAAATCATATTCATGGTTTTTGCTAAATATACATTTACTTATGTGATACCCATATGGATATCAAAAGGGAAAAATTCGAGAAGACTCTTCAGGATATGACGGGACCCGGTCGAAGTTGACTATGGGAGTAACAGCTTTTTTCTTTCTTTCTTTTTTTTTTTTTGCTGCTACTGTCTGGGCATTTTAGTTATATGAGTACCTACTCACTCAGGCTTCTCTCTCTCAGCGATCGTGGTATGCCTGTGAGACCTAGTGATGGGATCAAGGATCAAGACGAATAGATCCAAGCTTTTCCCAAAGTGAACATAAATAGTTCCAGACTATATTTGAACACTTTTTACTGATTCAAAATTCTGTGCTGACTATCCCATCCTTTGCTGCTTGTTATGAATGTAATGAACTATTTGGATTGAATACTGCTATTTCTCCCTCTCTCTCTCTCTCTCTCTCTCTCTCTCTATATATATATATATATATATATATATATATATATATATATATATATATATATATATATACTATCATATCTCTTCAGGCAATCGTCAATTCACATCAGTTATTTGCTGGTTGTCACTGGGAATTGAATGACAGTAAGTCTCCTCCTATCTCTAGTATGATTTTAAGCAGCCTGGTTGACTTCAACGCTACTATGGATCAAACTTTCCCTCGTATCTTTCATTCCTACATTAGGAATTTAGCCAATCAATGATTATGAACACAACGCTTATCCTCATGTTCTGCAATTTCTTCATTTCTCGAACAAGGTCCTGGTATTTTTTTTTTTTTTCGTATTTTCACTTCCCTTCATTTTCAACCTATGGTTCGATGGAAAAGGTACGTTCACATCTCTGCTTCTCCTATTCCACAATAATCGAATTCGTTCGTTTTGTTTGGATCTCAAAATCCATGAATATCTTGTTCTATTTTTGAGGACAAATTCTGGTCTGTGCTCATATCATTTTTCTACATGGTTGAACCCAGATAATTTGCTCAATCCCCAATGTATCATTGATACTTATCTATCGTGTCTGTTTTATAACCTCTTTCAATTTGCTTTCTGTATTGATTCGTGTGGTTTCGTCTATTTTTCCACAAAACGGTTCCATTTTGACCAATTTTAGCCTCGATCTAACTAGTTCTGATGCATTTATTTTAGGTTGCAACCATAAGAGAACCCTTTCCTCTTTTTAAATGCCCTATGCACAGCCATTTCCATGTCTTTATTTTTTATTTATCTTTCAAATACACTGGGTAGTTTTCTTCCAGTTTCTTTTCTTATTTTTGTTTGCTTCACTCTTCCATCATTTGTTGACGATTTATCAGTAATTTTGCTATCTCGAATGATTTTTATGATCTTTGCATTTCTCTCGTCCTATTATAGCAGTACAGAATAATACTCTTCCAGGTTCTTTCTCACTACCGAGTGTCTACCAATAGCATGACTTGAGTGAAGAGCATTGTGCATCGTCATTTATATTCTGATTCGTTGAACTATCAATTTATGTTACTCTCAGATCCACTGAAGGAATGGTCCGTCTATAGATTCTTCCAATATATTCATGCCTTACGTCAGAGTTTTACAGCTCAATCTTTTCTTTTTGACAAAATCTTATTCCTCTTTATTTGTTTCATTTTTTCCCCCGTTTTATGAAATTGCATCAAAATACGCCAATGTCTGTGCAGCGGTCATATGTAGTTAATGTCTTGGTGGATTTCTTATCTGGCAATTCAATTCCATTTGTTGCCAAGTTTTTCTTTCTTTATGCGTCACTAACACTGTATTTTTCTATACTGAACTTCACTCCTGTGTCTCTGCTAAAAGCTCATTTGGTCCGACGCCTCAAGTGTTTTTGATGTATGCATATACGTGTTCGTATGTGTGTTCGTGTATGTGTGTTCTTTGCAAGTAATTGGAATTCGTCTACGTACTTGAGGTGGTTTATTTTTTCTGTTGTAGTCATAAGTTTGTATTCTCCTTCTACAATTTCGTAGAATTATATTCAATGTTATCATAGATTTCGCAAATAGTAATGTAGGCGAAGAATCCCCCAGATATCTGTATTGATACTACCTCCTCAAGAGATTATTCAGCAGCCAACTTACTAACAGCGTGGATAGGAAATAACCCTCCGGTGAGACTCGAAATAGGAACGATGGCTACTGATAGGACTAATCAGTGAGATAGCTGCCATGGACAGGCAGGCTCCCAATGATAGGGGATGCGAGTTCAAGTCGCACTTGAGGCTTATTTTTCTTATAAAAGCAAATAAAATCACAATGTAATAAATTCTAGTCAGAAATTAATGATAACTCAATACTTCATTTTAGGAATTCAGATAATACTACAGCAATTATTTCCGTTGAAAGATGAAGATTTGCTCGTTGCGATAAAAAGCAACTGAAATTAAGATGAAACAAAATTCCAGTCAAAAATTGATGATAACAGATAATACATTACTGGAGCAATTATATATAATATAGATTTGCCAACACAACGTTTCTCCCTGAAAACTGCGTTCTCTCTATTCCTTTGCTGGCCCTTTTATCAATATTTTTACAGTTACTAGCAAGTATCCTCCTCTGATTTGTTGTAACTATTTTTGAAGTGCCATTAGAGCCGGCTGAACATAGCTATCGATTCTAATGAGTCCTACTCTTTTCCCCTCTCTTTTTACACGGAGTCTACCATAGTCATGTCTTTGGATGCAAGGCTTTGTGGACCATTATTGATTTTTCACTTCTCCAATACATCTATTCAAGTTTCTCTCTTGTCCAGCTTTGAAAGCGTCCAGATTACCCTAAAATCGATTCTGCTTATTTATTCATTCCATCTGTTATGTTTCACCTGCTCCCAAGATCTTTTAATTATCCTGTGGTATTTATTTCTAATTCTTCCTGATTTATAGAATTGCATTCAAGTACTTCAAGATATGTGCGGCGTTCATCCTACATTTAGACCGCACCTCTCATTTTATCTCGATTTTAGTGTTTCTGGAGCGGTTCCAAGCACGCCTACCATTGATGGGAACTATCCTAACCTTTATATTCTGAACTTTTCTTAGTTTCCGCGCAAGGTCCTAGTAATTCTTTCCCAATTTTTCATTCTCCTTCACATTCTCTCTGTGGACTGCTGATACAACCCCGTCCACAATATTGCAGGTCTTCTTTTTATTATTATTATCTTATCCCCTACTGTCACATTCGTTTTTCTCTCTTGGATGTGATTATCAGTCTGTGGTTCATACTGATACCATATTATGTTGAAGCATTGTTATAGACACTTAGTCCGAGAACGAAAAGTCTGGTTTAGTTTTTATAATGGTGATTCTCCATTCAAGATATTTTGTTTTAACTGTATCAGGTTAGAACAAAATGAATGGCCATTCCGAACCACAAATTCAAAACGTCATTACTCGGTTCAAATGCAACTATTAATCAAATCACAAACCATTTGAATCAACACAATGTTGCAAACGGTTCGATGATAAATTTATTCCATCATGATAAACACTGGGGTCACAGGAGTCAACTAATTCGCGAGAGGCATTATCGATATGGTCTGCATTGGTGTACATCTGATGACGCATATATACATCTAAGGCCCGGAAAAGAGGCCAATTAGTAGGGGTTTGTATGGACTACCCTAAGCTCTGCTCCCAATGCCTCGGCGTTTATTCCTGGATGAGCTATCATCATCATCAGCAGCAGCAGCAGCCTTTTAGCGTTAGTCGTTGGACATAGACTTCCTTCAAGATTCGACAGACTGTTCTATCATAGGCCAGTACTTTCTGAATTTATCTAGCTTGTCAAGCCATCTTACTTTCTGTCGGCCACCGTTTCCCATTCGATCTTAGGGAATCCACATTGTGAGTCGTAATATCCAGTGATTGTCTGACATTCTTGGGATATGTCTAGCCCATTGCCATTTAGGCTTTCTGTTTCTGTTATATCTCGAACTCCTTTTTTTCTTCTAATATACTGTACTGTCTTGTAATCTCTCCACGTGAGGTTGAGCATGATTCTCTAGTGTGCGTGTTGCATAGTTCTCAGTTTGAGGGTCAGTCTTTCGGTTAGGTTCCATATTCCAGCTCCATGGGTGATTATCGGTAGGAACGATCGGTTGCATAACTTTCTTTTTAGGACTAGTGAGATTTCCTTGTTCTTGAAAGTCAATCCTGCTCTACCAAAAGCTTGACAACCTAGCGTGATTTTTCGCTTCATTCTTTCTTCTTTTGATGACTTCATGGAGACTCGCTGTCCTAGATGGATGTCGTGGTCTACTTTCTTCGGCACTGCATTTCTAATTTCGATCGTTGTGTCTTTGTCCCCAAAACGTTTGTTATACGTGACGTCTGTTTGGCTGAGATTCTTATGGAAGCCAACTTTCTTACTTGCTTCATTTTGTTCATCTAGCATTATCTGGAGCTCCATGGCTGTCCTCGATTCTTCATTGTAGAGAGAGCCACGTTACAATAAGCGATTGTCCGTTCTGCAGTTGACTCCAGCTCACTGCATCCCAGCACTGCCGATGTTGCTGGTGGCCCTGACGGCGCATTGGCCGAGTTTTTAACTCAAAAAGCATAAGGCGTAAGAATTGCGTTTGTGTATCTTTGTTTCGATGACTTATTTAAAAGTAATTAAAAAAATTCACACAACACCCGAAAGTTGACATGGGGCTTCAAAATGATTTTCAGATGTGCGCATACAAAGAAAGTAACGATGTGAAAAAAAAAAACAACATAAAAAAAGATAGGACTAACGAAACGCAGAAAACGGTCATTTTCTTTTTTGTTCCTATCTGGTATCAACTTTTGAGAGATATTGTAATGTATTGATTGAACTTATATCGTTTGTGATTAATGGTCCTCTAGTGGCTAACAAGATTCAAATTTGATAGCCATGTTGTTTGAAATATGACAGGCCATTTCCATTATAAATGATATTTTAAGTACTGTAGATTCTGAATTGGTATAACCTCCTGACAAGACAGACAGAAGCCTATATGTCCAACAATCCCACTCTCGGTGAAACTGCTCAGGGCGGTGTATACATCTCCGACCCAGTCATTCTATCTGTCTCTGATTGTCTACCTCTTTTTTTAACCTGGCACGAAATTCTAGTTGAGGCATGTGATCTTATTTTATTCAATACAAGGAATGGAATATGTTTTAAGTAATAATGGAATATGTATTATACTATACAAAAGATTGTATTGTATTTCGATGGTTTGGAAAAGTATTTTTAAAGTAAGAATATTTTTTGCCTTAGCACGAGCAAGAGTCATCGAATTCAAATTCGGTGCTCTTCAGATTATATACGCACACGCAGGCATATATATATATATATATATATATATATATATATATATATATATATATATATATATATATATATATATATATAAAGCGAATCTTAGAACGAAGCAATTTCTGATTTTCCAGCAGTTTATGTGAATACGTTTTATCCTCCCTACATTCCAAGATTCGTTGAAACTTGATTTTCTTAATAATTATTCAATTAATTGTTATTGATGACGTTCGTCGGTATTTCTGTACTATGACCTCCTAATAGAAAACCAAACGATAGATTCAAACAAATACCTCTCTCAATTGTATCAACTGAGGACATTTCATCAGGGGATAATGCTAAATCATATATTCCTTCGGTAAACTCGTAAAAATTGTTATAGCTTGGCTGGAAATTTTATATTCATCCGATTCAACGGAAAAAGACCACGACAAAAAGTAATGAGAATTGATAGGTGATGCTGAAAAGGCTAGAGTGAGATATACCCAAACAATTTGCCACAATTGTAGCAGTTATAAAAACTGAACTGGAAAACGAAACTATTTAGTTTAAAAGTATATAAATAATTATTGCATACTTTAAGAGCATGATTTTTCAATTCTATTTAACTTCTCATCTAACACTATCCCACTGAACAAATCTCAACTTCGTCATATAAAAAATGAGATTATTCTAATATAATCAGTAGAATATAATGAATTTACAATCAGACATCGGTCCGAACTTTTAATTTCAAAAATATCATACGATCAGTAATGAAAATGGAAATGGGAATAGAAAAGATAGCATAGAGAGAAAATTATTTCACCAGATAAACAATAACAAGATAAGACTTAATGTCTGAGGAGAGACACCTATGTATATATTTCATGTACGGCGTAAGTCTTAAAAACAGGAGTCCGAGACATCATAGAAACTATTAAAAAACTAAAATGGCAATGGGCTGAATGAAAGACAACCGATGGGCATCACGACTCACAAAATGGATCCCCAGAGATCACATGAGAAACCGAGACCGACAGAATACAAGATGGAGAGATGAACCAGACAAATTCAGAAAATACTGGATCTGTGACGCCCATGATAGAGAATTGTGGTGAATCCTGGGGAAGGTCTATGTCCAACGCCGGTCGTTAAAAGACTGATGATGATGATGATGATGGTGATGATGATGATGATGATGATGATGATGATGATAAATCTTATAATTCAATTTTAGAAATTTTTATAATTAAAAATTAGAATTAAAAGAAAAAAAAATGGGTGAATATAAATAATACCAATAATAGATTTTTCAATTTTGATTTTTAAATGTATTCATTTTTTTAAAATTTTTTTGGAAAAATCTGCTATGAATTATAAATTGCGTTGTATAATATAGAAACCTCTCTGAAATGCTTTCCCGTCGTTACACAGTTAATGTGTCATTCAATGGAGACAAGGTAAATAGAATAAACGGCGGGAAATCATTTCAGATAAGTTTCTACATAATGCAACGCAATTTATAATTCATTCTGTTGGACCAAGATGTCCATTTCTTAAATACATACTGTCGCGTTGAAAGAGACGGAAAGACCGGGGTTTAGCGAGATCAGAATTTCGGTTGAAAGCAGTTATTCGACCGAACCCGTATCGATAGGCTGTTCAGCACAATGGAAGTGCAATGCTACGTGTAAGCGGCTATCTATCAGTGGCAGGTTCGATTCCTGTAGAAGTCCCATTTTCTTTAATTGTTTATTTGATTTACTTTGTTTAAATTGAATGATATATTAATCGTGTAGCAACTAAAAATCATTTCAGATAAGTTTCTATATAGTATAATGCAATTTATTCTGTCGGACCAAAATGTCCATTTTGTAAATAAAAATTTTGTTATTTACGATTAAATCTTCATAATAATTTTTACAACGGTCTTTCACTCAAGTTCTTGTAAAATTGAATGATTTACTTACGATAGTATATGTCGATACTATATCAATTAATGATTCCTGTGCGCCAAATTCTATTTAACTTTATAAATTCAATTTTTGGAAAACTTCTATTGAATAATCTTAAGATTGTATAAGATTTAACATAAGTGGAAGATGAACAAAAATAAACCAAAGATATACTCAAAGAAAAAGAAATATAATTACATCCGTTAAAAGATTGCATATATTTTCTTTTTGTATTTTAGGGAGATAGGAAGGTAAATTTGTGTGATCATACGCATACATAGCAATTTATTGGTTGGAATCGTTAGGTTTCAAAAACTATTAAGCCTGATTGGGTAATAGAAAAATACATTATTCATATGTAAACGGGCTTTTTGTTTTCATAATTACAGGAACAATTGCTGGTTAGGAACGAATTGTCCACATATACTAGGTATATATCCTTGTAATTTTTATTTGACATATCATCATCATCATCATCATCAGTCTTTTAACGTCCGTCGTTGGACATGTGCCAAGATGAAGGATTGTCGTTTCGAAACCGTAAAGGAGATCCAGCGCTACTCGCAGATTATGCTTTTCTCACTCAGAAAACGGAAGTTTTCATTGGAGAAGTCTCGGAACATTTTGATCGTTTATACATATATAGTGATTTTTTTTCAATGGTTCATAACAGATTGCAATAATATAACATTGCGCAGTTTGGATTTTCAAGTGAAACAGAATGTACATTCTGTAATGGATCATTGAAAATTCTTTACTCATTTCATAACCGCTCTATTAATGATATTGAGTACTTCTTTGAACAAAAATCACTCTTATACATTAATGCATATACAATGGCTTGTTTAATATTTATTATAGTTCCTTTCATATATATGTATATATGTATGTATATATATGTGTGTGTGTGTGTGTGTGTGTTCAAAAGATATTTCAGTCAATTGTTTCAATCTTTTTTTCACTTTTTGCTATCTCACTGATTACAGGTAGTGATCGGAAACATTCGTCGCCATTGGATATATATATATACATACATATATATATATATATATATATGTATATATATATATATATATATATATATATATATATATATATATATATATATCATATTTATGTTAAATGATTTCAAAAATAGTATATGTATACATATGTATATATCAATATACACATATATATGAATATAGATATTTATTTATATATATATATATATATATATATATATATATATATATATATATATATATATATATATAATCTTATCCCATAAGTAATGACTGAAATCAGACAATGATGAATTTATTGATACATCCCGTGTCCTAAAAGGCCTATACGATAAAAATGCATGTAATTATGTAGTTTTAAACGAGTTCGTTACCTTCCCAAATATAGATGTGTCTACAAAGCACGTGAGAAATGTAATGCCTAATGAGTTCAGAAAATATAATAATTCAATAGGAGAAACCTAAAATATTCTTGGTATTAATTCAAACGGGAAAATATGACGAAGATCGTTCGAAATAGTTTTTTTTTTCAAACTGATGGCAGCTTGAAAAGTGCACCACGAAAAGGTCGCCCTATCGAATCTTGCGATGATTTGTTTGCGATGAACTCAAAAGAATTAGTTATGTAACGTTGAAGAATTGGCTCTAAAACTGAATTCAAATTATTGAAGTGATTTATGGTCATCTGTGACAGCTTGGAAAGGCGCCTAATCTTATTCATATCCGATTGTGTTCGAAATGTCCACTTATTCTTCAAGGGTGCTATCGTTACGTTCCAAAAATGAAATGGTTATTCAATGACGTGTGTTTTGAATTACCTTTCAATTGCTTTTCTAAGAATTTTACAAAATATGTGACAACAACCGATGAAGGTTATGGGGAATAAGCTGCTCACATGCTGACTATTCTCCTTTCATGAACTGAGTTTAAATTATTCCTAACACCAAAAGAAATCAAACATCACTCACACTTTTTCCTAATCACCATAATGTATAATTTGCTCCTAACGTAAACTATCTCCCAATGACATCATATACAAATTGAAAGATAATAATACACAGATGAGTGATGATGGTAAGGGAGAAACCTAAAAAAAGCAAAAATAGACAAAATTTAGGGGATAAGTGTGCGACCCTCATTTCCCGCCAGCTAATCGTAGACAGCCTGGTCTTTTTTTGAGTATAAAGTGCCAAATTTTTGCATTCGTTTATTTGTTTATCATATATATATATATATATATATATATATATATATATATATATATATATATATATATATATATATATGAAATAGGCAGAGATTTCGTTTACGAAAGGGGAAAATAGATGAATAAATTTTGTGATTTCTGGTTGCTACACTCATTCTGATGTTTCAGTCGACTCAGAAGTGGGTTCCGAAGCCATTGCTATGCGTCGCATAAATTCTAGAATAAGAACTCCAAACCTGGTAAATTCCGTTCACACCAAGCTTGCAACTTCTACCCACGATTCGACGAAATCAACAGATTTCAATCATTTTCGACTTGAGGAGAAGATTAATTCTAGTTGATCCCCCTCCAATGTACGCTCCATTCTACTATTTTAGCTACGGCTCGTAGTGGGAGAAAAAAACATTCGATTCACTCCATTCCATGGGGTGGACATTGTTGCGCACGTATGCAACCCCTAGGTTCATTCCAGGCCCGCCTTGAAGCCCAAACTTCTGATTGGTAGATCATTCTGCACCACTCACCGAGTAATGGAGAACCCAGACTTACTGAGCTAACCGGGTTCCCATATCCACTCTGAGTGGAGTTCCTCCACCGACAAGCTGAGCCTTTCTCTGAGCGTATCAGAAGCGACCCCTTCCAGTATTCCCCGATATAACATCTGTCTAGGCCATGAAAGGTTACTGGACTTGAACAAAGTGTGTCTACATTAGTGAAAGAGAGTTTTCTCTCGTCTATGCCAACGACAAGACTCAACCCACAGGATCTGCAGTGGATGTTAAACCCGGGAAATGCTACCCTAATGTACGACTCCCACATCATTTCTTCAGTCACCATACGATAGAGGAATGCCAACCTCAAAAGACGCACCACCTTCGGCATTCCCATACTTCCGTTGCACTATTGTTGGATGCAGACTTCCCCCAGGATCATTGAAAAAAAAGGGTTTGGCTCGAGAGACAACTTTTGCTTTGTAGGCAGAGAAAACACAGACAATTGGAACATGATCCGTCACCTTGCATCATTCAACCGCCTTCTGCAACTCTTTTATATTAGATTGGCAAGATACAAAGGTGGTTACAGCATCGGCGTACGCTCACCCTGGCTTCATCTCCAACCGGGAGGGCTTATTCCTCGTAGAACCGGTCTATTCACCACCCCTGTCAAACTTTGCAGAGGGAAAATTCTGGAGACAAAGCATAGCGTGATAGCAATATAGGAAAACCCTGTCAATCGATCGCGCGATCTTGAAAGGTTTCGAGCGCTTTCCATTTACTTTTATCGCAGCATTGGGTTTCCGATTCAGGAGATCAATCCAGGCGCAGAGTTCCGATTTGAATCCGTCGAATGCCATGGACTGACCCCACTTGATCAACGAGGCTTCCGATCCATCATCTTTTCCCTCTGTGATCTCGCATGCCGGATGCAAAATTTCTTGGTTTGTTCTCCCTTTTACTGCATATCTGCTTAGGTTCGATCAGTCTGCTAACGAGAACCTGAAGCTGGTTTATCGATACGTAAGCCAAAAATTCTTATTCTGTGTCAAACAGAGCCTTATTCTTGTTACTATACACCACTACCATCATGGTTGTTCTATGGCAATGTGGTCGTATCTCTGGTTATCTTCCGCAGGATGTCTCCCTGGTCAAAACAGTTACTGAATTCACTTTTCAAGAGAGGAACATGTGTGACAGTATTATTCATTCTGACCCCGACTACTTACTACCGCCAACCTACCACTGAGCCCCAGGATTTCGTCCTCTGTAATTTTTCCTTCACAGCTTGCTGCTTCGTACGACTCTAGTTTGGAAAAAAATGTCAAATAGCTCCGGAATTCCTGCCCATAGATGCCAGGCTACCTGGTGTAAATCTCCCAGTAATGACCCCGAAAGCCGTTGCAGATACTGGTTCGCCTCTGTAGGGTATGACCCCCCCCCCCGACCCGTGGTGCTGATCTCGAATGCAGTGATCAGGTCTCCAACATCCCGCTACCTTGTGCAGTTCTGTGTCCATGTTCACAGCTTCTCGGGACATTTTCTTCAACCTCGCCTGATAACGCTCGCTGATCGATTGCTTCGGATTCTTTCTAGCTAACTCCATGGTTTGGGGTCTCCTTTCATTGTAGAAAAGCATTTCTAGACAGTATGCTATAATAATGAAACATGCCTTTAATTTTTTTAGCAATATATATTTAATATACATTCCAAAAGACATTCAATCGCTTATAAAAGTTTATTGAATATTTCAAGCTGATTGATTATTGTTTCATACTATTGAGAGAAATATGAATTGAGGAATAATGTTATTTATAATACATTTTTTGTCAATATTCAAAAACAGAGATATATATGTTTGAAATTCTTTTCCCTTGTTTAGAGGTAAAATTTGAAAATCTAATATTCTCATATTTTAAAAATCTATTGAGACTCAACTAATAATAGATGATAAATGAAATTGTCTATATTGATTGCATCTATAACTAGATATTTTACTGAATAGTTTCCTTGTAAATCAGCAGAAATATTTCCCCAGTGTAAATACCCTCTTCATGATATGATAGTTCCACCTGGCGATAAATAAGTTTTTGAAAGATAATTTCCTGAATAATTATAATCGGTGCTTTTGTTACTTTTTAAAACGGCTCTGGTCGAAACTATGCGATAATTAGGAAAAAAGAAAAGAAAATTGTAAAAGAACGTAAAACTTTGCTTCATTTGACAAATGTTTATTTATTTTTTGTTGTTGTTGAATGAGACTGTGGACGCATTGTTCGTTAAAAGAAGAAATATTCACACTGAACAGTTCTTTTATTAGGTTATAACGAAACTTCTTTTCGTTTTTTGTACTGATATTGTTGGAACAAGAAATGCCATCCCAATTCTGCTTAACAAACGATTCAGTGTAAGCCTTATATCTGTTCACTGTAATTTGGAGAAGATTGGAAAATGGGTCTTACAATGTTAGATGTTTGTACGATCATTTCGATGGACAAAAAGTAACTTAGTCTCTTATTTAAGGTCAAAATCGAAGCAATTTTACAAATATGTTATCAAAAAGCTTGTTGATATATCAAGTAATGTTACCGAAAGTGAAGGAGAGTGTATTGATACAGTGTAAACATCAAGTTTACCTCTAATTACCGCTATATTTCTGTTTCAAAACAAATTGAAAGGTCGGTCTGAACTTCCATTACAACCTGATGTATATTTTTGAAAATTGAAAAATGTGAAGCATTTTTAAAAACATTTCAAATTATTGTTTTATCCCTATTGTCTTCGGGGTTGCCTGAAGTAATACTAAATATTACGTGTATGCAAAAGTTCCCAGTATTGTTTTTCTAGCTAGGGACTGGAAACCTTTTTGCACACGTAGTAATAACGGTATTTTAAAAAATCAAGAAATTAAAGAATTCATCAGTAATCATAATCTGTCGTAGTTTTAATGCAAAGATATGAATTAGTCCTCATTAAGCAATAACCAGATCATTTTCCCTTCGGCAATCACAAAGTAACAGCAACAAAGAATGCAGGGAAATGTTCCACTCCTGACTGCAACCACAAAACGAACCATAAGAGCTCTTTCAATCTTGAACTAAAAAACAGATATGAACTTCTAACCGAACCAGAAGAGAATAACGCTAATATCAACGAATTCAACGACAAAATAACGGCCTCCCTTATCGAGGTCGCCACTATAATTAAACCAAAAATCACACAGACCATTAGTAAAATCTCAGATGAAAACAAAAACCTGGTGGAAAAAACGCAGAAATCTCAAGCCACCAACAACAAGAGAGAAAATTGGAGCATAAGACCTAAATAAAACCAAACTAAATAAAACTATCCAAGAGAAACGAAGAGAAGACAAGAGGAGATACACCACGGCAATCATCGAAATAATTCTCGAAAAAGAAAAGTTGGGGCTTCAGAGTTATCAACAAAACTCTCAATACAAGACAGAAACAAATAACTAGTGTACTCGAGGGAAATGGAGACCTAACAGCAGTCAGGAACGAGATCGTCGAACGTGTCCAAGAATTCTAACCAAAACTATACCTCTCCAAACAAGAAATAAAAAATAACGAATAGGAATTGCAAAATGTGAACAATCAGATCGAGGTCTTCTCAGGAGTTTCGCCATGGGAAGTAAAACAAGCCATCTAGCAAATAGAATAAAGACCCCTGGACCAGATAACACCGCAACCGACCTACTCAAAAAAGGTCATCACAAGGAACTAACCATTTTATTCAACTTATGCCTTAAACAACGTAAAATCTGAGAAGATCGGAACACTGCAATCATAATGCTGTTACATAAAAAAAGGAAAACCGAAAGTCCTCAACAGCTACAGACCAATAAGTCTACCCAACAGCATCAAAAAACTTTTCACCAAAATTATCACCAACTGGATCGCAAAAATGTTAGACAAAACTAACCAAAGGAACAAGCTGGCTTCAGAAACCTAGACTGAGAAAACAAAGGAATCAAAATAGACGATAAATACCTCAGTCACCTGGCATATGAAGACGACATCGTCCTTTTTCTAGAAAATCTCTAAGACCTTCAACTAATGCTAGATTAACAATGAAAGAAAAACAAGAAAGTCAGCCTTTCTTCACATAAACTTCGACAAAACAATAAATGTACAACAAATATGTCGGAAATAAATGTACAACAACCAAAATCGAAAATGCAAAAGCTGGACAACGTAGACCACTATATCTATCTAGGACAACGAACCTCCATGGAATCCTCAAAAGAAGAAGAAATCAAGCGGAAAACCACTTCAGGAAGACAAGCCTTTGGTAGAACAGGCTCAGCCTTCAAGACCAAGAAAATCCCATTAGTCCTAAAAAGAAGAGTAAACGATCAATGCATCCTCCCGATAGTCACCTATGGTGCTGAATAATGGAACCTAACCAAAAGACTGACCCACAAACTGAGAACCATGTGCACACGAGAGAATCATCTTCAACATCATATGAAGACACCAAAAGACAGCTCAGTATATTAGGAGAAAAACAGGAGTCTGAGACATCATAGGAACCATTAGAAAACTCAAATGGCAATGTGTTGGTCATGACGGACAACCGCTAGACATCGTGACTTGCAACGTTGATCTCCAGAGATCAAATGTGGAACCAAGGCTGGCAGACTATGAGATGGCTAGACGAACTTGGTAGATTCAGAAAATATTGGTTCTGTGACGCCTACGATAGAGAGGTGTGGCAAATCCTAGGGGAGGTTTGCGTCCAACGACAGACGATAAAAGACTGATGATGATGATGATGATGATGATGATGATGATGATCTCCAACTGTCATCCCCAGCCAACTTTGAATACTTAATATTCATTCATAAAATTTCACGAAAACATGCACGCCCGTGAGCACAGTACTCAAACACATAAACAAGATCTGCCTACGCATATGAATATGTGTACGTGCGTATGTATGTGTGTGAAATGATATATCAAATATACGATCAATATTTGAGAACTGTGCAACCTACCTTCTTATTGAAAAAAAAAATGGTACTTCTCGGTGATCGTAATAGAAAAAAGCCTGAATATAAGTCTGACACTTCAACTTGACTATTTATATTCAAAGGACAGCAACTGAATTGGCTTCCAGACTGAGGCTGTCGATAACAATTTTATCGAATTTTTCCGCGAGAAAAGTTCAGTGACATCTCTCGTCAACAGTCAGACGGCAATTTCTCCTCTGATATGACCAACAGTCCACTTCTTTGGTCAGCTTTCCCATTTATTCATATAGTCATTGCCTCCAAGTCTTTTACTTGACATGACATACTGTATCGACTCAGCCAGATAAGAGGTAGGCAAAATGCGTGGCTCGTAATAAAGGTTGTCTTCGATCGATGCTTTTCACAGGAGGCGATGTCGCCCATCCAAAATACGTAAACACAAATTAATGCTTTGGGGCCCAGTACTGTATTCTAAAGGACAAAAGAGAAACTACGGAACAATAAATATATAATCTAGTTTCTCCTATCATAATCAGACATTTAATAGCATTTTAAATCACACTTCAAATGTTGATATGGATAATGCCGTAGAATATAACACAAAACGATTGACAGCTAATCTATGTGAATGTATATATTTTCTCAGCAATCATAAACAGCCAGCCTGGACACAGAAATAGTTGCTCAATCTACACCAGTCCAAGAAGTAAGTGTTCGAGTCCATGTAAAAGCCATGATTCTAAATACCGATTTTGCAAACAGGCAGGTCCACTTTTACTTGGATAATTTGGGCAGCTCATTTTTCTACTGCTATTTGGCCCTGCCCTAGATTGAACCAAGGTCAGTAAATAAAATATATGATGAAGATTTTTCTGTTTAACTAATTGACTGCATTGTATAAAGCTATGAGCACGTTTTCGCTTGTTGTATGATTTTTACTGGGAGCCTTCGAATATGTTTTTCTCTGCCATGTAACGGTTGTTGGACAACGCTATTCCGTGTTATCGCGCACACTTTCCACTTCTTACCACACAATATAATGCATTCGTGTCGTGTTACTCAGTGCAGAAGGCTACACGAGTGATATCGGATTTACCTTACCCAGCTCCCATCAAAATGCTTGATCACGGCTTCTGAATGAAGACTAAGGTTGTTATAGCAGCCCTGACTTAGCCTAAGATTTTATATGTGTGTGCATGAATATATTATTTGCATGAATGATACGTACGTGCGTATATACATACTTAAATACATGCATACATAGATCTCATCTCTTGGATATTGGATTAATGAATAAAAGAGACATTTTTTCAAAGCCAGAAATATCGAAAAGAATACGAACCGATACAAGACCAATGCTTTAATGTTGATAGTCTGATTATTTTGTACTCGGAGTTTTCCCTGTTAGATAAAGCAGGCTTATCTGCTCATCAGTCCTCTATTTCGAATAAGGTCCATCCACAGCTGCCCAAATTCGCTTCGTTGTCTTCTGGACTATGGGTGATCCGCCTCCTCAAGAGCAGGATGTGACACAAGGTCAATTCAGTGAGGATGACCTCCCACGCAAACGTGTGGGGCGGAAATTTCCTCTTGTCCCAACAAAAGTTGCGATGACTTGACTTGATAAAAGGGCAAACCCTGATCCCATTCGTCCAGATTACACAGCGCAATACCGAGAGCATCGCATCTAAGCCCGGCCCGTCTAATCAGAAATGATCTTCCAAATATAGATTTAGATGATCAGCATAGGTGACCCGTGCTGAGTGAGATTTTAGGTAATATTGATTTTTATCTTTAATTAATTTTGATTGAGAGTTCAGAATCAACAGGAAGCTAGTTTATTATCGAAACAATGTCATTTTTAGCTTATCATTTAGTATTATGTCCTTTTATAGTCTTACTAAAGCTTTCTTAGTATTGTACGTAGCCATACAAGAGTATGGAGATGCTGTTGTACCAAGTGAGAAGAACCTGCCTGCCTTGAAAATCAGCATTCAGATCCAGTGATCAATCACTCAGGGAATTATGCAATTATACTCTTAACTATCAATTAAGGGGCGTTGAACCTAATCAGTACTAAGATGTGTTTCCTTTATCACAAATGACTATTTTTCAAATATGAAGGAAAAAATCGCCAAGTTTTAAGTGCGTAATTCAATTGCGAGTTACCCACCCCTGTAATAACGGATTTTTGTGTTCTTTAGTGCTAGTCATAATTATATTAACCACGATACTACGTGGTAAAATCACACAGGCTTTCATGCTGATATATAGGTAGGAACGAAGCCTCTGAAGGATGAACTAAATTCTAAAGATGGCTGAACTTGGTTATGAATTTTTCCACGCTGCAGCGGAAAGGATCAAGAGAATATCATCAGAGAAAAAACTGAGGGGTTTTTTTTTCGTATTTCAAGAATGGCCGTTCAAGATAAATTCATAATTATAACAAGAAACGGGGTATATTATATCAAAAGTACATCCCCTTCTATGCGATATTTCTTTCCTGATCGACCTGATAGTCATAGGGAAAAGTTAAACGTGCACGGAAGATTCCAACCAGCCTCTCTGTCCGTATTAATTACGAGAAGTAGTGTGTCTGGCGATTTGCCATTGAGTAAATACAACAGAAGGAAAATTCCGGAGGTGACGTTCGAAAGGAACGTGTCCAGTTCCTCCCGTATTTGCATGTTGGCAAAGATTCTAAGACATAAACGAGTGCTACAAGCCGGACTGTAAGGACTGACCAAAAAGTTCGACCTCTGTTTTTCACCTGGTGGGGTTGGCGGGTTTAGCTTTAACTAACTCTAACAAAAATAGATCATGTTTTGATTTATTGTGACAGTTGTTATATCAGCATGCATTTTTCTTTTTTTGGCTGATTTTCTATGTTAACTCAAAAGATGAAGCAGGGTTCTTTACAATTATTTTCCATCGAAGAAGCAAACAATAATTTAAACAAGTACTGCCCCAATGAGACCATTCGAAGACAAGAAGTATCGAGAATAAGTTACGGAAACGACTTTATAATATTCCATCATGAAAGCGCTAGGGCGAATGTCTATCTTGTGACCCGGCAAAAATTATAATAGTCTGGCTGGGAAGTTTACACTCGTCCTCAGTATAACCATTTGTTCCGAATTCTCTTAATGAAAAAGGAAAAGGAATCAATCCAACGGAAAATTGAAAGAGGCAGTTCTTTAGTCAGAAAAATAAAAAATCCGGAAGAATAGAATTTCACACACACACACACACACACACACACACACACACACACACACACACACACACACACACATATATATATATATATATATATATATGTATGTATGGATGTGTGTGTGTGTGCGTGTGTGTGTGTGTGTGCGTGTGAAATTCTATTCTTCCGGATTTTGTGTGTTCAAGTAATAAGTAAGGAAAAGCCACACTGGTTGGATATTATTTTATTTTTAACAATTTGGATATCTAGTAATAAGGTTTTATGTTCATAGATGCATTTTCCAGCTCACTGAAAAGATTTCTCTGACTGGTTCAATGGGATTTTCAAAAGAGATCCCCCATGGATGTACAAGTTTCCCCCGCTCTCCGGAAGTAGAGCGTTCTCATAAAAGCTGAAATTCGATGAATCAATTGTAATCAATTCCTGCAGGAAAATATCTTGAGGGCTTCCGGACCCAGAAAATGTTCAGGATGGTATGTAGAGCTCAGTCATCGATGATCGTAGTGATGGGAGATTAAGTGAATTAGAGAGAGGAAGAGTATGTTCGCTGCCTCTGTAATGACTTGCTGCAAAACAGAAGCTTAACGCTATTTTCGCCTACCGACTCTATTTTGGCCAAAGGTGAACTTCCGAAAAGCGGGGACTACCTGTATGAAAATCGTATTAGACGATTTTATCGAGAAAAGTAACTTAAAAAACTCGTTTAAGTAGAAGGTTCGATTGTTAATAATGGAGGCTAAAATACATGTTTATCAGCAAATGTTAATAAGGTGAGCCCATGGTTAGGGAGAGAACAAATCAAATCACTCTTAAGATGTGTGCCAAAATTATAGCATATCTCTTATCGAAGACAGCACATTTATAATTAATATAGTCCTTTGGAATCATTCATTATGTAATGGTCGAAAATTCACTTGCAATACCAAGCCAATAAACTGACTAGAGCAGTTGTTTTGAAAGACTCATCTACTTGATGAGATTAGCGCGATGTGCTATCTTATGAATATATTGGGCGGATTTATGGTTAATCCGACAAAATGGGAGTGAAATGACCAGATTGGAAGAATATTCAAGACAAATGATCTTTTATTTGACGTTTCACTCATTTCAAACTTTATCAATAAAATAAGGTGTTTCAAGATACCGGGTTTTTATATAGTTAGTCTGTAGGTTTGTGATGGGTAAGGTGGTAGTGTGTTGAAAGATTAAACTTGGTGCTGGTATGTGGGTTATGGCCCCGGGGAGATCACCTGCCTAATTTTTGATCATCAATGCTGATGAGATTATCAGATATAAGATGTTTGTGGATTTAGTTTGAGGTTTATTTTTTATTGATGGAAGAGCCCATTTCAGATTGGGGCAATTTATCCCAGCTAGCAACGTATGTGTGTATGTGCACACGCACACGTATGTGTGAGTGATGAGTGAAGGAGCATTTGCTTCAGCGATTGAAGGGTCGATAAGGTCTGTTGAAGAGCACTCATAATAGACACTCAGTCCAAAACACGCATCACCCATTGTAACGCAATGCAATGAATCAGTTGTCATTCTTCAAAGTGATACAGTTATTCAGAGAACGGGTAACTATAACCTTAGTCCACCTTTAGTATGACTCATCATCAAGAAAAACAGATTGTCCATACTTAAAATTAACACCCGCCTCGGTCGCGCGCGCGCACACACACACATACACACACACAACACTGCTTGAATATTACCATTTGTAATGAGCAATTCTAACAATTTCTTGATAGCTACTCAGGTCATGAATTTTATTTTATTTTCGTCAAAATGGGCTAAATCGAAACTACATCAAATAAGGCCGATCCAATGGTACCGTTGCAATCAGCACGTCAAACTACGCCAGAAAAAGCCAGAAAATCGATAGGTAAAAATGACATTCGAAAGACCATTTTTGAGGGCTTGTGCTAGAAGTGCCTTCTCGGCCAATACCGGCTATTTCCGTCAAAATGGGCTAAATAGAAAACTACATAGTAATAGTAATTCAATTCTCACAACCTCACACCGGATGTCCTATACTTGTGACCTTGTGACAAAACAAAAATATGCTTAGTAAAAAAACTATGAGATATTTTTGATTCAGCATGCATCACATTATACGGCATTTTCCAAACCTGTCTGCTTCAATGGTCAAAAAAGCAAGTACGCAGATAGATACACGTATTTAATGGATTAAGATACAGGCATTGACGTAATATCAAGCGTTGACTGATGACGATTGATTGTTCCTGAAAGAACTTTTGATCGCAGAAGCGACGATTGTTTCTGAACTGCAGATAACTCGTATCAAACTAAGTTAGAACTGCACAAAGTCGATATTTTAAAGTGGAATGAAGCATCAGATACCGGCAAAAATGTGCATTTGAATCAGCAGCCTTGGGCGTCTTTATAGGGTATAGACATGATTCTGATAGGGAACTCCCGTTCAGGTTAATAAGTGGCAATATAAGGTTATACATCTTCAATAGTTCATCTCCTTCTCCTCGGGCATAAACACTAATCAATGTCAGCTTTAAGATTCAGAGCTGAAGCCATCGATCAACCCAAACAGGAAATATGCACAAACCAGATTACTCCACGTTTTGTCGAACGATGATTGGGGAACTCAATAACCAGAACTTTGCAAAACTTTCCTTCACACGCATACACATAATCAAAGAATTCGGATCAATATGTGAGTATAGTTCACTATGTAGGTATGTATATATACATAAATTTACGAACGGCAAACACATTCCTCTCTCTCTCTCTCTCTCTCTCTCTCTCTCTCCCTCTCTCTCTCTCTCTATCTATCTATCTATCTATCTATCTATCACGCTGTTTTCTGTCTCCCTCTCTGTGAATACAGTGTGCCGTCCAAAAGTTCAGAATGTTTTACCACGAGAAAATCACTGAAGTTAACAATCAGTTTTTCAGAACCTCGTCCGAATTAATCGTTTGTCCATTTTCTCATAAAGGGTCCTATTTCCGAAGGTTAGCAGCAAAGATCAAAATTACATCTACCAACATAAATGAAATTTGCATAAAAAGATTACAGTATTTCAAGATAGATAGAAAGATAGATAGGAAGATATGCAAATGTATAGGTCTGCCGGTGTTCTTCGAACGCTAGGCTGTTAATTGGAGAATGATTTCCTCCCAGATGTTTGACTTGTAGAGGTCGTTATCACAAACCAATTCCTCATTGAATGCTGTCGCATGTTACTTGGGGTGGCGATAGGCATTGTCAAATAATCCCCATCAAGAAATGCCATGGATGACGAAACATTGGATAATTTGGTTCGATTGCAATGTACAGGCTGTTATAATAATCACTAGCGGAGAAAATGGATCCACTCCACCGAGTTCGAATTTCGACTGTGGTTTCGCAATAATGCCCTTTTGGGAGGTATGGGTTCTCATGAAGAGAAAGTGAATTATTGAGCCCTTGGATAAACCACCCTCTCATATCTACTAAGAATATATTCAATGGTTATTTCTAGTAATGAAATAATGACAAGTTATATGGGAAAGACACGATCACCAGAAAAAGATGCCCGCGGTTATGTCTGAAGTCTGACGTCAAGTTCAACTTGTATTGAACTGGAGGATATAAGCCTTTCCATCTTTGTCTAAGTACGACCTCTTCACCAATATTTTAAAGTAGATAAATGGAGGGTGTGGATATCAACTAAAAAAGAACGTTAAATTCCATGCAAGTATCAATTCACCGTACAGAAATCTAATGAAAAGTGTAATTGGCGAAGATAATCACTCTTCCTTCTAGTCCTGTCGTAGATATTTGCGGATAAATCTCAACTACCCGACGGATCAACTGTGAGGTAAACATTCACGCTTTTTCGAAGAGATCTTTCCAGAATTCGTCAAGTCTACTATATCAAGAATATCTCAAAATGACCACAGGGCTCCTGAGTTGGTTTAATGCAATAGAACATCGTTTTGAAGTAGAGTAACTGCTTGACATAACACAGAGAAATCACAAGACAGCACAGTATATTTGAGGACAAACAGGAGCCTGAGATATCATGGCCGCCATAAGAGAAGTTAAATGGCAATGGGATGGTCATGCTGCGAGAATGGCAGACAGCCGCTAAACATCACGACTCACAACGAGGATACCCAGAAATCACATGCAAAACTGGAGCCGACAAAATATAAGATGGTATGATGAATTAGCTAAGTTCAGAAATTACTGGCTCCGTGACGCCTACAATATAGAGGCGTGGCGAATCTTGAAGACGCTAAGAGGATGATAATGATGATTTATAAAATCATTCTCTACCTGACTTACAGAGATCACCAGACAGTACAGTATATCAGAGGAGAGACAGGAGTCTGAGATATCATAGAAACTGTTAGAAAACTCAAATGGCAATCGGCTAGACATGTTGCAAGAATGGCAGACAACCGCTGGACTCACTACTCACAACGTGGATCCCCAGAGATCAAATGTGAGGCTGTTGCCGATAGAGAGTAAGATGGCAATGACGCTAACAGTCTGTTGATGATAATCTTATTGCCATATATGTACTTCTTTAAACATCCCTGTTTTCTCGTTGTAATGTGTGACCACACTTGTTTATTATGTCCTATTTTGATGTTGATTCTATTTGAATGGGGAAATTCACTAACCACGGATTCGCTAATGATGCTACAGGAATGGAAAAAAAATCTTTGTATTCCATTCAATCATATGTCTATCATACGTATAGCATCAGTAGCAACAATCATACCTTCATTCTTCCTACTCTCTTATCAAACTACTGAACTTTCTTTTCTGTCTTCTCCTTTTTCACCATTTTATCAAAGAACCTTTCTTTTTCTCCTTTCTCTATTCCTAACCTAATTAAACCTTCTGACGTCCACCTTCCTACCCTCCTATCAAACTACCCAACTTTCTTCTCTACTCTATCGCTTTCTACCCTGTCTGACTCTCTTATAGTATCAGTAGCAGCCATCAGCTAACTGTTGTATACTTAAGATGACTATAGACTAGTAACTATAAGATCTAAAGTGAATTTTTGAAAATGTTTCAGATATACTTGCTCCAACAATTTAGTTACTGCTAAATTTCTGCTGCCTCTTCCATGGTCTGGGATTTTTAAAAATTATCTTTGAAAGGATGAGTGATTTTTAATACTGTATATAAAGTCATGTTTAATTTTTCTATTAGTCCTTCTTTCATCCTTTTTCCCAATTATGATTGTAATAAAAACAACTGAGATTAAAGATTAAAGAATGAGATTAAAGGTGAGTCAAACACTACTAATTGTGACACCTAAGAAATTCGTTCTAATACTACTGGTGTGAATAGCAAACAAGCAACAAAAGTTGTAGCAACCAGAGAAATGAGGAGCATGGCTATATGGTGTATTTGAACGACACCCGCTGATTTAAGAATTTATAGTCAAACTGGTTACAGAATAACAGCCTTCTAAGGAAAAGAGATCGACTAATATTTCTTTCATCTTATGCCTGTTGCTTTTTGCTACAACTTTAAGGTTGGATTCTATCACAATTAAGTAAATAACATGGATTGGAAATAAGGAAATTATTATATATATATATATATATATATATATATGTGTGTGTGTGTGTGTGTGTGGTGAATTTGATAGTCAATTTGGAAACATAGAAAATGGGTTGAATTTATTTTTGCCATGTGTTTCAAGAAAATATTTTCTCTCGTAGTCAAACGTCAAATGGGGTCAATGGTAAAATTTGCGAATAACAAAGTTTGAAGAGGTGCAAGGTTATTTTTTTCTGAATTTACTATTCATTTATTCACTGGCGTGTTAAAGATGAAATCATTTTAAATCCACTATCATGTCGGATAAATCTCATCTTTATCCTCACTATATATATATATATATATATATATATATATATATATATATATATATATATATGGGATTGATCAATAATTCTGTAACCTGTCACAGTTATTAGCTGAATTTGGATCCGAAAACTTCAAGGTATTATGTTCGATCCATGTGATCTAAGGACAAGCATTTGGTTTCTTGAAAATATTATTGTTCAGGTTGAGAAATAATAGTGCAGACAAGTACAGTAAAAGATAAGATGAGAACGTGGTGATAAAGCTGTTATTTGGGCCTCGGCTGTTCAACTCAATGGAAAAGGTCGCAGGTTCGATTCTTGAAGCAGTTCCATATTTTTGATTATTCATTCTATTCACACTGTCTAGACTAAGTGAATCATCCTCCGTGTTTTAGCGGTAGGTCATTTCAAATAGAATTCCCGATAATATAACATATCCACAAGTATTCTGCTGGATTACATATCCACCCTTTAAACCAAATTTGCACAGAAAAGCTGCAAAGCCATTTGGTCGTAGGTCTGATAAAAGTTTCCCTCTCCTAGTAGATACTCGTACTAGTTTTGGGGGTCTGCCAACTTTTGGGGGGAGTAACTCGACAGTATAACCAGCCTGAGTAGTAAGACCATAGGACTTGAGTAGATGCCAGATCTACCACCCCTTAGGAGGAGTATCACGACAACTTGTCTTTCAGTGCAATTTGAACACTGATCCGAGACACCGCGGTGAAGTTGTAAGGGCTGGCAGTAGGGGTCTACTGCCTCATCAGAGGCGTAACCCAACTTCAAAGTTATTAGTACATATTGAAGCACAGGTTCAAGTCACACCGCTGGATCAGATGCTTGAGCTAGCTGGAGAGGTCTACAGCCACTGTATGTGGAGTACCCTAACAGTGCAGCTACCCTGCCGATTGGAATTACGGCCCCGAAATCCCTCCTCTCCCGAGAGAGTTCTCATTATTTTTTCCTCCGTCTCTTTCCTTTCCCTACTCTCATTAAGTTCTCACTTAGTATAAGTTCACACACACCCTTTCATCTTATGACACCATAAACTTCTTCGTTTTACCCCCCTCTCACTTCCATCTTAGGGAGCCTACTATACTTGACATATTAGATAGAACATTTTTTTAAATTGTTGAACTTAAGAGAGACACTTGATCAAATACACAACTGAAAGTAGTATTTTTCTAACAGACGTTAATACAATTTTTCAAGCAAAACTGTCGGAACTATATATATATATATATATATATATATATATATATATATGTGTGTCTGTGTCTGTGTCTGTGTGTCTGTGTATTTTGAGGAGAGTCTACTGTAAAGTCTATTTTAATAGGCTAGTCACGCATACAATTGTTAGCTGACAATCCATGCATGACTTTGGGGGATACTTGTGAAAAAAGAAGCCGTGACCTGAAATATAAAATTCCTGTCAATGAAAGAGACTATACGTATATAATTTTTTCGATGGCAAATAACGGATATGTTAAATAGTTTTAAAAATATACGATATTCTGATCTCAAAAAAAAAAAAATACTCATAATTTTTTCCTCGCGTCATCAAGGGATTCTCTGATTTAAAAGGTTTTTGAAGGCGGATTAGAACTTATAATCTTGGTAAGTAAATACCATATAAGTCACTGTCCAATGTAATTCATGAAACTTCATTGTTCTATTTATATTGATTCAGTCTGTGTTGCTCTATGTCCATTATTGTTCCCAATGATACCTTTTACTGGACTTTTGAACCAATTCTACATTCTTGTAAGGAAATTCTATCAACAGAGCCGACAGCATTCTTAAATCTGATCGTCTGACGTACGACTTCAAGTTCTACTCCTGAAACAAAAGTATACAATGTTTAAAATACGCACGGTGAATATTTACTAAGCTTATCTAACAACCATTTTGTTGTTGGTTGGTCTGATTATAATAGGGGAGTGGATTACCTCTGTAGTCACAGGCTCATTATTTTCTCTATCTACAGTCGTGGCAAGCAGTATTATTTGACGTATTGATTGAGAGAAAAAAGAAGTCATGAAATTGGTGGAAAGGCAGAGACTGGGAATAGAAAGACGGTTACTGATACCTTGACGACAGTAATCAAAAATCGATATTTCGTGGTTACTTTTATGAGAAAGGTTGCTGCGTTCATCATGTAACGGACTTGGAGAATGAATAGGCGTTTGCTTTGAGACGCACGGCTGGATATTCCACTGAATTAGACGATCTTGGAAAGAACAAACACTTCACACTTTTGCTGACATTGCATGTCTGAAACTGGAAACTTGCCAATCGAAGTTCGAATCGAAGAGAGGCTAGATCTTGAAATTTGCAACAGGCAACCAATTTTCCAATGGAGAATACGCAATCACCCTAAAGTGGGTCTGTTGTGGAGCAATATAGAACAAGTTACAGTAGTTTCGCTTAACATAGCTAATTTAGCGACTTTGAACCTTTGTAGGCACTGCACTACTGTGGCCTTGTTCCTGACTAAGATAAATTTGGTCAAAGTTCTGAGAGCCTAACGTTTTGCTGGGGTTGAAAAAAGAACTCATCTTGCTGGTCAATTTACAAGTGTTGTGAGTTCAATCCCTACTAAGGTACCATGCTCCTTCGGCATTGTACCAAATCTAGCTATATTTGGTCAGTGAATGAGATAAATGGATGATTCTTCCAAGTTTTTTTTAGAAATATTTCAATCACTCTTCACTTATTCAAATTGGACAAAAATAATCTTCAAATCAGTCTTCTTTGTCTTTTAATTTATCTTCTTTCCGGTGGTATAAATTTTTAAAACTTTTTCATGCGATTTAAATGGATTTTTTTTCATGTCAATCTTACCAAGATCAGTGAAAATACCTAAATGCTTGAATCCAAGTCGGTGGATCACCGTTCCACCCCAGTTTTGCCTGTTCTATAATTGTTCTGAACGAATTTGCTACATTCACTTATTACATGATTGACTGATTCATCTTCGTCAGTTTTCTTTGCCATCTTCAACAGCAGAGCAGTTTGTATCGTAATATCTTTCAAATATCTTATATGAAGCATTGTTAATCATTATTATTTTTTTTTACTGGTACTCAGTTACTTTTTATTGCAAATCCTAAATCGTTATTCCACGATTGTAAGTAAGCCATGTGATTTTGGATTAAAGGATAAGTATATTTTGTGAGACTTGAATTTACATCTCCCTATCGGGGACGGTTGCCTAACCGTTCAGGCCATGAGAGCGATAACTCAGGTTTACTATCAACTTCGCAGCTGATGAACTAAAAAAAACGCCTTCCGTCTACGACGTCACGACTACAATTGAAAACTATACATTTTAGCTCGATATCAACAGCTGTCATTGTTGACGATTTGAATTTTTGAGCCGTTCAATACTAGCCACATACACCATTATTAGTTCTACTATTATTCAAATTATAGTTTGCATTTTTTCTATTTTTCCTAAAATTTCTATTTGTTTCAACTATCTAGTTAAAAGCCCTTCATTTTGCGCCTATCAGTACAAATATTTCAACCTTCTGTTTATATATTCTTTTGTCTGTGTCTCTTTCATACTAATACTACAAGACTCATTGACCTAATATCTGGCAGGAAGACCCACTGAACATCAACTTGGGACATAGGCTATTTTAGATTCATCTCCGAGGTAATCCAAGGTCACAAGGTTATGCCTGGCTAATTCTAGCTGATTTTCATATATGTTAGTCAAAATTTTGCATCTATGAAACTAAAATTAAGGATTATGTAGTAAGTACGAGTGGCTTAACAGTTAGCATCAAAGATTTTTTTTCTTTAAAAACTGGGTTCGAACCCAAGTGAAAGCCTGTATATCACATGCTGACTTTCAAAGTAAACAGGCTTTACCTATTTAGAAGATCATTCCAATACATTTACTCCCTCTCGTCCTCTAATTTGGTCTTGTGCAATACTAAGCTCAGTAAATATAAAGTTGGTCCTTATAAGGTGGAAAGTTAAGTTACATGAATGTATGTCTCCAATACGTGGACGAAATTTGTTCAGCAGCTCCAGTCTTTACTTTCACGTTTATCATTCTTTTATCTTTTATAATGAAATCCGTTATTTTGCCAAGAATGTTTAATTATCCTACGAACGTGGACGTATCACTCAATCTACCATTAATGAATCACTTCGATAAAATTACTGCGACAATTATACAAATATATGAATCTTATATTCGTTGATAATTGCGGAATTTTCACGGGTACCGCCAGGTTTATTTTAATGTATATCAGTTCCCTAACAGATTATGTAAGACAGAGAAGTAATTGGAAGTGACAAACCAATTATGAAAAATCATAGGAACATAACAGTCAAGATAATCATCTTGACATCAGGCTGGGAAGGTTTCTAATCACCACTTGGCTAATAATTGTCTTGTTTTCGGGGGTTATTAAGAAAGTGGAGTAGATGAAGTAGCTAACGTGTCATGCGACTGTTGATGAAGATGAAGGTTTTTTTTCCCGCATTAAAGATAGCATTCCTGCTTTTAATCGGAAAAAACAAAAACTGAGAAAGAATTCCATCATATAAGTATATAATCTGCTGTAAACCGTTATAAAAAAATTTGTGGAAAATGGACAGCTTTTGTGCCAAACCAATTATGGAAGAGCTTTCATTCACACAGTAATCTCTATACTATAATCTACATATGAATAGATCTCTCTGTCTCTATCTATCTATCAATCTATCTATCTAGACATAGATGATGATGATGATGATGATGATGATGATGATGATGATGATATGAAGAATTCGCTATTCAAACGCGTTTATGTTTCTGCCTTGTTTGCGCCTGAAAAATCCCAAACAGAGAAAATCATACTTTGAGCCCTACTCTAACTCAACTTAATGTTCAAATAAACCCATCACACATCGGATATTGTATTATATCATATTGTATTCCTGATTTGTAATATATATATATATATATATATATATATATATATATATATATATATATATATATATATATATATATATATATATATATATATATATATACACACAGAAATACACATATTTATGCATGTATATATGTATTTATATATATCTATGTGTGTATGTGTGTGTGTATTTATTTATATAGATGGATATATTTTCAATTTGAAACTCTTGTTGAGCTGATATCCTGTAATTCCACAGTGAATGTTTCACTTGGCCTTGACAACATGAATAGAATTGACAATTAAAGAAATGGGCTAGTGCTAGTGCTTAATGAGACATTGCTTTTACTATTGGGTTCGATTCCTACTGCAGCCCATTTCTTCAATTGTTTGTTCTATTTACGCAGTGGAAACCGACAGACACAATCACAGCGTATTAACGGGATGTCATTTCAAATAGATTTTCAGATTAATATATATATATATATATATATATATATATATATATATATATATATATATATATATATATATGTGTGTGTGTGTGTGTGTGTGTGTGTGTGTGTGTACATCTCTCTCTTTCTCTCTCTCTCTCTCTCTATATATATATATATATATATATAGAGAGAGAGAGAGAGAGAGAGAGAGAGAGGGAGAGTTTCAAATGACATTAACGCATTTATAATCATTCTGTCGGATTGTATATCAATTTCTTATATATATATATATATATATATATATATATATATATATATATATATATATATATATATATATATATATATATATATATACATATATATATATATATATATATATATGTAGATATATAAATACATATAAAGTGTCATGATATGAAAAGATTTGAGAACAGCAGAGTTAATATCAATCATAGATTTCTATGCCACCATTAAATTACTACCAGACATCCGAACATTTCAATTTCATTAAATTAATTTGCAGGAAAATCATAATTGGATTTTTGATAATTGTGTAATTCATTATCGACGTTCAACATTTTCTTACCACTATCCAGTCAAAAGTTGTTTTTTTTTAGATTTTTTTGAAGACGAAATTACATCGAATAATCGTTACTAGACTAAATACCTAACTGAATTGCTGTCAAAAAAGAATTATGAAATAAAATACATACGGAAATCAGATAGCATTTATTCTTGATTGGTTCCAAAAAACGATTCAAGAGCACTCCTACTTTTAATTGTCGAAGAAAGGGGGCTGATATGAAAAGGTGGAAAATAATGAGAGTCTGAAACTAAAAAAGAGGGGTGAGGAGAAGCATTAATAACCAAAAAGGGGCTGCGTAGTTAAAGCAAAAAGGTAATGTTGAAAGTTATTATGTTTAAAGGGGGTGCCAATATTCAAAAGTGTTAGGGGGTCAAAAAGAAAAGAGGGGCATTATGTTAAGAAAGGGGGATGCGTAATGTCAAAAAGGGGAACTAATGTCAAAAGGTGGGGCTGATGTTAAAGAATGCAAGTCAAGATTTAAAAAAATGCATTGAAGGATTAGAGTTTTATGAATGAGATGGTGACGTTTGAAAATGTATGACTAACATCAAAAATGGGTATTACTTAAAGAGCGATTGAATTAAAAGGGTAGGGTGTTTAATGTAGAAATAGGGAGCTATGTTAAAAAAAAGGTTGGTTAATATCATAAAGGGGACTGATATTAAAAACATGGGTCGTTAGGGTCGGCTAAAAGAAGAGGAAATCAAGCGAAGTATCACTTTAGGATGGCAAATCTTCGGTAGAGCAAGCTCAACCTTCAAATACCAGATGATCCCAGTAATCCCAAAAAGAAGAGTATACAACCTATGCATTCTCCCGATAGTCACCTACGGGGCTTAACATGGAACCTAACCGAGAGACAGACCTTCAAGCTGAGAAGTATGCAATTGTGCTCAGCCTTAAACGAAGAGATCGCAAGACAGCACAGTATATCAAGGAGAAAATGGGAGCCCGAGTCATCACAGAATTTATCTAAAAACTTAAATGGCAATAGGGAGGCCATGTTGCGAGAATGGCTGACAACCGTTGGACATCACGACTTACAACATGGATCCCCGGAGATCTCATGCGAAACTGAGGCCGACGGAATACAAGGTTGAGAAATGAACTTGACAAATTTAGAAAATTGACACCCATGATAAAGAATCGTAGCGGACACTGGGGAAGGTCTATGTCCAACGACGGACGATTAAAGACTGATGATGATAGTCATTTTGGAAAATGGGACTAATTTCTAAAGGACAGTGAGCTTAATGGAAAATAAGAGCAGCTGATAATGAAAAGTCGAGCAAATCTTAAAAGGGGGGGCATCATGTTCAAAAAGGGATGCGTTATGTTGAAAAAAAAAGCTCATGTCAAAAATGAGTATTAATGTTTATAAGAGGGGGTCAATTTTACAAGGGGGGCTAATATTAGAAAAGGGGTCGTTGAAATTTGAAAAAAATGTGGGTTGATGTTTGAAAAGGATTTGACTGATGTCACATGTGTAAAAACTAGCTGATACACCCCAATTATAAAAATTGACGTAACACGATCTTCCTATACCCTCATTTCGCTTTGCCTTATGCTGACTGAGCTAAACTGAGTAGATCATCATCATCATCATCATCATTATCAGTCTCGAAGCGTCTGTTGTTGGACATAGACCTCCCCAAAGATTCGCCAGACCTCCCTCTCATGGGCATCGCAGGGCCAGTATTTTTTGAATTTATCTAGCTTGTCACGCCGTCTTACTTTCTGTCGGTCACAGTCTTGCATCTGATCTCTGGGGATCTACGTTGTGAGTCGTGATGTCCAGCGGTTGTCTGCCATTCTTACAACATGACCAGCCCATTGCCATTTGAATTTTCAAAGAGTTTCTATGATATCTCAAATTCCTCCCTTTTCTTTAATATACTTTGCTGTCTTATGATCTTTCCGTGTGATGCTGAGCATGGTTCTCAGTTTGAGGGGAAATCTTTTGGTTGGGTTCCATATTTCAGCTCCAGATGTGACTATCAGTAGGATACATTGGTTCCATACCCTTCTTTAAATAGGCATAAAGAAAGAAAGTGGATAAAAATGAAAGAAAAAGAATAGAAAACAAAGAATGGGAAGAAAAGAAGAAAAGAAAAAAAAAGAGAGACAAAATTGGCCACGCAAGGGTCAAACGCTCTTGCATCATTAAAATCTAAAAGGTAAACGAAACAGACTTCTTTTCACCGAGCAATATTAATCCAAAAGTACATGTTCGATTTAAATTCGTTTAGAAGTGGAGAGTTTATTCATCGCCATCATTCATGTTCTGCAGTTATTCGTGCATGACGTCACTAGTTTTTGGTCTGGTCATTGCCATTGTCATTGGTCATTGTTGTGACTTACGAGATTGAAATGAAACCTCAGAAATGGGAGTTTGACAAAAAGGATAAGAGAAGGAGAAAAAAAGGAGAGGAAATGAGAAACAAAGGTTGAGTTGTTCCAAGGAACATAACTCCTGAACAACACCAATCAAAACCTTGTATACGTTTTTTTCCGGCTGAGAATGATTGTATAATTGAATTAGGGCTGAAATCGTGCGAAATTCAATTTGCCTTTCTTTTGTTGCTGCCAAATACCAATTTGGGCGCCAGAATTATCACGAGCGTTTATAAATACTGTTTTATGATTCGCTGTTTCTTTGTTCTCAAATTCAACCTTGGGATAGATTTGTTTTAGCCCAAGAGACAGACTGCAAAACTGAAAAACAGCCAAGTATCGAGAATGAAAAAAAATCTCACCATCTGATCAAAACGCAGCAGTATCAAGCAACTCTATTTTTGAGAGAAAGAAAATCATCAGCCGAAGGTTTTCTTTGTAAACCGTTGGTTGAAGTTCTGCGATGTTTCCTTCATTCCAAACATTTTTTAATTATTACCTTCTAGCCGAAAACACTCCGTACGTTCGGGTTTCCAGCTAGTTCCTGCGGAAGGCCTGAATAGGGTCATTGGTCCAAATGAGAGATCAAAACTGTTTTCTCAGGTTTACCTTGATTCTGTGATCAAGCTACAATGCACCATTTTAGCTACAATGCACCATTTTAGCTACTTAGAGGTAGGCTTAGTCGAGGTTGTTCATGGATAAAATATACAACTCAGACACTTAGTAGGTTACTCTTAATGATTAAGACGGATATTCGTTATACAGACGGATAGTTCAGCTAGTGTATATGATGAACGATGTCATTCTTTTCTGATTGTTTCTCTGTCCATGAGTTAGGCTCCTCTGCTTTATTCTGGTTACATGTCCTTACTTTGGGATTATTAGTGTTAATATAGAATATAAATTCTGTGTATCGTTCAATTTTGGTATATGTACAGCAACCGAATTGTTTAAGCACCGTCATTGGTATTATTAGCTACAAAACTACAGGTGACATCTTGCTCAGGATAGCTCATTTGCATAAATTCTATGTAAAATGCCGAATAACTAAATACATATTTCCTAAAAGTGTAGACTGAAGATGATTTCTCATTCTAGACTATTATGAACTATATACTATCTGAAATACGTTACTCAAGCGAATTGATAAGTAAAAAAGATCGACAAAGAAGTTATCATTGATTTTACTAGCAAATAATACGCCTGTAAGGATGGAAAAGGCATCTAATTATCTGCAGCAGCTTTGGTTATGCTTTAAATGGTGATCCTTAGTAAAAACATTACTGATGTAGAAAGATATGAAGTATAGATTCTGTGTATGGTTTCGATTCTGGTGTATGTACTGCAATATGATTGTTTTATCACTGCCATTGATATTTTATAGTTACATAAATGTAAGCAAAATCTTTCTGTGCATACTTCATTTGTATGTATTCTATATAAAATACCGAATGATGAAATGCAGCTTTCATAAATACCTATATTGAACATGATCCCCCATAAGGCCGACTATTGTGAACTACTTTTCATCTAAAATCATGTGCACGACTGACTTGATAAGAATATTATCGACAAAGAAATTGTCATTGATTTTGCCAGGAAGTATGAAGGCCAGAAGGATAGAGGATTCGTATAACATAGAGATCATTAGTGATAATGATATGGAATATAGATTCCGAGTATCGTTCCAATTTTAGTATCTGTACTGCAATCAGATTGGCATTATACAGTTACATTTTACTCAAAATAACTAATTCGTGTATATATATATATATATATATATATATATATAAATATATATAATGATTAATAATTGAGTCATCCCCAGACAACTGTTTCGTTGTAATACAACTCATCAATGTGGCTATAGACTATCCATTATCCATCCATCGAGGTAGGATCGAAACCTTCCCTTCAGACCCAGAGGCGGGCATTTTACCCCTGCCCTACATAAAACTGGACAGTCAGTAAGGTTGTATTTGAGCAATATATTTACTTACACATAATTCCCTATCCACCAGAGTGCTCTATTCCAGAGTTGGAAGAGCATTGCTATACAGCTTATAAGGAACGAGTTACATGATGCATTTGCATATATATATATATATATATATATATATATATATATATATATATATATTATGAACTATTTTTTATCTATTACTCGGGTTAATTATTAAAGGAAAATATCGACAAAGAAATAGTTGTTGATGTAACCACAAAATACAAAGCCTACAAGTGAAGAAGTGAAATCCAATCAGTAGCAGCAGTTTTGGTTATGCTCTACGTAAATACCATTAGTAATGACGATATCTTTTATGTTTCAGTTGATATGTACTTTAGATTTATTCACGTCGATATTGTGTCAGACGATCTGTAGAAGTCTCTTGGCTCTTTTTCCTTTTCTAGCTCTTCATCAGGAACACCAAAATTTGATAAGTTTGAGGAACTAATCGTCTAAGAGTTTTGCTCGCAGAATATCTTTCAGGTGAGACTAAAAAAAAACTGTATCAAGGAATTACGATGACCTTTAATATTGGAAACCTTAATGACTAAAAATAGTTTTGAACACCAATTCCAATTTGGTGTTAGAATCTACACTTTGCTTCGACATTCTTTTCAGACAAATGTCTTTCACTTTATAGCAGCGATTCTTTGTCGGGTGACACTCCCAGGAGAGGAATTTCCTCACGCCGAGTTTTGACTCTCTTAAACAATCAGTGTACAGCTTAGAATTAGCCCCCACTCTCTCTCTCTCTCTCTCTCTCTCTCTCTCTCTCTCTTGCTCTCTCCTCATTGGGTAACTCATCAAACAAAGACGTCTTAGGAACAGAGGGTACAGCAGAGAATGTAGATTAGACAGTTGAAGAAAGATAATGGGAGCGGTCACATCGCTGTCAGGCGACGGGTGGCTGACCAGCAGCTGATGATGAGGCTATGGAGTAATAGTAGAATATCTAACTATGAAGTTAGGGTCCATCCTGTTTAACTTTTCTGCCCTATTGGCGTATTACTTGTCCGATTATGAATACGTAGAAATTAGGTTGAAGAAAAATTCCCCTTCTAACATTTTTCTTCTTGTCCCGTTTAAACTCCTCATTTTTTTCGTCTCAAATCTGGATCCAGCTTTTGTTTTCGCCTGCTGTGCTTTTGTGACAAGAAGAGCTGTTAAGCTGTTAAACATCCAGAGGCCATCTCCTCGGATCTGCACGTGTGCTACTATGCACAAGAGCTTCTCATCAATTCTTTCTCTTACTTTTTTTTTCATTTGGTTTTACTACAGGATCCCAAAGGGAGGATTGTACCCTAAGACTCTGAGAACCGCTGCTTTAAAGGATTCCTAGCTCGATATCCTGCAAAATACTTTGACTAATTTTAAAGAAGTATGTCTGCTCACCTCCCTACGAAAGTTGTCTACTGTGTATGGTTCAGATATTTTGATTCAAATGATGGTTTTGGGATGTTCTTTGTCTATTTCTAAGCGGAAACTGCTTCCCCTTTACAAACTCTACTACTAGTGTACGATATGTTACAAATATTTACTGTGTTTGGCTTAGTGTACTACAAAGATAGGAGTGTCAGGCACCCAGTAAAGAGCAAAGTCAACACACATTGCTTGTAGGACTACCTTTTATTTATTATGATTTGGTTAACCTGCTTCAAGGTCCGAGTAGTAGTTATAATATAACACTATACAAACAAAAATGGTCGGCGAGACATGCTTAATAACAATCGCGCTACAGAAGGCATCCAAAGATATTACTAAGCTGACACAAAACTATAAGCGTGAGCCACCAGCGAGGATTGAATTCACTTTTCTAGCAATGGTAAGCGTGACCAACTTGCAGCAACCAGTGAAGATCTAACTAACTACTTTTGCAATAGTATGCTTGTCTACCTTGCCGATCGTAACTATCAAGGAGCTGACGAAAAATAAGAAATAAATTTCTCTAAACCTAAATACCGATTACAAGATTATCAGGCTCCATACAAACTTGAACTGATATTTTAAGAAATTCAAATTACCAATTTTCATTGCATGTTTTGTTTATCTTATACGTATTCGGAAACACCCAGTTTCAGACGAGACCAATATATTCGGAATGAGAATCTTTAAAACTTTTCAGAATTAGGAAGTAAAGTAAAGTTGCCTTCTGTTTGAACAAGTATGAGTGTGTCGGCGAACCGACATTTGCCAATCAGGAAACGCACTTAACTCACTTGTTCAAGATTCATTCAATGCACTCAAAGCGCTTGACCAGTACCGTGCTGACGTTGTCAAGCTGATATATTCATACGTCAAATACAGTATCATGTATATACAGATATCCCCAATTGATGGAGGTTTGCTTTACGCCACTTCGCTTTTACGAAAGACCTCGAGACGCCATAGCTTTGAACTGTGTCCGCGAGAATCTGAGCTTTGCCACGATTTATCTTGTACGTCCCTCAGCTAGATGTGTCTTGGGGTATCAGAATATGCAGAAAAGAGCTTGGAAGGGCGTTGCACTTGCATTGCTAAAAATCAGCCGATATAGGACAAAGATATTTTGGGGGATGTGGAAACGCTCACTGATTTTTTCTGTATGAATTGATGATTATTGTATGTGTGTGATGTCTATGAGTGTATGATATATATATATGTATATATATATATATATATATATATATATATATATATATTGGTTTTGTTCGTTGAAATAACTTACGACATGTAAAAGGGAAAATATTCACGTTTTGCGTACTTGTCACTCACATACACACACACACACACACACACACATATATATATATATATATATATATATATATATATATATATATATATATATAATTGTATTGTACAGTCTATGTCCAACAGAATGTGTTAATTAGAGACGATTTATTTGGAAACATATCAACCGAGTGGCCAAAGGAACAGCCTAAATGAATGAAGAAAACGAGCTCTGTGCGAGAGATATTGGTGATGGATGCGCTATTTCAAACTTTTCCAAACTGGCAGTGCTGTTAGCTTAGCCTGTAGGGCAGAGTCAGGTCGAGAAAAGCTTCCTGGTGGAAGCGGGTTCGACTATCAAACAGTGTCCATTTTCTTTATTCATTTACGTGGTCAGCAGTTAGATTTTGCTAGTTGGTTTATTCCAATACCAAACGTTATATGTTTTGAAATAAGTTGTCGCTATAATTATCACATATACATGTATGTTGTGATTATCGATATATATATATATATATATATATATATATATATATATATATATATATATATATATATATATATATATATATATATATATGCAATTAATGACCATAAGCGGTTTTGAGTGATATGTCTTGCGCGAAGGATGGGAAACAATGATAGAACAAGATAGAAAATTGAAAGTTAGATATGAAGAATAAAAGAGAAATACACACACACACACACACACACACACATATATATATATATATATATATATATATATATATATATATATATATATATATATATATATATATATATATAGTCTATAAAGCTTTACAGCTTTAAACGCTAAGCATTGAAAAATTTTTCAAAAGTTTTTTTTGTGTGTCACTTCAGTCACCTAATCCCCAATATCTATCAATACAATTTTTGTAATTTTTCTTCAGTACTTTTTTCCCTGATTTCCCTATACTTTGTTATAGTGGTACAATGTATTAATTGTCTTTTGTTGAGATCATCAGTTATTTTCCATGTAACCGTTTCATGTTTTTTTTTAAACAAAACGTTTATATTAACATGGCACCCCAGCAATGTTTATCAAACACCATTTCCCTTTCTCATTATATAGTTTATGCCATACACGTAGTTTGTCATTTTATATAAGGTTTTAAGTCTATTTTATATCGATATTATTTTATACTATGCATCTATTTTTTGAAACAGTGCTCACTTATGTAGGTTACCCTAAAAGCTTTTTTTAACAATGAGGGATCAGTAAGTATAACAACAGACATGACTCGCTCTTTGTGTCATTTCTTTCTAATGTTTACCCTTGTAAATATAGAATCCGTTGTGTCGGTTTTAATTTCAGTCTGCATGTAAACCAATTTATGATATCATCTTTTCGAATACTGATTACACAGAAAAAAACTTCTTCGAGTCAATTCTCTACGAACGTATTTAACCGAATAATTCGACAATAATTTTCCACGAACCTTATAATTAATTTTCCTCGTCGTATGACACCAGGCTTTCATCAAATGTTTTTTCAACACTTTTAATTATCAAATAAAGTATTCTTGCATACATTGTTGAAACACCTTGATTGGCCATTCTTACAACTAAAGAAATAATTTTTGGTAAAAAATCGATAAATCTTAGAGTTGCTCTAACAATTCTCAAATATTCCGATAATATTTTCCGTAAAATGTATACGCTGGAATACCACTCGTTCTTAAAGGCATTCCTCACTATAATATATGTTTATCAAACTATTTTCAGATAAACATTCCATCTTCGATTTAAATATCTAAATGTAGGAACGTTGCTGGCATTCCTTCGTGTTCACATTTAATTTAAGATCCTTGGAGAATATACTACTATACGATTTTCTGAATGTTCCTCCATCATTAGGAGAACATAAGTCATCAATAAAACGGATACAACCTAAAAATGAACAAGCTTGTTTATATCAGTTCTAATTAGAGATGACATGAATATATTTCGTGTCTATATAAATACAAATTTGCCCAGTAGGGGGCAGGATCAATTCCCATAGGGACACCGATGATCTGATAAAATATTTTGTTTCCTATTTTGAAGCAACATTTCCCAATAAGATGACTACTTTAAGGGTTGAGTACGTAGAGTAAGTCATGCCTTTTTGTGTGTGTGTGTTTTACACTGATGTTTTTGAGTTTGAAAACCCAATATATTTATTGTTTCTTCCTGCAAATTTAATTTTTTGATGGGATCTTCATGAAGAATTTTTGTGTGAAGAGTTCTAAAATCAAAGATTGAGATAGATTTAGCCCCTTTAACGGGCATAGAATTATTAACTACCCCAAAAGAGATTTAGATTACTATGGAGTTTACTTTCACTATAAAATTTTTGTATTTGATTGTTTATCAAATTAAAACTTAGACAGTTTTGCAAAGAGTTTTTAGAACTGCAAATTCTAGAGGCTACAATAACGCAAGCGCCTGGTGAATTTTCATACCTTTTTTCGTATCCAATACATAATTGGCATCTTTTGTATTTTTTTCTATCTATTTCAAGTCCTAGCTTTTCACATAATACTATATTATTAAATATAATATTGTCTGGTTTACAAGTAGATATTTTATATCTTGTTTATGGAGTTCCTATTAAACTTACTTCAGACAATATCTTTTGAATATAATTTTTTTTACATATTAATACTACTAAATTTTTGAGCACCGGGCTCATTTTGACGGTGTTGAAAGCATTTCACCCGTTGGATTTTTTCATTTACGTATCCAAGTACTTTTTCTTTCCAACCGTCGAAAGCTAATTCTATCGATGGATATTTATTTGATATAGATAAAAAAAAATATCTAACGCTTTTTTTAACCTCAAGTCTTAACATTTATTTTAGTATATTAAACACTTTGGATTTCTATTATTTGGACCTTTTGTGGGGGAGTTTTCTTAACGAACAGTTTTTTTACAATCTCTAGTTTACCTCTCAATATGTGACCAAGATTTTTATCACAAAATTGCAAGACATGGCACTCACATTTTGGAATTTCAGTATATTTCTTTCTTTTTCTCTCTAAAACATTGTTGTTTCTCTAAATATTAGTTTACATTTTTGTACTCTTTCTTCTAACCTACTTTTTTCTCACGCCATCTTTTCCTCTCCTTCTTCTTTCCTTCCTTTCCTTCGTTTTTTCTTCTTCCTATTTCTCTCCCTTCCTCCTTTACTCTTTTTTTTCCTTTCTCTTTTCCTTCCTTGCCTTCCTTCCCTTTTTGTTTTTTCTTCCTGTATCAGTTTATCTCTTTCTTTTCTTCCTTTCTTTTCTTTATTACGCACTTTTACTTTCTCAGATTCTGCATATTTTGAATCTCATTCTCCCTGCTTCCTTTATTGTTAATTTTCTCTTTTTTCTTTCCTTTATTCTTCAACTTCTCTTTCCATCCCCAGTATCACCTTTTTTCTTTTTTTCTTTCTTTCTTTTTTTCTTTCTTTCTTTCTTTCTTTCTTTCTTTCTTTCTTTCTTTCTTTCTTTCTATCCTTCTTTCTTTTCTTACTGCTTCTGAATCCAGGTAAGCTTCGGATCGAACTTTGAAGAGGACCTTTAACAGGAAAGGATTTTTTTATGCCGGCTTTTTAGTCTATACTCAATCAAATATATAGATCCGTTCACTTACATATTCATACAAAGAGCTTAGAAATAAATCTACCAATTTGGTGTTAATTCTACCTGTCTCATTCTTCGCAAGCTGACTGTGTTACAGTTTCAATAATGACCCCGAGCTGGTAGCAATGGCCTGTCAAGAAAAAATCACTCAGTCTCCAGCGGAGACCAACCGGGAACTGGTGTGAAAATGCATGGTGATGATGATGCAATGGAAAAAATAGCGAAGAATTTGGAAAATACCGAGATCTTTGCTGGGAAACAGAGAAAACTATAGAACATGAAGGTTGATATCAGGCCAATAATAACTGGAGGCACTTGGAACCGTACCTGAAACGCTACAATCTAAAATGAATGAATTAGAAACCTCTGGAAGAATTGAGAATTTCCATACCACAGCGCTTCTGGTGTCTGCTGGATCACTGAGAGAGGTGCTAGAGTTTCGAGGAGACTTGCTGCGATTCGATTTCTTATGATAACCACCACTCATCAAGTGTGGAAATACTCTACGCCAAAGACCACTATCTTCATTATCATTATTACTTTCATATTACCATTTGAGAGAGAAAGGAAACGAGTGTTTCGTCGCCCCTGATCTCTCTCAAAACATCGTTTTCTCACTGTCTCTTTCTTGCTTTCTGTTTGAGACGACTCTCTCTTCCTCACTCGCCCAGAAGCCTTCATCGCCATGTACGTCTGTACTGCAAATGTTATACAAGCAATAGTATTGCATACACAAAAAAGATGTTTAAAAAATGACGGCTCCTGTTTACTGTTTTACAAGTTATTACCAGTGATGAAAATCATGAATATATTTGGATTTCTATCAGACAATTTTTTTTTTTTAGAAAAGAAACAGAATATGAAAACAGAATCACAACAGCCTTCTGAAGATATTTACGAAACCGGTTAGGGCTTATTAGAAACAAGTATACGACAAAACCATAACTAAAATGTTTTCCCTTTTTACACTTTTCTTATATATATAGTCTGTAAAGCTTAAAAGATCTAACAGAATTTTTTATACATACTTTTGTGATATTTCAGTCAATTATTTCCGCATATGGTAATGCATATATATATATATATATATATATATATATATATATATATATATATATATATATACATATATATACATATATATACACATATATATACATACATATACACATATATATACATATATATATATATCTTAGAATTATAAGAATCTGCTCTACCAATAGTGAACTTAACAGACACAAACATAACCTAATACAATATTTCACCCAACGAGGTTATCCGCTAGATGACACAAAAAAACAAATAAAAAAAGCGACTGGAATACCCAGAGATGAAACCCTTTTACTGTCCCATAATTACATATATATATATATATATATATATATATATATATATATATACATATATATATATATATATATATATATATATACATATATATATATATATATATATATATATATACATATATATATATATATATATATATATATATATATACATATATATATATATATATATACATATATATATATATATATATATATATATATATATATATATATATATATATATATATATATATATATCAATTAAATGCATAAGTGGTACGCCTTATCTGTGAATCTAAATTTAAAAAAATGAGGGTATACCATTGCCTTGGACAAAATTTATGTACCTAATCGGTGTCTTTTAGTATTGAGCATTGTTGGAATTGAGATTTTTCGGAATAATATAAACGACCCGTGGAATATATATATATATATATATATATATATATATATATATATATATATATATATATATGTGTGTGTGTGTGTGTGTGTGTGTGTGTGTGTGTGTGTTATGGTAACAAACCGATGTAGAATTTGAATCTTTGTATAAATTCAAATGAAAAGTTACTCAGCAAAAGCAGGAACCATATCACTTTTAGTGTTTTTGTGTCGGATGTGTTTTTAAACCGGCAGCGATATGACATATTATTAATTTGCTGCTCAGGTGGGATACATTTTGTAAGACTTTGTATCCATCGGTTTTCAGCCATTTTGGTACCATAACAAGCCCATTGCCATTTGTCTTTCGTGATGGATTCTATGGTGTCTCGATCGGACTCCTCTTTTCCCCAAATATACTGTGCTGTCTTGTGATCTCTTCATGTGATGTTGAGCATGATCCTCTCATGTGCAAATTGCATGGTTCTCAGTTTGAGGGTCAGTCTCTTTGATTGACTCCATGTTTCAGCTCAATAGGTGACTATTGAAAGGATGCACTTAACTGGTTCCCATTAATCAGAGATATATAACATTATTCAGTGAAAAAATCCAGATCGAATTCAGCTAATAAATGTGTCAGGCTTATTCATCCTTGGGTGAATCGATACGTCTATAGAGTGGCATCGTTATTTGTTGAACTTGACCTGAAATATTTGCTGTTTAATGTTCGAGCTATGTAATTATTATTCACAACTGAACTAAGAGTATTGATAAGGAAGGAGCTTATGTTGACAAATAAATATTTGTTCTGTATAATACATACGTTTTTTCATTATTACACTTCAGGTTTATTGATGTACCTATATGTATAGATATATTCGAAAATGCCATTTCTTGATCTCATTCAATATGCACGTTCCTAAGTAGATGATTAGAAGACAACCAACAATGCCACGTGTGGCTTTTCGTGACTGTAAGATTTAATTTTATCACGCTCTCTTCTGAATGGAAAAATGTCATTAACTTTCTCCTTATATTTCTTTTCATGTCCCAAAAAGAGAGGCTTTTGCCAATTAACTTCTCGTTTACTTCTATGGAATAAGGTTAATTTAAAAATCGAATTCGAATAAGATAAAGCTACACTATTACTATTGCTGTCACTTGTATTGTCAGTGTTAATTTTGATCATATTCGTACGATGGAAAGTTTTTGTTGGCTTATTCTCATCATCGACGGACATTACCGATATGGCTCAAAATATTCGTGAGATAATACACAAACTCACATCAACTCAATTCACTATCGGTGGCCTTAGATAACAAGAAGTTTCCGTACAAGTGAACAGATATTTTTCATCCTTGTTCTTTCTTCATCTTTCAAGCCCTTTACCCTTTCTTTTGCTCCACGTCTTTCTCTTGATATAGACACTCTATCAATCTAAACGTGCTTCGGATTCTGGAATGAACAATTTTATTTCCAACTAGCTGTTTGTATAACTAATTTTCATAATATCCCCGGAACGATTTTTTAAACAACTAAATAAATTGCAAAGATCGAACATTATACAATGAAAGTTTCAGATCAAATTCAAGTAAAAAACTAAATGTCAATGATGACCGATGACAATTTTCGTACTGTAAAGCCACATCATAGAATTTTCTCACAACAAAGACTTACTATGAAATTTCCTCACCACAAATGTGCATCGTTGAATTTCTACGATGCAAAAACTCACCATGGAATTTTCGTGTTTCATAAAATTATCTAAATAATGCAATTACTCTCGTGCCAAAATGTAATTGATGAATCTATGAAAACATAAGCTCAAAATATACATATCGATGAATGCTTTGAGATTTATTAACATATGCACGCATCCATTCATATATTCGTCTGAATATATTCACATAAGAAGTGCAATGCACAATGTATATAGGTCTTGGCTAAGCCTTAAAATTCTGTCCTTAGGTCTGCATTAAAGGTGCACGCTTCGAGCTATTTTTTACTTGGGGTTTTATGAGGGGGGGCTTCATCTATAGCTGACATCAGAGTTCGCTTCCGTCAGCGATGACGTCAACGTCACAACAAGCAACAAGTAACATCAACAGTGGCAATTCCGCTAAAAACAGCTATTGCATTAGTAATAATAGTATCAATATCATAATAACTGCGAGTAATAGCTGTAGTGATACTGATAGTCGTTCTACTAATGTTTACTCTTTGATTCGAGGGAAGAAAGAAGAAAGATGATGACCCCCCCCTCTCTCTCTCTCTCTCTCTCTCTCTCTCTCTCTCTCTCTCTCTCTCTCTCTCTCTCTCTCTCTCTCTCTCTGATACAGCAATTTTGGACCACACCGTATTCAGAATATTGCTTGGAGTGAGAAAGAGAGATTGAGCTTGGAATGAGGTTTTCCCCGTTTCAAATCGTCTGACCACAAAGCAGTAGCGAAAGCTGACTCCACTTGCTTTCCACTCGCCTGCTCCCCTATTATCGCTAACTGGTCGCTTTTTTAAATACGCCCTCACAGCTGAAGCCATGCAATCACACGTATTTATAAAATCGTGCCACTTGATTAACATGTAACAACATGACCTTACGGGGTCAAGTTGAATATGTTCCACTGCCTCTCTTTCTTTCTCGCTAAATCCCTCCACTTGGAAATAAAGAACTTTATTTACAATCATTTCTTCTTCCTTTGAAGGAGGGAGAGATTTGCGTCCTAGATTTTTCAAAGCATGTTTGTATAGATAGATAGATAGATAGATAGATAGATAGATAGATAGATAGATACTGAGATTGATAGGTAAAGAGATATTTACAGATTGAAATAGATATTGAAAATCTGAGATTGATAAACTGATTACTAGGTAGATAGATAGATAGATAGATAGATAGAGAGGTGGATTGATGAATGGACTATTCATTTTAGAAAATAAAAAATATTTTAAATCAATTTTGACATTTCAAATGATTCACCTCCTGACAGGTTTATTTATACCTGTAATTCATTCGAACATTCACGATCAAACACATTCATGTATGTTTACACACACACATGTACGCATACTCGTGCACACACACACACACAAACACACACACACACACACACGCACACACACACACACACACACTCACTCACACACACACACACATATAGAGAGAGAGAAATTTTCAGTCTCTATCAAAGGAAAAAAAATGCTCTTTAAACGTAAACCATTTTCTTTTTGTGCTTTGCATCTATGCGTACATTATATATCTCTTGTTTGTGTGCACATTATGATGTAGGCATCCTATATATCACCTGTTGGTATGTATTGTATCGTATAAGCTTCATGTTTGTATGTGTTATATTTGATTCGAATACATCGCATATCTATTTTCTCTAGAAGTTTAATTTTTTAGTTGATGTGACAGGTGTGTTTTGCAATGTCATTTCCCATCGAATTCGAGAAGAATAGAAAAAGATATCCATAAAAATGGAACATGCAGGAATAGATATTTAAAAGAAAACGCCGATTAGAGACATGGTACGTTGATATATTATGAACAGAAAGATTGAATATATAATGACAGGCATTTAGAGAATAACCATTGAAATTGGACATCCTTACATAAGCTCGGTTCTATGCGACAGAAAAACGTTACATTTTATTCGGAAGATAATCATCACCTGTCTTTTATCGTCCGTCGTTTCTCAAGATTTGCAGGACCTCTCTATCATGGGCGTTGCAGAGCCAATACTTTCTGAACTTTTTTAGTTAGTCTGGCCGTCATATATTCTACCAGTTGTCTGCTATTTTTGCAACAAGACCAGCAGGCCTCGCATAATCAAAATTCGACAGATACTGGTTGCATAAAAAATGCATGATTTGGAAAAGCTGGCTAAGATAGTTGTATATCTCCTATCAGCGCAAATGGTCGGTTCGAAGTCCGGCGAATGTCAGTCTCTCCGTTGGTGGATATCGACCTTCTCCAAGACTGGCCACACCTCTCTATCATGGGTATCGAGGAGCCAGTACTTTCTGAACTTGTCTAGTTTGTTTCACAATCTTAGTTTTTTCTGGCCATACTTTCGCATAAAATATCTGGGGATCCATGGTGTTGGTCGTGATATCCAGTGACTTTCTGACATTCTTGCAACATAACCAGTCTATTGTCATTTGAATTTCTACAATATTTTTTACAACTGTTTGTTCTCCAATATAATGTGTTCTCTTGTGTGGTCTCTCTATGTTATCTCGAGCATTATTCTCCCTTATGCAAATGGCATGGTTCTCAGGTTGAGGGTCAATCTTTTGGTTAGTTTCAGCTCCAAAGGAGTTACGTAGGAATCCATTGGGAGATGCATTGGTTGTAAAATCTTTTGGGGGTGGGGACTTTCTTGAGGCTGAACTTGCTCGATCGAAAGCTGGTCAACCTAGGGTGATTCTTCGCTTCATTGTTTCTTTTTAGGATTTCATGGAGATTTGCTGTCCTAGGTAGATGTAGTGGTATAATTTATTTCTCAGGAGCGACACGATTTTTGAACCCCCTCCCATCGTTTGTCTTTATGCTAGAAGTAGTTAATCTCAATAACTATAGATAGATAATGAATATGTAAATACATACGAACCTATACAGTTATGCACACTTATATCTATTATTTACTACGCTTTGCTTAGTTTGGCCCATTGCCGCCTTTTTTATACACCCCCTGTTAGAACCTACCACCCAGTAATCATGATCTGCGATATCAGCTTGTTAATCATTTCCCTAGAATGAGGTGCCCAAATATATATATATATATAGATATATATATATATATATATATATATATGTATATATATATATATATATATATATATATATATATATATATATATATATATATTTATATATATATTAGCATAGAACCCATAAAAAATGGCGGAATTAACGTATGGATAAATCAGACTAATGTATATTTCAGCATAAATATACTTATCGATTAGGATGGAAGTTAATCAGGTACTGAGTTAGGACCTTTTTTTAAATGTTTATAATTACTTGAATTAGTCATTTATATACACCACTCCCAAATAATACTGGCGTGTTGAACACATTTCAAACAAGGAAAACTAAATTTGATATAGATTTTTAAAAAATGTAATGATATTTTGTTTAAATACACCATATTGTGAATTAGATGTTAAGTTGTCCAAATTAGCTGTGTAAGGCTAAGTCTTCCTATTCACCATCTGAAGAAAAAGGGTGATTTTAATTTCACCCCGGCACTGGAGCCACTCTCCTCAGACAAACTTCCAAATTCCACTTGAATAAAAAGCTCAAAATGTACTACGATGGTCACAGTTTGATTGGTACTATCCTTTTTCCATTTCTCTTTTGTTCTTTTTTACATCCAGTAAATAAGTTTGTATCGAACTTCACATCATATTGGCAGAAATAGTTATTTTAGTCTGTACCTGCGTTCTCAATTCTCAAGTGACATCGGTCGCATTCTAAAGCATTCTATATTTGAAGGCTTAATTTTAATCCAAGTTCGAACATCGTGTGCCGGGATTAGATTTAAACAAAGATGAATTAAATAGGATTTCCATGGATCTATCGTTATATATTGACATCGATATTTGTGGTTGTGAAGACAGTCTCTTATATACGTAAGTTTTGTTATTATATGCATTCAAATACATTTGTCTCTATGCGACGGTGGTGCGGTAGTGTATGTGTGTGTATGTGTATGCACTCGCATGTGTGTGCGTACGTGTGCACGCTCGTTCATTGATTGCATTGGAGTTTTTTGTTCCGTTTTTTGCCTGATGAGTCACGTTTACTTGCAACTGGAGATATCAAACGCTCTTCAGAACATCGTACAAGTACGAATCTCGGAGGACTAACATTTAATAAAGGAAAATGGGAAGAATTAAATCAAGATGGCCGATGGTTAACAGCGGCTTACAAGGATTTTCAAAACCTGTTGACCAAAATTCTGTTCCTGCAACGCTGAATCTGTCAGAACCATACATGAAAAAAAGGGGGAAAAAAGAGAAAAAGGAAAGATTATTTTATCGATTTGTCATAACAAGATAGATATCTTTATTCCTAATCCTTCCACTGAGCGAAGGACTTTTCTTTTTTTTTTTTTTTCCATTTTCATCGTCGTCATCATTTGAATATCCTCGTCGTTATCCTAGTCACTCACGTCTACATCTTATTACTGTTAGTGCCTGTTTAGATATCTAGGTCCATTAAAAATGATGCTTGCTCAAATCAATATAGAACACTTAAGCTTCTTGCGAGATTTGAGAGAAATTGGCTGGGCGGAATTTCGTTCAACATTTCCGGAACTGGAAGTTGGCGGCAACGGAGAAGCGGGAACATGAGGAGTAATTGGTCAAAAACATACTAAGAAGAAGTCAAGAGTGAGCAAAAAGAAATATATATATATATATATATATATATATATATATATATATATATATATATATAAAGAGGGAGAGAGGTGGGAATCAAAATGAAGAAGTTTTTCTGTGTAATTAGTATTCTTAAAGATGTTATCATAAGTTGGTTTGCATGCAGTCTGAGATTAAAACCGACTCAACGGATTTGATATTCACATGGGTGAACATTCAGTAGAAATAACAAAGTATATATGAAACAGGGGAAAAACACTGACAGAAAATTGCATCGACAGATATTGGAAAATAAGTGACTGAAGTGACACAAATTATTTTTTGGAAAAGTTTTTTAATGCTTAGTGTCTAAAGCAGTAAAGCTTTCTAGACTATACATATATATATATATATATATATATATATATATATATATATATATATATCATAAATTATCTTATATCATATAGAAACTCTTATTCGAAATGATCACCCGTCGTTACGCGGTTAATGTATCACTTAGTCTAGACGACGTAAATAAAATAAAAGATTAAAGGAAAAGGGTGTACTGCAAGAATTGAACCTGCAAATGATAAGGTAGCCCCTTCAACGTAACGTTTCTTTTATCATTGACTTTTTCCTTTAATTGTTTATTCTGTTTTTGCTGTCCAGGCCGAGTGATACATTAACTGTGTAACGACGGGAGATCATTTCAAATAAAAGTTTCTATATGATATAACGCAATTCATAATCATTCTGTCGGATGATATGCATACATTTTATATTAATATATATATTGGGGGGTTCTGTGAACGGGAGAGAGAGAGAGAGAGAGAGCGAAAGATGAAATGGAGAAAAATTGTACAAGACATTCGATTAGAGAGAGAAGGTGCAACAGATACATGTAAGCCTTTATATTTATATTACAGTAATCTTATATGAGTCGAGCATGTATATAAGTCGATTTGTGATTTTGGGCCCCGAAATTTTCATTTATTAGATGCTTCGCTGATCCTTTCTCTTTTTATCGTAGCTAACAGCAAATTACGTTAAAAATATCACCGTATCTCATGCCATATAAAAACGCATTCAACGATACTCTCGCTAAACCTCCATCTAAGTCCTGAATCCATAAACATCACAAACAGAATGTTTACCGCTCATTATTCCACCACCTCACATCTAACCAAATGGACTTTAAGCAAAAATATTCCTTATTTCCATTCAAGTATCCATTCAAGTCAATTAGGATAAAATATTTGTGTAAAAACTAGCTCAACACCGTCAAATCTGACGGATTCGTTCACATATGAATCTGCATCCTTCCTAGGATCAGAGGATCAGTGTATTCGACCATCTGATACTGTGTGCTCAAACACAAAGAAATAAAGCAAAAAAGTCAGCCTGCACATGAACTTAAGTAAAACGAAAATCATGTGTAACAACCGTGTTGAGAATAAGAACATAACTGTCAAGATAGAAGATGCAAGACTCAGCGAGGTAGACCACTACATCTACCTGGGACAACAAATCTCCACGAGATCCTCTAAAGAGGAGGAAATCAAGCGGAGAATCAATTTAGGATGGCGAGCCTTTGACAGAGCAAGCTCAACTTTCAAAAACCAGACGATCCCAATAATCCTAAAAAGAAGAGTATACAACCAATGCATTCTTCCAATAGTCACGTATGGAGCTGAAACATGGAATCTCACCAAGAGACAGATCTGCAAACTGAGAAGCATGCAACGCAGGCATGAGAGAATCATGCTCAGCCTTACATTGAGAGATCACAAGACAGCACAGTATATCAGGAAGAAAACGGGAGTTAAAGACATCATAGAAACTATTTATAAAAAACGCAAATGGCAATGGGTAGGCCATGTTGCAAGAATGAAAGACAACCGATGGACATCATGACTCACAACATGGATCCCTAGAGATTACATGCGAAACCGAGGCCGACAAAATACAAGATGGACAGATAAACTAGGCAAATTCAGAAAATACTGGCTCTGCGACGCCCATCAGAAATAATGCAAATCCTGGGGAAGGTCTATGTCCATCAACGGATGTTCAAATACTGATGATGGTGATACATTATGCTTAATGTATATTTATAACAGTTTTTTTGGTCTATTTGTGACTGGTGAATATTTTTTTAGATGTGTTCACACTCATCTCTATAAGGAGGTTTGTCCAATTAACTAATGTCATCAAAAATAATCATTTATTCTTCTCTTATGGGATTAAAGATTAAAATTGTTTTTATACATATGATTTAGATGATTTATAGTCTCCGTTTCAGAAATTCCCCTTATCTGCGATTTCTCTTTTACTTTTCAGAGGTCACCATGTACCCACAGTTTACCTTTCACTGGTCCCCCTATCTATAATTTCTTTTCCAGTGGTACGTGGATAATTAAAGTTCTTGTTCTATTATTCGTTGATTTAATCATCAACTGAATGGCGTATGTATTTCATACATCATTTACTTTTTAAAAGATAAGCGAAACCAAAATTCCATATTTGCCTTACAGAGAGTCAAAAAGTGTATCATTTGAATGAACACTTTCTTAATTGAGAAGTTCAGTGAATGTTTAACAAAGATAGGAGCAAGAGATAGAAAAGAAAGAAAGAAAGGAAATGAGAGTAAGAACAAAAGATATGAAGAAAGATGGATGGAAGAAGAAAGAAAGGGGGAAACTATCAATAAAAAAGAAAGCAAGAAAGAGAAAAAGAAACTATCAAATCCAACAAAAGAAAGAATCTATTAAATGAAGAAACAAATTTAATCGAAACAATTATTGCATCAAAATAAAGTAAGGAAAGGAGAAAAACTACAAGTTTTGAAAAAAATGAATGATGAGAGGGAGAGTAAGAAAGGAATAACAAAAAACAAAAGAATGAAAAGCACATAACCTCTCAATGCTGCAAAGTCGAAACAAAAAATCGATACCGAAAGAGGACTTTGCGAAATGTTTTGAAAAATAGGAGGCACGATGAGATGAACGTGTGAGGTCGCATAGGTGTACTTTGAAAGGAATGAGGTCGATGTTGCCTCTAGCATATAAATGGCCAGAAAGTCAATCATTGTTGATATAGTGGGTTATATCCTGGGTAGAGATGAAAGAATCATGCCCAATCTCACATGGAGAGAATGCAGGACAACACATTAGGGAAAGAATAGGATTTCGAGACATTATAGAATCCATTAGAAAACTCAAATGGCAATGGGCTGATCGTGTTGCAAGAATGGTAAACAACTGCTGGACATCACGACTATCAACACGAATCTCTAGAGATCACATAAGAAACCAAGGCCAACGGAATATAAGATGGCGAGACGATTTAGACAAGTTCAAAAAGTATTGGTTCTGCAACACCCATGATAGAGAGATCTATGTCCAACGACGGACGATAAAAGACTGATGATGATGATGATGATGATGATGATGATGATGATGATCCTAAGTGGATGCCTTAGAAAAAATTACCGTATTCACTTTAGTATAGGACAACAAATGCAAAAAAAAAATAACATTAACAAATCAGGGTCAAAATAGGGGGGGTAGTGTTATACTCGACTGTGACAAAAATTATAACACTTTTGCTGCATTATGGTAAGAGATCAGCAAACATACAGGATTTGAATCCGTATTCTATTGAAGATTCAATTAACTTGAATTATATTTAACTTTGAGTTTAAATTTGCATTACTGATTTTACAGATTTTTAGCTACAAAAAGTAGGGATCAAATTATATTTAAGATCGTGTACTTGAATAAGTACGGTAGTCAATTTAAGTACCAACTTGGATGACTGAGCAAATGGTGCCGTACAAAAGTCAGTTTTTTTTCGAGAAAAATTACTGTGTATTATAGATGCAAAACTTATAAAAAGACACGAATTGAACCTAACAGAAATGGCATTGATTTGGGAAGAAATGTGTCGCTTTCTGGACAGAACACGGGAATCAGTCACAGCAACCTCTTTCGATCTCTGATAACGGATGTTTAATAATCAATCGACATTTTCAGAAACTTACAGACCTGTAACAGATCGTTCTCCTGATTAAATTAGTTCCACAAATTGAGTCAAGCCATTTAAAGTAGCGCATGCCCGCCATGACAGTTCAATGAGCTGATATCTTGAATGGTTGTTGCTAGGCAATCGGATTGAAATACTTCAGCCTGAGTGAGAAAACCATTGACATTCCCGCATCCTATTTCCCTATTTTCCATTTTTATAGAACATTTCTAGATAAATGGCGTGACAGTCTAGATAATTTCAGATAAAATCGCATTTGCAAATCTCTATCCCACTTATTCTTTGTCCTAGAACTCGGTTGGTCCGAGAGAGGCCAAAATGCTCAGAAAGGTCGCTCAAGAGTCAATCTTCATTTTGGTCCCATTGACGGTCTCATAATACTTCTGAAACGAACCTAAAAGGTTCAATGTCTGAATAATTTCTAGATAAATGGTTTGAAAAATCTAGATGATTCAAGATAAACTCGCATTAGCAAAATACGACCAACCTGTTATTTGGTCTAAAATTCAGTAATTCAGAATCTGAGAGATACTGATGTATAGAGAAGGTTGCTCTTGGGTCAATCTTGGGGTCGTTCAAGGCCAGATTGAGGTCGCCATTATAATTCCTACATGCATCAAAAAAGAATTATCTAGATTTTCATACCATTTATCAAAAAAAATATCTTGATTCTATTTTAGCAAGACATTTCTTTTCTTACGTCAACCCTCCACAGGGGTCGACCAAGATAGTTATTTCCAACCTCCTCCTCCTCCGCAATGGCGTCTTTACGTCAACGCCCTGACGAGGTCTATCAAGAACACTATTATTTTTACGCCAACCCTCCGATGACGTTCATCGAGATCATTATTTTTTTACTTGACCCCCCCTCCCCCCGATGATATTTTATCTTGTTCGGTCTTTTTTTTACGCCACCACGTTGCTCTCAATATTGATTGTTGCGCTTCTTCAGTTCATGAACGTTTTATATTCCAGTAAGTGATGACGAAAGACCTCATGGAAGAACAACAAAAAATGGCTAGAAGTAGACTTTGCAAATGTTTGGTAAATCGACATTGATTAAATCAGCGTGGTAGGTTGTGAGATGGTTGCAAAAATCAATGAGCGGTTGATTCAAGCTGAACTTGATGATAATCACATACTTTCGAAAGAGCAAAAAGACCCACCACTGCGCCGACCTGGGCTTTGAGGCATAGGTATGGTTGTATGTGGTCCCATCATGCACCATTCTTCGACAGACAACATACCTTTGACAATACACGATGCTTCTCTGAAAAAAAGTTAGATTTACATATAGAGGCAACGGAATATTAAGCCGATCAAGAAGCATCGTTGTAAGAAAGCAACATCGTCAGGTTAGAGGATAACATACCAATCTGTGTCTTAAATTTCGGAATGGGAATTTTGCAGCGAAGCTAAATTCATGATGAATTGCCTTTGTAGGTGAAAATTCGATTTGACACATATGGAACCAAACTAATGACCACAATCAAAATAAAGCAGGAAATACTTGAAAGTTAATTGCGACGATAAGGAAACTTGAGAGTGAGATAGTTTCCATCATTCAGGTTCATTAAACTGGAAACAATAAATAGCCAAGACGACATCTGAAATATTTCTGGCCTGAAGTCAACAATACACCTAATTATTGAGTCTCGAGGGGTGCTAACTAGCGACATATGGGTCGAAGCCAGACTTATAAATGGTGCGCAGAGCATTGTTGGTGACCTTGTGTTTGACAAATAGGACAGTGATGACTCATTTCCGAGATATGTTTCTTGTAAGCCTTGATGACCTGATGGTCCTTCAGTTTTTTTTTACTTTTGGCCTTTTGACATGATTTTTATAGGACTGTCAATGTGACCTGGACCAATCCCAAAATTGGCCCTAGAGCTACCTTTCTGCATATTCATGTGTCTCTTGGATAGGGGGGGTCATTGTGCAAATATGATCAATAAACACGCACTAAGACAAGAAGCGTTATTTCTCATACACCCTTATCGTATATTCTACAATATTTAAAGAATACAAAAATAAAAACAGTATTTTGATGAGTCTATAGTCTTTAATAACAGATACTTGCCATTTTATGTCTCTTATACGGTCATTCTCTTTCTTTAATGTTCATGGAAATGACTTCATTTCCTCTTTTTGATTATATTACTGTAAACCTTCGGTTTAACAAACTAATGAGAGAGGACATTCTCTGCTAATTACGAATGTCTTTTATATCGAATGTCTCCAGAGAAAGGGCAATTTTTACATTTTATTACTATTAAAATTCAAATATTTTAATGCAAAATAGCTTTATAATAGAATGTAAATTTATCGAACAAAAATAAAGAACAAGCTAAAAAAAAAAAAGCTTTGTATAAAGAAAGCGTCCAGCTTTTGTTGTTTGCCACTAATGTTTCTTAACTCAAAATAGTTCTGAACAATCGAAAATGTACATATTAAGAGACAATTTTTTGATTAACTTAAATTCTTTTGCCACATTCAAGTTTAAACGCTTTCTTTCAATTTCTGTATCAGTTGATGTCATTTTGAGTTTTAAGGATTGCGTAATTATTTCATAAAAATAATGAACATTTACAAATCGCTGAGGATAACAGGATGGCAAAGAAAAGACAAAACAAGCAGCGTTGCCAACTTTAAAAATGTTTATATCCAAAGGAGAGAAAAATCCCAAATCCAGAAAATTATCTAAAGATTATCCAAAATTAGGGAAAAAATATCCAAAAATATCTAGATATTCCAACAGGTCATCAAAAAACAATACTACATAATGTCAAGTCTTCATGCAATGCTTGCAAAATCAAAATATGAAAAATAACACTAAAAATTTAAATGCTATAAAGTGAAAATGAACAAGTTGTTTTTTTCTAATTTGATGTTTTCAATGAGTATGATTTTCATTTCATCGGAGAATTTTCCATTTTTGATGAATATAAAGTTGTTTTTTTTTCTTCATTAACGTCAAAATACGTTTATTAAAAAACGAGACGTAATCCATATGAACCAAACGTGGCGGAAAATGGTAGAAATAGGTTCAAAGTTTAGCCCTATAGTTGCATTGTTAATCGAACAAAATATTAAACCAGTGGCACAAAATAGGTTTTCATAATGGCTATAATATAGCCTATACTTTCATGTGTTCTGAAATCTAAAATAATCACGGGATTTGTAATATCTAGCAAGAAAACTGATAAGATTTCTGCCGGCCTCACTCATTGTTTATTACTAACAGTTTTGCTTGCAAATTGTTGAAAGTTGAGAAAGAAACGGCAGCACAGTAACCTGGAAATGAACGAAATTTGTTGTTTTGAATGATTGGTGAAAGTTGAGAGCTTGAGCTTTTTCATACATCTAAAAATGTCAACATTTTGCAAAAAAATCTAAATATATCAAGGTTTTCTATTCTATCTTAAATATGAGTATGATTATTATTGATATACAAATATTCATGACTGTTTTCATTACTATTTGGAATAGATTGATTACATGCAATGATGGAAATAATTTGGATCAATCAGGTCAGTTGTAATACAAAAAGATTGATCTAGTTGGTTGAGTTGGTCAGGTCTGGTCAGTTGAATCAGGTCAATAAGTTCGGTTGGTTGATCTGATAAGGAGCTTTTTTTACGACGTCAGTCGGTTCTATTGCAGAGATTTTTTTACAATGATTTCTGTATTTATATTTGTTAGACAGTGCAAATGTTGACCAAAAGAGATCGATGTTTTAGCCTATATTTCGAAGGATGATTTTCTAGGCAGACAAACCCAAATCGCCAGGAATATTGGCAAAACAGAATGTAACAATGTCAGCAAGTTTGTAACAATAAGAATGTATTTGAATGTGAATGTGAAGAAATTCTGGTTGGTCATATCTGATGAAACGTTTTTGACAAATTATGTAACGCCGAAATATATATATATATATATATATATATATATAGAGAGAGAGAGAGAGAGAGGGGGGGGAGAGAGAGGGGGTAGATAGATAGATAGATATGTTCAATTTGGCAGAAAAACTATACTTATGGACTGCGTAGTAGCAAAGACAGGACACAATTCTATTATTCACTGTTGAAATTACCATTCAATTTGGGATTAAAAGTACTAGCAAAAATACCCTTCGGGTGGAATTTCCAGCCAGATTCTGCAGAAGGCCTAAATAGGGCCTTTGGTCCCAATAAGAGTTCAAAATTGTTCCTTCAGGGACACCTTTGTTCAATACCAATGGCTACAATGTACCATTTCAACTACTTCTACTGCTTGTCGCATTCAAACAGAATCAGACATTTAGCATTAAATAGATAGATAGATAGATCATTATCATCGGAGACAGACAGACAGACAGACATACACACACACACATTCACACACACACACACACACACACACACACACACACGAAAAACTCTGCAGTGGTGGGAGGTCAAAAACTAACTCGGAGCCCCCATTTGTAACAGCAGTAAATTTTGTGGCCATAGCTCAAGTCGTTTCTGAATTTTGTGGTGACGGACGGACAGACCGATATTTACTGATATAGAGCAAGACGATAGAAGATATACCAATTTTTAATTACTTGCAAGTGATTCAAGTGTAGTAATTTCACCTAAACTAATTCGACTGGAGGTGAGCAAATGAAAACTAATTAAATCTATTCAAAAGTAAATGTCCGGAATATTGTGGCGAATCGATGGGACTCTGAATGTCTGTTATCGATTACACAAGCTGGAGAACATCTTAAGACCTCCGATGTTCCATCGATAAACGATTTATGCTCTCGCCTTTGATCTTTTGTCTACTTTCACGACTTATGTATTCATATTGATACGCAATTTCTACACATCCTTTTTCTTCCCTTATCGCTTCTGAGAAAGGTATAGAAAAGTTTTTATTGCAAGACTCACATGAAGCTGGCCCGTTAAAATGGATTCGTAACTACATATAAGAATATGTACGTCATTTTTTATACGCCATTTAGAATAGCTACGTCATTCATAACACATTCTTTCTCTAAATATTTTTCAGATGAGTGTTATAATCATTGAATATTGGTTCATTTGGACTAATTTCCTTGCCTTTTTTTTAATCTCATTGTTTTAACCACTGGGCTTTCTGGGCTTTCACATGATTCCAGATGGTTTTTTTATTCATTGTGTGTCGAGCTTTGATTTCATGGGCATGAATGTAAAAGCACAGCGTCTGAAGTTTTGTATATTTATATGTATGTGTGTGTGACTTTCTATGATAGGCGAGTTTGTATCCGATTAGATTTAAAGATTTAATCAAATGACGTATAATATACATTATATAATAATTTTCTAAACTTATCATTTATTCAAGTTTATATACTAGTTAAAAGTTTGTGTACGTGCACAATGTGTTGATATGATTATAAAAACTTGAAAAATACTGAACAAATAAATATCAGAATATTAAATCAGTGGCGCAGAATAACTATCTATAGTGGCATGTATCCAGGAATAAATATATAGTTTGTAAAATAAGATGATTCAATTTTGCCATTGCATTAATATTCCTTCGTCTATTTTTTGTTAAAATATTCTTATTCAGTATTTTTTAAGTTTTTATGGTTATCTTAACGCATTGTGCAGGTGTATATTTTCACAGGTCCTTTTTTTTTCTTTTATATTAATATTCACACACGAATGTTTCCATAGAAAATAAATTCAGCATCAGATGATTCGCTTTGGAAGCAAAAATAGAAATGGAGAATGGGGATTCCTGTGTAGTTATAACGGTGAGTCAGGGCTGTATCACGTCTGTGAAAAAATCCGTTGTGGTATAGTTGATATTCGGTTGAAAACAGTAGCAACAGTTATGGGTATTTTATTGATTGTGTTGGTGTTCAAGTACAATGCCCACGTCCAGTGGTTTAACGACCAATGTCAGCCATACTGTCGGAACATTCATACCGAAAAGAGGGGCAGACACCTGCTGCGAGCTCAGTCATCTACCAGAAGAAGGAAACTCCTGTCAAACCTAAGTTGATTTTTATGAGTGGGATAGGCCAGTCGACTGTCGCACTTTACCTTCACGTGGGGAAGGGGATATTCTGCATACATGCCCCACTGTTTATGGCCCTGCATTCATGTAAAACCCTCATATTTCAAACTATTCGGGCCCAAACTTACTATAGAGCAGAGGTCAGTTAGACAAAATCATTTCCAGGCTATTTATACATGGGATAGTTCTCTTGAATGTCAAATGTTTCAATGTCCGTAAAGTAAAAAAAAATCGGTTGTTTTCATGAGTTTTCCTCAAATGCTTGCACTCTTGACCACGCATAGATTTTTTTAGACCACTACATCTACCTAGGACAACGAATCTCCATAATATCCTCAAAAGAAGAAGAAATCAATCAAAGGATCTCTCTAGGATCGCAAGCCTTGGACAGGGCAAGCTCAACCTTCAAAAACAAAATATTCCCAATGGTGTTAAGAGTATAAGACCATTGCATTTTCTCGATAGTCACCAATGAAGCTGAAACGTGGAATCTTACCAAAAGATTGACCCTCAAACTGAGAACCATGAGAGAATCATGCTCAATATATCATGGAGAGATCACAAGACAATACAATATATTAGAGGGAAAAAGGAGTCTGAGGTATCATAGAATTCATTACAAAACTCAAATGGCAATGGACTGGTCATGTTGTGAGAATGGCAGACAACCGCTGGATATCACGACTCACTATGTCGATCCCCTTAGATCACATGCAAAACTGAGGCCAACAAAATAAACGATGGTGTGACTAAACAAATCCAGAGAGAGTAATGGCCCCATTACGTCCATGAGAGAGAGGTCTAGCAAATCCTGGGGAAGGTCTACGTCCAACGACGGACGCTAAAATGCAGCTGCTGATGACATAGTCTGAATATCCCCCAAATAGGGATGATAGTGTTTTAAGTTGGGTCATCAATGGCTGGGATGGGTTGAGGTACTGAAGACTGAGGAAGAGTGTGCACACTGACTCTATAACGGCTCGTTGTAAAACAAATGCTGAATATATTTCCACTTTTCTCCTAAAAGCGGAAAACAGGAGATACATATATCAGAACCATGTTCTTTTCATCAGTCAATAAATGTTTATAATAAAATTATGCCTTGCACCTAAAGAGTAAAACGAGTACATAATTAATTGTTATACTATATAAAGTGAATGTGTCCAAAAATACGATGTATTTTCCACGTAAGTAATCTACAATTTTTTCTTTATAGTTTCTACGATACCAATAAGGATCAAAAGTACAGTAAGGTATATATATTGAAAGGCATCCTGCCAGTGTGTTTAGAGCATAAAGTATACAATGAATGCATGATACTTGTTATAACTTACGGATGCTAAGCAAAATGAACTGGGAGCCAACTTAAAATTGCACGGTGATCCATGAATAGATCAAGCAATACAAGGGATAACTCTAAGAGATTGAAAATGATCATCATGAATGAGAGGGAAGATTAGATTGAATCATATTTACAAATAATTAAGTAACGAAAATGGACATGGGCTGGACACTTAGCAAAAAGATGGTGAGATGAAAGCTTCGCCGGTAAGACATGGTAGAAATTGGCGCAAAATCGGTCATCATGGAAGTAGATAGGAAAGGCCTATGTCCAGCTGTAGACTTATCGTGGATGATGATGATGATGATAACAGTAGAAGTGGCAAAGGAGGGTACGAAGAGAAGAAGAGGACGAAAAAATCGGCGAGACAAGGAGGATAAACATCTACCGCTTAAGAGAGGAAAAACAATCGATTTCGTCTAATATGAAATTCGAATGTTTATTTCATTTGATGCCCGTGAAAAGTGATCTGCGTTCGTCCAGAAGCGGAAAAGTTAACGACCAATAGTTAAAGGAAAATGGTGAGTAAAATGATCTCTTGAGTCTTGCTTCATATTTATCTAGTTGAACAGCCAGATCAGCTGGCACGAGTTAATGTTTCGTAGTTACGTCAGCATAAAACCGCTGACGATAATATGGTTACGACTGACTTGAAGGGGCGCCATGTTTATATGCTCTTTGTATCATGGTATGAATACCTGATCTTAACCCTGGGAATAGAGTTTCATGTGTATCATATCGGATACATCTCTGAGGTTGAAGCGAGGAACTTGAATACCTGAGGCCGTATATTCCGTAAATTATGCCAAAAAGGGACACCACACACACACACACGCACACACACACACAGACACACACACACACACACACACACACATATATATATATATATATATATATATATATATATATATATATATATATATATATTGCATCAATGTGGATTATAATTTATACGGCAGAATTAGAGTTAAGAGACTATTTGGGAGGTCATACCTGGTAATATTAAGATTTCTTTATTCAATTTGAATAAGTTCACAACTAACACCATCAGTAGAGTGAGGGAGATATAAAAAGGTGACGATTTTATTGACCTTATATCCAGTTTTCTGTGTAATGTACCGGGTGTTGACAGATGTTGATCACTTTCTGATTTGAACATGTGGTTTTCAAGTGTTCCGAAAAAAATGGCGTGGCGATTTACTTAGATCATCAGCTGAATTGTTTGTTGTTGAATCAGAGCAATGTATCAAAGAAGGAATGTTCCAGTAGATTGGTGTGTATGTAAATATTCTATTTCCGGAAATACTGAGTTTTAGATCAAGATAGATAATTCGAGATGAACCGAAATTGGTATGTGAGGGGAAGTTTCGCATTGAGATCAAGCAGCCTGCAATCTATAAGAACATTCCTTACATAATATTTGATACATTTCCTTCAAACCACACTTGGATAATGTGTCAATGAAATAATTACGTTTTCGTATCTCTTGCACTAATCTAAAGATGTTAGTTGGGAACTAACAAAACATCAAATCAAATAAAGAAATCTCATTTGTACATCATATGACCTTCCAAATTGTCCCTTCACTCTAACATATATATATATATATATATATATATATATATATATATATATATATATATACCTTCGTTGCTTAATCCTAAAATAGCATTTTTTTACGCAACAAATATTTGTTTTTCAACATTATCTTCTTCCTTGTCAATGCACTTATTCCAGTAGTGGATAACAGTCACATAGATCGAACATTATACAGTGAAATCAAAATTTAGTCATTAACTACGTGTCAGGCTACGAGTTCATTGATTTTCACTGGTATATCCAAAATCCTTTTGACCCAAGTGGTCATTCAAGTTTATTTGGGGTTTGAGAAAGTCTTCTGATAATAAACATTAGTAACCAAAATATCTAGTTTTATAACAGGGGTAAAAGAAAGGAGATTACAAGATCATTTACAGTATCCACAGTTTTTTTCATACGTTTGTGCATCAACAAGTCTTTACCTTAATGATGAAAAGGTCATTTGTTTTAGTTAGCAAATATTTCAAGATAACCTCAATGCACTCAATTCAATGGGGGATAATAATCACACAGATCGATCGTTATACAGTAAATTTCCAGATGAAAATCCACCTAATAAATATTATTACAACTTATTGATCCACCCTTGTATTTGGTTCTCGAAATCCATTTTTGAGTTCTATTGTGGAGGCAAAGAGCGCATTGAGAAAACAAAGATAAATTGTTTGTCTTTGGTGATGTAGCACAGAACAAAATATTTCAGAGGAATAGATTTAAGCGCTGAATTGATCTGCAAATGACTAATCAAATTTGGTTAAACAACAAAGACTACGCAGGATTAATGTTCGTGAAACAAAATACAATCAGTCTCAAGAGGCTGTTAAAATTAATGATCTGACGATATAAGCTTGATACTCACAAGAGATACAAGTTTTGCAGTCCGATATCCAGCTATCTCGCTTTCTTTTAATCCGACAAAAACTTGATCAAACGGTTTTATTCACACTAATATACATTTGTGTTCCTAACAAACCATTGTATTTAATACATTAATGGAATGTGGTGGTTCTTGATAAATTGGTCAAAAAGGCTCAATAAACGCTTATAAAATGATTTTGAACTCGAGAGAGATTTGACTTCAACATAGATATATACAATGATGTTTTATTTTTCTTAAAGTACGGCCAACAAGCGGTTGCACTTTTCTAAGTCCTGTAAATTATTTTATACAACCAATTAAAACGCGTTAGTAAATCACAAGTATTGTTCATTTATCACAAAATAATTTATATTGTATGAATTATACTAAAAATGTATCATTTTATTTTCCACGCACGGAAAACCCCTTAAAAATCGATTACTTGCTGAAATTTATTACGCAGTAGTATGAAAAAATAATGTTTATGTTTTCTGGCATTTTCTGCGGTCCTACAAAGGCCAGATCTCAAGATTGCCAGATTAAAGGGGTACAACTCTAATTTTTTTGCCTCTTCACCAATTGAGTCACTTAAAATGAGAAGGTAAGAACCTCCTTCAGCGAAAGAAAGAAAATATATCATAGTTGTTTTTTTTTTTAAATAATAGATTGTTGAACAGGCTGAATGGAATAATAGTTAATCATTGTTAATTTATATTCTTCAATCTGCCACGTTATTTTCTTTACTTTTTATTGCTACTCTCAGATCTTTTTTACCACCGTTAATAACGCAACGTAGATCGGAAATTAGTCTATATTTCTTATCTATGCTGCTTACATAAGAGCCAAGTAAGTCATAATAACATTTAGGGCCCAAAGTTTAGACATGTAACGACTCAATTCAGTATTTGTTTTGAATGATATATAATAACCTCACGACAATCGATTTCCTGACTCTTGCTTATCAATTAACAGAAAGCAATAAAATGTCGAATGGATTTACTCAGATATAAACCAATTTCATTGCATACGGAACAAGACACTACATTTGCACTATTTATCAGACCATAAATATCAGACAGAGAAAGAGAGGGAGTTCTCATTTTCATCATGATGTAAGCTGCAGGAAAACTGATCTTTCATACCGAGCTAAATAGGACAGGGGCAATGTCCGTGTGCGAAAATTGGTAGTACGAGGCTAGATCAATAAATCTGTAAACTGACAATTATTACCTGAATTTTTATCTGAATTTTTCATTGTATAATGTTCGATTTTTGCGATCAATGGAAAATCTTCAAGTTGAACACATTTACAACGACGAAGATTATATGGAAAAATAGATACCTATGGTGCAAAATGAATGTTGTTTTTTTTTTCCTTATTAGGCTGCAAACTTATTACTCTATGCTGTACTCAGAGAGAAAAAATTCACGTTATTTGAGATATCCTCTTCCACGCTGCTGGCTATAATTCGAGAAGACAATCTTTCCTAGCCGTCTTCAGTCCCACCCCCAACCGTTCTTTGGAGACGTACTGAGCTTTTATCTTTCACCATTCCACAGAACGAATTATCATAAGCCGTCAAGACATGCAAAGAAGCCATGCTATGTCTGGTCTACGTCCAATCTCCTTGAAGAATTTCTAGCGCCTCAAATCCTTTCCTGTGCCACTTTGAAATGAACCGTTCTCGAAGCATAGTTAAGTAAGCACCGTGTCTAACACTTGAGGTAAAAATACAGAGCCAGTAAGATCATTCCCTGAATCAATGTGCCGATCCAGTCCGAGGCATAGCTGAGGGGGGTGCTATTTTGAAACACCACCGCGTCCCCAGAGGAACAAAGCTTCGTGGATATAAGTTCACTTCCAGCATACAGACAGTTCAGAATTCAGAAAAGCTTTGAATACAATTGATTGAGAAGACTAGAGTGCTGCATGTGTAAAAAATTAATATACAAAGAGTTGAAACAAGGAATAGGGCCATTGAAAAAAAAGTGACATAAGAAAATTAAGTGCTTTTGTATCTGTTTGATGTCAAAGTGTTTAGCTTATTTTAACAAAATATTCAATTCATACGAATTAATAGCACAATATTCTAGTCATCGGGGCATTTTCCTTGGTTTTAATATTATCTTACGCTACCTTTCATTGTGAAAGAATGATTTAAGTCTTAATTAGATGACTTCTCCGAAAAAGTTTTGTCATCTCCGTAGTGCTGTTTTTCTTCCTTTCAATAAATTTTTCGTTTTACTACACACAAAGTCCATAAACCTGAACAGTCAATTAAATATAAACGATTAACTATGAGGAGAAATGTAAAACAAAACCCGAATAATATTGACCAAAGAAAGAAAACCCTAATTAATACAAAACGTAAAATTTCGAGCGAAAAAAATAGACTCGATATAACATGATGCAATCAATCATTACGCAAAACAAAGTAAATGTTGTACAATGAAGACATTCAACACAACTGTTTTTCCATTAAGTGAATGAAAGATTGATTAATCGCGAAAAGACGAAGAAAGCTTGTACGCCATTTGCAAAACAAGATGGCGGCTAGTTCTTTTGTCTGACAAGTGATTCCCTGTGTGCTTTCAGATATTGGATGCAGAAATCAGATTAAAGAGAATAGAGGAAGGCAAGAGGAATATTATATCTGGTGATGTTCAGTTGCTAATGTGTATTCGAATTCATTGATATCTTCTGTTAGTTGGTTTCTATGAAAATGTATTTGCTATTAGGCAGTTGCTGCAATGAAAAAGAAAATTAATGCAATCTGAATAGCAGTTATAATCAAACTTTGATAAAGAGGAAATAGAGATATGAAGGGACTGTATATATATATATATATATATATATATATATATATATATATATATATATATATATATATATATATATATAATGTAAAAAAGGAAAGCCAAACTTTTCAGTCATGATTTCATGGTATAATCATTTTTTAATAAGCCTTAACTGGTTTTGTTCATTCTTTGGAAGGCTAAAGCAATTACTCTAGCTACTTGAAGACATGTACGAGACCGGTAAAGGTTTATAAAAAAAACTATCATACCTTAAAACCATAGCTAAAAAGTTGTGCTTATACATATACCTGTCTCTTTGTCTCTCTTTCTTATTTCTACCTTCTATCTTTCTGTACACACAGAGATATAGGCATAAACTCTCCCCCCCTCTCTCTCTCTCACACACGCATACGCAAAATGTATAATATTTTAAACTGTCAAACCATTGCAGTGTTGAAACATTTCCTGATATCGTTACTTATGGGATTTTTACAAAGAAAATTTATCTGAAAAGATGCTACATATATTCCTCTTCCATTTCATTTATATACATATATATAAAGATGAAAGGGAAGATATATATATATATATATATATATATATATATATATATATATATATATATATATATATATATATATATATATATATATATATATATATGTCAGTCTGCAGTTCCTGAATCGCTAGTTCCGTAGCTTCTGTTTTTACATGGATGAGTTTTCCAATGACTAATTATAACTGTTTACTTGGCAGCTTGAATGACTTAATAAAATGCAATCATTTACTCCCTTGATAATTGAACATTCATATTTCTTTTCGGACTGTTCCTTGAACAATTAAATGTGGTTTATAAATGGTGACAGGTTGAAGTCATTGTCATCTATCATTTTCTTCATATTTTCGACTTGTATGAACAACTTCATGTGATCTCTTGGGATCCATGTTATGAGCCGTGATTTTGATAGTTGTATTCTCATTCTCGATGTCGTTGTTGCACATAACCTTCGTTTTACTGAAGTTCATGCGTAGGCCGACTTTGTTGCTTTCTTAGTTTAGTTCATTTAGCATTAGTTGGGGGTCGTGTAGGTTCTCTACGAAAAGAACGATGTCGTCTACAAATCAGGACTCAGAGTCTTTATGTAGACTGATAAAGGGGTTGCACTGTCGGTATATATGTTGCAGTACTCAGACGTATACGGGGTCTACACCTTGTAGAGTGATGGCCTTCTTGACCATGGGAATTTCCACAGAGTCGGATGCCTTCTTGAAGTCTATAAACGCTACAGTGAGTGGCATTTTATATTCTGCTGCTTCCTCTTTCGGTTGATTTGTTGAATGGAGATGGCCCATGGTCGAGTAGCTTCTTCTAAATCCAGCTTGTTCCCGTAGTTGGTTTTCATCTTGTGTTTTAGTGATCCGGTTGGCGATGATTTTTGTGAAAAGTTTGTAGATGAAGTTGAGTAGGCTTATAGGCCTGTAGTTGTTGAGGTCTTTGGAGTTTCTCTTTTTTACGTGGAAGCATTATGATTGCCATGTTCCAGTCTTTCGGAACTTTACTCTGTTCTAAACACAAGTTGAATTGAATAGCTGGACGATCTTACCAGCTTTTTTAGTTGATCGATGGTGATATTATCTGGTCCAGGGACGTTTTTTTTTCTTGTTTGATTGCTTGTTTTATCTCCCACTGTGAAGTCCGTAAACTGATTTCCGCATTTTGGGTATCCTGTTCGTTGTTTTGTTGTCCATGTCTTGAAGAGTAGAGTTCTTGGGTGTGTTCGACTACTCTGTCTCTGTCTGTTGTTATGTCTCCGTTTCCTTCAAGTAGGCTAGTTATTTGTTTCTGTCCTATACTGAGAGCTTTGTTTATTGCTTTAAAGCCCCGGCGTTTTCCATGAGTGGTTTCGATTATTGCTTTTGTCTTCTCTTAGTTTCTTTTTTATTGTTTTGTTCGGTTCGGTCTCTTGTATTCTTCCCTTGTTGTTAGTGGTGGTTTGAGGTTTCTGTGCTTTTTAATGAGTTTCCTGGCTTTGTTTGAGATTTCACCAATGGTTCAGAATAGTGGCAACTTCTATCAGAGAGGTTGTTATTTTGCCGAGGAGTTCGTTGATGTTGGTGTCGTTCTTTTCGGTGAGGATTTAATATCTGTTCTTCAATTCTAGCTTGAAGGATCGGGTGGGTTCATTTATTACGTTTAGCGGTTGCAGTTTGGCGTGGAACATTTTTCTGTGTTCTTTAATGGTGATTACTTTCATTTTACATCTTACCATTCTATGGTCGCTTCCTATGTTTAGAATTTGAATGTTTTTGATGGTGTCGCTTTTGTCCGTTAGGATGTAGTCTGCTCTATCTTTGGTTTCATGGTTGGGACTCTTCCAGGTCCATTTTCTTTTGGGTTTCTTTTTGAAGAATGTTATCATGATTTTGAAGTCTTTTGCAATTGCAAAGTTTACAAGATCTTCACCTTTCTCGTTCTGTATTTTGTATCCGAACTCGCCGACGCAGGGTTCGTCTCCTTCTCCTACCTGTGCGCTGAAATAACCCATGATGACATTGAAGTATTTTTTAGTATTTTGCAGTGGGAAGTTCGAGTCATCGTAGAATTTTTCTATTTCTTCTTTGGTTGATTGCGAAGTGGGAGCGTAGACTTGAATGAAATTCAGCTTGTACCTCTTTGAGAATTGTACGGTGATGCTGGCTTGCGGTCTGAGACAGTAAAAACTCTAAAGACGTAATATTATAACTCGTATCGGTTCTCGCACATGAGGCACCGCTGAAAGGAAAACATGGTATTTTGGGGTTGTAATTAATGTATACGCAATTCACTTCGCGCCATTGCCAAACATTTAGGATGGAGTCACCTTCATCTTCTGAAAAAGAATCATCATAACTTTGGCCAACTGAATCATTATCTGACAAATACTCACCTGCGGTATCTTCATCGCAAAACGAAACTATTTGACAAATAGCCAAATCAATTTCCACTTTCTTTAGCCATTACAAATTACAGTATTTCTCCAACAAAAAACAATTGATAAATAAAAAGAACTAGTCTTTCATTTGTAACAAATCCCGATAAACGAAAAGGCTAATGACCTATCGTAAAGCTCCCACGGGTGCACTATATTATCGTGTAGTTGTTGACTGTAAAAGATCTGATAAGGACAAGCTTGGCTGTGTAAGGGGCAAACTCAATTGCTTTACTAAAATAGGTACTAAAATTACTAAAATACAAAATGTAAGCAAAACAGGATTTATTTCTTCAGGCCATATTATTCCAAAAACTACGTATTCCATTTCAACTCCTTTGTTAATAGTTCCTGTGACAGCGATTTGCAAAATTTAGCAAAACAAGCCGTAAAATAACATGTTTTCAAAAAGAAAAAAAGAACAAAACAAATTTTTGAGAATCTTGTTTTAGCTAAAATTTATCAATTCAAACTATGTATTCACTTTTTTCCAAGAAGAAACACAAATAAATAGGAATTTTTGATTTAATCAAGACTACTTATTTGTTATTTTACGGAAACAATTTTAAAAAATTCTAAACAACAATCAAAAGTTCACGTAAAATCAAGCAGAATTTTAATTTAAGCGCTAGCGGTTTAAATTGGTCAAAATACCCTGTATCTCTACTGAAGAATGGTTTCAATTTGTTGTTTGTTTGGTAATTCAAAATTTATTCTATTCTATTCATTGTATCGAAGATATCTACTGTTTTTGTTGTTATTTGACATCGATTGACATAGCATCATCATTCGTTTTTTTTTGTGTGTGTGTGTACTATCATTTTACATGTATGACTCATGGGTTTTTGGTGAAGGAATCTTTTAACTGCGGGAAAACAAAGTCAGCTCGGGGGTTTGAAAACTCATTTGAACCGCAAGCCGAGGAGGAATCTTTTCGTATATCACTCAAAACGGAGGGCTGCGATAATTCACTTCCAGCATCTTATTTTTGCCCTGAAACATTTTGTCGAGAATTCACTGTATATAATAATCGGTATATAATCCGTTAAGGGCCTTAACGTAAGATGAAATAAAAATAGAATAAAGACCTGTGGGTGGCGATGGGAAGCAAAAATGTGATAAAAAATAACGAATTTCAATTTTTGTATTACGACGCCAATAATCCTTTCCAATTACTTTCTAACCATCGAAGACAACATTTTTAAACAAATAATTAATATTTGATATCCTTGTTAATAGATTGATCAATGCAATAAACTATTATTAATCTGTCTCATTGTTCTCTTTTATATTAAATAACAATGTCTAGCGCTCTGCAAATCATCTATCTGTATTAGTATGCTGAAAGTACTTATCCCAGATGCATCAAACAAATAGTGCGTATTTTCTAATCTATCTCGCTGGTTGAATCCTTCGTCTCTGTCCACAATGATTATCTCATTCGTACTTCTTATTGCTTAATAATGTTTGATCATTTTTTGAGGATGTATGAAAGCTGTTATTGCCATTGGTGTAACGTCTGTCTTTTTTCCAAGATTTGAATATTGGTCCGTGTTTTACGGTGTTATTGTCGTCTTTGTTAGATTTTGTCGCGTTGGACAAATAAAAATAAATTAATGAATAATTAGGCGGTATGGGTCTTTGTCTGGTCATAGAGAGAAAGGAAGAAAGGAAGCAAAAAAGGAAGAAAGAAAGAAAGTTTTGTGTTGTCTTACAAGGCTTTAGACAGAAAACATCTTTTGAAATGAGAGAAATAAACGAATAAGATAAAACATGATAAGATAGAAAGAAAGAGGAAAGGCACTATAAATCACAGAGCAACAGGCGAAACAATGAAAGAAACAAAAAAGCAAAGAGTGCGAGATCATGTTGTGTTATATAAAGAAATAAAGTGTTGTCAGATCTGGTCGGGTTATATACGTGAATGCAAAGAGTGTAGCGATAGCTATACAAAGGAAGAAAGCGTAATGAGATGTCAGACTTATATAAAGAAAGCAAGCATTGTGGGATCTTTTTTAAGAAATTATATAAAAAGGGAAGCCTCATGAGATCTTTCTTGTCAAGTTACATGAAGAAAGAAAGTGCTGTGAGATCTTGTCTAGTTATATGAAGGAAAAACGACGAGAGACAGAAAAGACGAAATCGAATTTTAAAATGAAGGAAACAGAAAGATAAAATAATGTTATTGCTGAAAGGAAAATAGAAAATGGAATAAATGAGCGAACAAACAAATGGGAAGAAAGTAAGAGTATAAAAGAAAGTTCTTCTTGCAGGAAAGAGTGAGAGAGAGAGAGAAAGGGGGTGAGAGAGAGAGAGAGAGAGAGCGGGGGACAAGAAAGAGAAAAAAGTTGATTTAAAATGAGAATATATGAGGTTCTTAGTGCTTGTGAGACGTTGTGAATATATCAATCCAGAATTGTAAACACATCAAACCACGTGTGGGGAAACGAACAAGCACGCACACACACACATCTATGTATCTATACATGTATGTATAAATTTATGCATTGGTGATATATATATATATATATATATATATATATATATATATATATATATATATATATATATATATGTGTGAGTGTGTGTGTGTGTATGTGTGTGTGTGTGTATTTGTGTGTGTGTAATTTATGCATTGTTGATATATATATATATATAAATATATGTGTGTGTGTTCGCTTGTGTGTATGTGTGTGTGTGTGTGTGTCAATATGGATTATATATATGTATAAACACATATTTAAAGACTTTTATGTATATGTAGCTCATTCTCACACATGTACACTCACACACACACACACACACACACACACACATATATATATATATATATATATATATATATATAGAGAGAGAGAGAGAGAGAGATAGATAAATAGATAGATAGATAGATAGATATAGATATAGATATATACATCCTTCTTTTTTCATTGTGGATGCGTTATCGAACATAGAAGTGGTATCAAGTAAATCACTAAAATTCGATCCATCTCACAGAGAAAAATATGTGATAGTTCTTGGTGAAATTAAAAAAAAGAAACAAGAGTAAAGGTTCTTGCTTCGTTTTTTCAAATTTAAGTGCAATCAATTATCAAGAGATTTCGATTATCTTGTATTAGTATGACACCGGCAAAAACAGCGCCTCGTACAAATGATCAATTATAAATTGCTATTTGGAAAAGAAGTAAGAGAATAGGAAATGGGTAAAGATGGTTGCATAAATTGGAATTCCATAAAAAGAAGTTCATCTTGCAAGCTACAAGACATGCATTTAGACATGTTTGTGGTTCTCAATGATCTTTTTTTTTTATTTTGATGTGCTATTGAGAATTGATTCGAATTATCAAATGAATTAAACCAAGTATTTTTTTCTATTCTGCTAAAGTTTCGTTCAGAATCAATCAGCAAGGATATTAAAAGTCAAACGAATGTTGTTATCAGGAAAGGTTACCAAACTAGTTAGTTAGATAGTCTTAAACTGGACCAATGTACATATGGAAAGAATGAATATGAATCTATAAGAATGAACTAATTTTGAATATACAGAAAGCAGGGCACACACACACACACACACACACACACACACACACACACACTCACACTCACACATATATATAATAGGATGTGGATTCGCTACACAAACAAGTTTATGTTTTTGCGCTCTCTGTGCCTCATCAGGTGAATCCTCATGAGGCCCAAAGAGGGCAGAAACATGAACTTGTTTGTGTAGCGAATCCACGTCCTATTACACATATTTCCTGCTCTACTTTTAAACAACTTGACTTTCGAAGTATGAAGTTGAATGTATCGATCACTATATGAAATGAATACATCACAAATCAGACGTTACTTTATATTATGCTATATTGCTAACCTGATCAGTACGATATGTATTATATATTTTTATATATATATATATATATATATATATATATATATATATATATATATATATATATATATATGTGTGTGTGTGTGGGTGTGGGTGTGTGTGTGTGTGATTTAGAGGTATCCGTCCATCTATGTGCCTGTCTACCACGCCATAAAGGAAAATTGAATAAGGGCATAGCCTCATCAAAGTTATCTGATCCTCCCTTTCATTTGAAAAATAATTAATAAAATGTCGCCAAAATCTCCTCTTCTATCACACTACCACCCCTGTAGTTTGTCTTTTATTGTAACCTTTCCTTCGTAATTTTCAATTCACTTATCATTCTATTTTATCCATCAAAAAGGGATAACATAGAATTGGATTTTGATTCAAATTTAGATTTAAAAATTCTCATTATATAACATTTTAATAGAAATAATTTTCGATAAAATTTCCTCAGAAACACTGCTTTATATATATATATATATATATATATATATATATATATATATATATATATATATATATGATTCAGAGATGTCAAACATACTCAACGGTCCAAGGGGAATGTTTCAAAGTAAAAAGTTTTGAGAAAATATTTTCCAAGAGGTTTAGAGAGAGGTTCTATATATAATATAATTATAACGCTATAATGTTCAACTGGAATGTTGAAGAGAAATATATGATTTTTCTTACACCTAAACAGTCCAACTTCTTCCGAAAGTTCTTTCGAGTATATTTTCAAATTTGTGCCATATTATCTCGAGTTGCATCAATGTTCAACTAATATTTAAGGAGATACATGGATACAAACTGAGCCAGTTTTTTTTTATATAAAAAGATGATAACAAAATAGATTGTGTACATATTTATATTGAACGGAGAGAAAGGGTTCATTTTAGCTTTATAGTTTGATTGTAAATAGAGTACCCTCCTAAAACCTTTGAAAATTTCTGCAATCTTTTTACTTTAAAACATGACCCGAGATCCCCCATGTATTTATGTATGTCAATGAACTACACCCAAGTTTAAGTCGGAGTTGGGGCACATTGATAAACATAATCAGTCGTTAGATAATAGACAAAGCCAGTTGTTTTATGATAAACTAGCAGGGACATCCGGCGTTGCACAGGAGGATCACTTGATTTATATCCAATCAGGGGATATACTTTCTTCGATATATATTTTCTTACGCAATGCAGTAAATGAAAAAAAAAACGATTATTTACACAAAATGAATAAGTATCTGTAACAGAAAAAATATTGTGATGCACAAAAAAGAATAGATTATATCGTCGCTTAGTTTGACAGGGCTTACACTGAGAATATACTACATTAATGATTCTTAAATTCGGTGCCAGTATGAAAAGGTTGATTGGGGACCCGATCTTAGAGTAACCGATGGCTGTCCATGAGAAAAGCATACAAGCTAAACTGTGGCCCAAAACTTGAAATTAGCTCTGGTGACCTCGAATTATCTCCGAGGTCAACCTCATATAGCCTCCATAGTAAGTTGACTTCCTCTCAATTTACATGCTTTCGGTCAATAGGCCTCGTCGCTTTAGCAGAGACGAGGCACGGATAAACAAACAGGCAAAAGGCTCGAATATTTTCTAATATGACCACCTAAGATTGCTGGAATCTGCCGTATGGGTACATCTTCTCACGCTATTTGACGTTGACTTCAAGGTCTTCGGAGGTCATTTATTGTTATAGACAATGTGAGGTTGATGCTGGACGTCACTAGAGCTCACCTGAGGTCATCTCTTGAAATTATAACAAGGCACAAGAATAATCTATCAAGATCGCTGGCCTTTACCTGACTTCGCCAGGTTTTTCGCTTGGGTTGCTTTATATTGATTGCTCTTGGATTTGATGTCCGATTGTAAATTGGTAGATTACAAATTTTCATTGTCCAGGTCGCAAAAGCAAAGTTTGAAGGGAACAATCGATGTTTTTATACTTTTCAGACATAATTAATTGGAAAATAACACTTATTTCCCAAGGAATAATCAGAAACTGAGTAATAACACAGGATATTTATGTTCAACAGAACTTAGATACTCCGTTTGGGTATGAAACAGATTCATTTCTTCCCCAAAGAGTGTTAATGCCAGTCACAGTTTGAACTCGAGTCGCTGAGTCCATTTTCGCGTCGCTAACCAATCGTTTAGGGGCATTTCTAAAACATTTGGTGAATTATACAAAGATAGTAAATTATTAGGTGGGCAGGGGGGTACTCGACTCAAACTATGGCAATGAGGAAATAACACTTTTTACCAAGGTACAGAAAAAGGGTTTTTTTTTTTCAAGATGCACAGTGTAATAGAATGATAGCATCTATGCATGCATATTGAACAGAAATTAAGAGTTCAGTTTTACAATATAGTTACACAAAAGTAGAACTCTTTCTTTAAAATCCTTAAATGTGGTTTGTTTTTTTTTTTTCGAAAAAAAACTACTTGTCCAAATTCTTTCCGTGGCCCGTACTAATTATGCATACCAAATTTAGTTGAGTTGCACGAATTTTTAAGCAATGTTTATGGGGACAGACGGGCAAACATTATCAGTTGACTTATATAATTTTTTTTTTTTTGTATTTTCCCTCATTTCTTAGGATTCATAAACATAGAACTACTTAATGAAACGTTGACAATAATAATAAGGTGATGTCTAAATCGTACCTTCAAGAGGTTTTGAATATGTAATTATCGTTACTGCTTATATCCTGGATACCAGCTTCTTTCTCTGAAACACTCACCTAAAAATAGACACATTCTACTGAAAGAGTTTATTCCACTTGGTACGTATCAATTATAGTTTCGTTATGCATTACAAATGACAAGTAATTTGGCACTTCTATTTTCGAACAAAATTCTTTGGGTTTTTTTTTTTTCAAATATCTAAACAGTTCACGAATATTTTATTGTGCAAATTAAAATTTCGTAGACTTGCCGTTAGCGGCAGTTAAAATAATTACTATTTCAGACATCCAATTCTTTATCTTCTCATGGGAGATGTCCGACCAGACGGCATTCAAAACACATAGTAAATCTTTTGTAAAAGGTTTTTCTCGACTTTTTTCTCATTTCACGATCCCAAATGGGGTAGATATGTTCAAAAAGATTCATGACAAGTAAGTTGCCCAATCATGAAAGTTGCTTGATATCTTTTTTGAAGCTGTTTTTACCGATTTTGTCTGAGTTAAATGAGATGCAAAGCCCCAAGGGGAATGCTGTAGGTTCAAATAATAATCAATGAATATTTGGAGGACACCCTCTTACAGTATGGATATTTGTATAATATAAAACAACCGGCTCTTTTTGTCACTGTGTCTCCTTATGAATTGATGTAGCTCAAATTTGGCATGCATACTCAGTGGACCTTAGAAATATTTGGAAGTAAAAAGTTTTGAGAAAAAAAAACATGTTTTTAACTGCCTAATTGTATCTCTGCAGAATGGCATAAGTTGACTTCATTCTGACAGCTCTATCATAATAATTCATATGATGAAGGCAATCTAATGGCGTTCTCAGGCTGATTTGTTTATTCCAACGCGCTCAGCCACATTTGCCACCTTGCAACAGATTTTTTTCAGTTTTCAGTTTTATGGCATGAATACACTTTTCTGGTGGCTTGAACGGGATACAATGGTTTTTTTGGAGGTGTTCTTTCCATTCGTTTATAAATTGTTAGAGCATGCAAGGTTCTCAATGACAATACTGGAAATTCGAATGTTCATGGAATATGTGGTCCTTATTTTTATCCGGAGCCCCACGTAAACAGGATGAGACATTAGGTCGGCTTATTTTGTGGATACCAAACACGCGAACGCGTGGGTAGGACCATCTCACCAATTCTCTTAGTCCACGAAACTATTGCAGCAAGGGCATTAAAGCGCTGGTCCTGAGACCTCAGGACAAACCCTGAATACCATGGACTTTACCACACATCTGCGTTCGTCTGGTCTAAATGTTCAAAACTTCAGAGCCACTAGAGGTTCAATAATTTGTATGAGAACAATTTCTTAGCGTTCCCAGATTCAAAAAATGTTGATGATTGTATGTTAGTCTTCGGAGTTGGGATGATGGGAAACACAAGAAACTATAGTGTATAGTAGAGAGTGGAAAATGGTGCGCGCTACCTCTGCAAAAGCTCGTTGCAAAACAAACGTTACGCTCTATTTTTCCTTCTCACCTTCTTCATGAAATCGTGAAGTAAACTATCGAAAAACATTTATTGAATGTAAAATTTTAATATAATAATGGTGTTTGTTTGCATATGTCAAGTCCCTTAATACACATATGTGTACATGTGCGTAATACAGTTGGATGAATTTTGAAAATCGTCAGATATGCAGTACTTTGCCGGAATTCGTGAGTCTACATGTCATTTAAGTGTAACCAGTGATGTTATTTTTGAAATTTCAAATTCGATTCAAAAGATTTAAAGCATTATCATGAGTGTGCACTTCAAGAATCCACTCATAAGCAAGAGTGGACGTCTTTTTCTCAGACATTTACTTAGCTTAGTCTGGCACAAAGCTATAGCAATTGTCATAAGTGTGCACTTTATTAAGTATCCTCTTATGAGCAAGATTAAGCATATTGGAGTTTTTTTTACAGGCATTTACTTAGCTTAGTCTGACACAGATCAATTACAATTGAACGCCCACTGCTTATCAAACTCACTAACAGAAATCTGCAAACTAATCAGTTAACCATCACTCTCTACACTCTGAATTGTATTGTGATTATAATTTTTAAGCACGCATAAGCCGTTGACGCACTCTAACCAACCTGTTAGGATTGCGATAATATGTCGAGGTGATATATTTCACTGCAACAATGGAAAGATACCAATTTAAACAACAACCAAAAAGTTCTTAGTCTTGACATCTGGCAATTCATGATCGATAGTTATTAGTAATTTTGTCGTACCATCTCCATTTGCGTTTGAGATGGTTATCAGCATTTATGAAACTGTTCCCTTTTTCGATAGAGTGGAAAGAGCGAGTCAGAAAAGGATTTTTTTTTAGTATAAGCAGCAGTGGCAATTGCTACGTCAACATAGCAAGACGAGGAATAGTAATCACGTTAACAAAGACCAATAATTACTCGATGAAATTTCGCCTCAAGACGCGAGTGAGTAATTAATACGTACCAACATTCGGTTACAAGGGTAATTCGCGTAGGAAAATTGAATGTTTCGTTTCCTAATATCACAGGAGAAACAGATTGTGGTGAATGGTGCTTATAAATGGCTCAGCGGCAAAGAAGCTGAATAAAGAATATCGCAATAATGATTATCTTAGCTCAAAACTGCAAGGTTAGATAAGATAAGAAATTTCTGACTTCCAACCATGATAGCGAGTCCTTCTATCGAAGTGTTGATTTAGTGGAAGACGGCGCACGAAATCCTAATAGTCAGTATCTCTCCGTGGATCAGTAGTCAGGCTTTTCGTGCAAACCATTGCTACAATGTTGTTTTCAATCTTGAGTAAGTGTTGTACACTTTTGCCTTTGTACCAGACTAATCTAAATCTCAGCCCCCTGCGTGGCTGAGATAGTTTTGTATTTCGTATTGGTACTAGTGGTTGGTGTTTGAACCAAGGTAAAAATAATTTTTTTTTTAAAACAAGAATCTGGATGCTGTTTAGGAAACCATTATCATTCGATTGTATGACAGATTTTGCTAACCAGTGAAAAAGGCAATAGAATTTCTATCTCCTGAATCCTGTAAAAAAATGATAGATACAAGATTCTGATGGTAGCCACAAGGGAAGGGCTGAAGATTATGATTGTTTCAATTTTCTTGTATATGTAGTAACCACCATTGAGCAAATCATGCAAGAAACCAGTAGTTATTCAATTAGCTTGGCTTAGTTTTGGCACAAGGTTTTGGGTGATTGAACCCAATGCTCAAAAGTAATGATTAGTCTGCTAACTGTTGCACTACAACGAGGCACTCAATCATGCAAAGATTTATAATATGTTATAAGTAAAAGCATAAATTTTATCCGTCTCAAAATCTCATTGGACATAAACCACCCATATTTCAACAACATATAATGAATTTGATTGGGGAAAAAAGCAACGAAAATGTAAAAACTAAGAATGATTTAGGATTTCACCATTTTGTAGAGTACGGTAGATTTGGTCAAGTTTTTAAGAATTGAGGATTCAAATTTAATAACGATGGTTTTAAGTGTAAGGTTCAAGTAATTAATTCAAAATGATCACTTTAACATTCTTCCTCACGAGAGTAGCCATTTGAAAATCATTTTGCCAATATTCTGACGATTGAACATCTCCTGAAAGGCAATAGGGGAGGGGATGTTTTATTTTACTGACAAAGTTGGGGATATTTTCCTTATAGAGGTTGTGTTCTTGAGGCATTTGCAATTTTTGCATTGACATTTCCGAGCAGACCAATGAGGAGTTTCATCTCGCTTGTGACATTTAGCTTCTTACTTTGAAAGTCTGGAGGTTTTGAGTGTTTTGTTTTGTTAGGGGGAGGCAGTAACCAATTGGTCATCCAAAGGCAGAGAAATGATAATGTCAAAGTGATCCTTTGAAATATATTAAATCTATAGACAGGAGCTCAGACATTTCTTCAAGAAATCATTTTCCCCAAAATGCCCTAAAGATCAAGAATGATTATGGAAAGATTCCTATTGATATTTTCTGACTGTTGTCAAAAAGTGCCTGACTCGACGGAGGAATTTAGATATGGGAATTTTTAAGGGTTAAATCTAGACCCTGTTTTTAATAGTTATTTACTATGTGTAGCTAAGATTTGGCACATCGAACAATCACCGAAGTCAAGTCGAGTCTGATCAATGCCTAAATAGATGTGTGACTGCCTGGGAATACCAGGTACCGTAAGCAGTTGGGGGTCATGCAAAGAGCATCGTGTAGCGATCTCATTTATCTTGCCAAGGAGGAGACCTATCTCTACACTACACTCAGAGCCCTCCTATCTTCATCCCTCTAAATGGTCTGATAGTGAGCGACAAGAAATGAAAGGATCAAGGGGATAGTTTTTCAGTCATATAATAAGAACACATTGGTAGATGCTAGGTTCCAAACGTCTGCTAGTATATGATAGACCTTTGCAGAGCGAAGAGAGTTGTGTAACTTCAATGGTTCATATTGATCTATGATATTGAGAGATAACTAACAGATTTCAGCACTGAATATTCAAATGTGTTTCTAATCTGAAGAACATCTCTCGACGATCTGAAATCTTAGATAGTAATCAAGGAGATTATTTTTAATATAAGATTTAACGTCATTTGAAGCTGTTTCTCAATAACAAATTTTTCTTTCGATAAGAGAGGAATGGTGTCGATATTCTAGAGAATTTTACAGACAATTTCTTATCGCCAATGAAATAAACTCGTGCGGAAGGATTACATCAATTACGCACTTCACAAACGTGCGTCTCTCGGAGTGGTTGCTTTTTTTTTGCTCTTCCGTTTCCATAAAAAAAGATAAAGTCATATATGTCTTTTACAATCAAGACAAAATCAGTCTTGAAACTCAGATTTCACTGTATCTAGTCATCGATTACGGATGATTTGGGAAAATTATCACTACCAAAATATATCTAACTGTACATCCATAGAAACAAAAACTCCCCGGATTTAACAGTTAATTATATATATATATATATATATATATATATATATATATATATATATATATATATATATATATATATATATATGGCAAGTCAAAGTTAGGTCGAAGTAGTGGGGTGGGTATGGGGATGTTTTGGTTTTCAGAGTTTTAGTTCCTGGGGGGGGGGAGAGGGTTGTTTTGGGTTTTTGTTTTTTTTTTGTTTTTTTTTAATTTTTGGTAATTCCGGGGGGGGGGGAGTATTTAGGGGTTCATTGGAATATACGTAAATGGTGCACATTCAGAGATTTTTTTTTTTGGCTATTTTGACCAACGGTTCGAGGCAAATGACATTACAATCAGGTAATACAGAGTTGGATGAGTAGGCAGGCATTGGAGAATATCACAAAACAATGGGGAAATGAATAAATAAATTCAGAAAATTCAACAATACTCATCTAAATTTGCAGCAATTTCAGTTGGTCTGGGGACTTCATTTTATACATATATATATATTTGTATATATATATGTGTGTGTGTGTGTGTGTGTGTGTGTGTGTGTGTGTGTGTGTGTGTGTGTGTGTGTTACACCGGCTGAGCTCCAATTTGAGGCTAAAATAGAATTTTATTCTAGCGATCAGCTCACCTTCATTTTTTAATGTTTCAACTTTTTTTACTGTTTATGCATTTATTCAAGCTATTTGCTTTCATTTATTTTCAAGTTAATATTTATCTAGCCCCAACCACTCTTGGCTGGCCAGGGGTCGTGCAGGGAGAGGGGGTCTGGACTCTAACTTAATTAGAACTCAGTAAGTAGACTTGATTTTTTCCTGCGAGTGTGATTCGAACCTTGGACCCAATACGAAAGAATGAAGAAACTTGAGATGCCAAATACCTATGTATTTGGCTTCAACTTCTCATGTGCAACAGATACAAATTGACAATATACATCTTCAGATAACTGATGAAATTCTTTTTCCAACGATATGTCTAGTTTCTCCGCTATTTCGCTAAACATTCCAAAAGACTATATCGGCGTGAGCACGAAAGCAGACACCAAACTATTATTATTGACATTTCTATTCGTAATTTCAAAAAAGTTACTCGTTAAAAACATGCTTAATAGTACACGCAGGAAAATTTATGGGGATATGTTGTGTAATGCGTCAGTTACGTTGTCACGTTCAGAAACACTGGTATACAGTTTAGCAAATGCAATTTTGGCTCTGATTCTGAATGAGTTCTTCTGTAATGGAACTTTTAAAAAATGGTGAATGTTGAACAGCAAATTTGGAATTTTTTTTTTCTCTACCGGTTAAATGTAGCTTACTCGTGAACTGTGCACCGACCGACTGGTTTGCAAGATAGATTGTCACTAGGGCGGATCGCTGCCATTCTAAATTTCAGGATTCTCCCATCGCACGATTTTTGTAGATTTTATTCTCTCATTCGGAACATGTTGAGGATACAAAATCAGTTGAGGGCTTTTTTGTTGAAATTTGTTAGAGGTCAAGTTACATTTCCACTGGGCTGTTTGTTTATCATGAATTTATTGATCAAATAAAATGCGTTATTTGATACTTACAGGAAGCGCTTTATCTTTTCTATTCTTGGACGAGATAAAGTCTGAAGAGTAATACCGGCTAGTTCTTAACTTTTCCTTTTTTTATGTTTTGGAAAACATCAACTCGAATCATTGCGCTATAAATCAGATTAATTAAATTGCCTCCCTGGGACGACTTGATGAACATCTAATGGCAGAATTCCATTAATGATTTTCGTTTTTTTGGCATCTCCGCTAGAATTTATGGTTCTGGATGCTCCAAAACTTTTTTAAATCGTTCTGTCTTTATATACATGTGTGGGTCTTAATGTATCTTTATGAGAACATTCATACCTACAGTGTGTGTGTATGTTTCTCTGACCATTGAATTCTGGGCGTACTTTCCTTGCATGTATAATTGTTGCTCTGTTCGTTGTTTGTACTTAATGACTGAGATAATAATTCATAGTTGAAGTTAAATGTCGATAATCTTCCTTGTTTAGATTATTTACTTTGGAGGGATAGTCTGTAAAATACCACCGACTTAAATGCAGTAGGAAAATTTTCCAAACGCTCCGACATTCTTGATATAACCACAGACTAGTTATGTTTGTTGTCGAAAAGGCGTCTGTGAAAAAGAACAACTCTCCTCACGCAGGTAAAACAATTTGAATTTTTTTAGTCGTAAGAATACGGTGGTGGTAAAATATAGGAAGAAACTTGGAGCATTGTGAAGCAAAAGAAATGTAAATATGAAAAGAACATTTGTACAGAGGTTTGCATTAATTCATGCGCTATTCTTTATTTCTATTTAATGATTGAGGTAATGATTTATTGTTGAAGGCAAATGACGTTAATATTTGCTTAAATTATCTACTTAGTCTGTAAAATATAACAGACTTTAAAGTGGTAGAAAAATCTTTCTGATTAATTAAAGAATTTAGGGTCAAGTATTATGTTATTCATTCATTAGGTCAATTGTTACTGAAAATGAATCAATTTCTTGTTGCTTCCCATTAATTCTCGTATTTCATCACGACTTGTGAAAATGTAAGTCTCTAGAGTAGCCGTTAGGTTCAATGGAACTACAGACACCCAATCACAATTTAATGGTAGCGAAGCATTATTATTGCTACGAGTTCAATACGCGCTTTGATTCTTACTCATCTGCGCATGCGTCCTCAGAAAGAAAAGTGTTTTTCGAATATTATTGGTTCGTTGTACACAGTTCTGTTTGTTGGGTTGAATACACACAAACGCTCTTTCTCTCTTTTTCTTTCTCTCTCTCAAACACATGCATAAACAGATAGACATTCATTTCCCTTCGTTTCAGAGCTTATCCTACAATTGTTTTGTTTTTTGTTTTCTTTTTTTTTTGTTTTCTTTTTTGTTTTGTTTATTTTTGGTCATGAAAGAGTGGAACAAAACATCTACGACTAGATGCTAACAGATATGGCGTTGGATAAAAATCGGATTATAAAGAATGTAGCTATATGGTTGTTTGGTTTTGGTAGACTAATCGCAAAGGCGTTGTCCTAAGGATAAGGAACGCAAGTTCAAATATCTACAGGAACTTTTTTTTTCTTTATTCACGGTCCATGTTGCTTGCTTAACGGTGCTATAATGTAAAAATGAGCCGAGCATTGCGATAAAACAAAAACAAACATCGAATGAAATAACAACGAGTCAGAAGTGATAATGACATTAAAAACCGCCCACAGAAACCAGTTGCAGTCTATTTCTAGACAATAAATGACTGTCGAGTTGATACTAATTTGATTATGATTATATTTGTTTCCAAGTCAAGAGAATATTGACTAAATCATTTTATGTCTCAGCCATTTATTTCAAGCTAAACCTATATATATATATATATATATATATATATATATATATATATATATATATATATATATTTGAAAATTGAAAGCTCTTCATTGAGAAAATAAAGGTATTATATTTGATAAAGAGAAAAACGAATTTTTTTTATATTGAAAGAAGCAGTGTCATATGGTTAGTTCCTGAGAGAGACTAAAATAAATAATACACATATCACCTATATACCATCTACCGTGTTAGCCTTGTGTCCGATTTCGGGTATAATAAATCTGTAAAATTTACAAAAACACTCACATGTATATTTCCTCTCTCTCTCTCTCTCTCTCTCTCTCTCTCTCTCTCTCTCTCTCTCTCTCTCTCTTTCTTTCTCTCTCTCTCATTTCCTTTCATTGGATTATAGTCTATTAGACTAGGTTGATAACCATCGCTCCAAGTTTAATCTTTAAGGTGTCGATATTTATATTTACTCAACGTAGACTTGTCTCACACCAGAGGTCGCAGTGTTGGGGCAGCGAGTGAGACGGTCACGCTACAGTAGTAATGGTCAGGGAGTCTAGTTTGCTAGCCATTACAAGTAGATATCCACACATGAATAAAGTCTGATACATTTGCACGCATGACCACATACAGGCAGGCACATACGCCAGAGTATAGAGAAAGAGACAGACAGGCGTGAACGATTAAAATTCTATAGATGTCTACCGAATGATTTCTTTGAAGATATTTTCCTCCAAAGTTTTGATTGAAAATCTGAACTCTACTTTTGGATATACAATTTTGTCTATTCTTTATTGAAAAAAAAATGTCGATCAGCCAGCTTGTGGGTATTTTTTTTTTCTACTGAATGAGACTTCAGGCACCATGTCTGATGAGGCAGGTATTACTGCGTACAAACTGTCACCAAAATGCCCCCTCTCTCTGTCTCTCTCTGTGTCTCTCCGTCTCTCTCTATATATCTCTCTCTCTGTCTCTGTCTCTGTCTTTCTCTCTCTCTCTATCTCTCTGTGTCGATGTCTCGTATAAAGAGTGGAGAGTTGTCAATACAGAACATGCGATAAGACATCATAGAAAATTTATTGTCTCAACAGTCGCACAAGCTTGAATCCGAGGGAAATAAATTTATCAAATGATTAACACACACACACACACACACACACACACACACACATATATATATATATATATATATATATATATATATATATATATATATATATATATATTATGTTAATCTAACCTGAAGTTCTTAAGGAAAATGCTGATGTCATTTTTATTGGTTTGCTAGTTTGTCTGTCCTGTCATGTTAGACCAAACCGATATATGAAATTGACCTCGTCTAGCCTCGATTTGAAACCAGTCTTTTATCGTCTGTCGTTGGATTCGCTTAACCTCTTTATCATGGGCGTCACTGAGCCAATACTTTCTGAATTTGTCTTATTCGTTTTGTCATCTTATATTCTAACGATCACAGTTTTGCGTGTGATCTCTGGGGATCCTCGTTGTAAATCGTGATGTCGAGCGGTTGTTTACCATTCTTTCAACATGACCAGCCCATTGCAATTTGAGTTTTCTAATAGATTCCATGATGTCTCAGGCTCCTAGTTTTCTCTTATATACTGTTCTGTCTTGTGATCTCCCCATATGGTGTTGAGAATGATTCTTTCATGTGCATGTTGCATGCTTCTCAGTTTGTAGGTCTGTCTCTTGCTTAGGTTCTAGGTTTCAGCTCCAAAGATGACCATCGGGAGGATGCGTTAGTTAAATACCCTTCTTTTTAGGACCAGTGGGATTTTCTTGTTTTTGATTATTGAACTTGCTCTACTGAAGACATATCACCGTAGATATCATTCGATTTTTTAATATTTTGAGGATTTCGTGGAGTTTCGTTGCCCTAGGTAGATGTAATGGTCTACTTTCTTCAGCTCTGTGTTTTCGATTTTTAATGTAAGGTGTTTCTTTTCGACATGTTTGTTGTACATGCTCTTGTTTAGCTAAAATTCGTGTGAAGTCCAACTTTCTTGCTTTGTTCATTCAGTTTGTTCATCATTAGTTGGAGGTCTGTACTAAAATTTTAATCTCAACCTTTCTTTAAATCATGTTTTTTTGTTTGCTTTCAATCTTAATGAATTAAATTCTTTGCTTTGTTTTGGATATTCATAAAGTGAAATTTTCTTTCCAAATTGTTTCTTCGGGTGTTTTTGTAAGTGAAACTAACATTTTGGAATATTTTTGTTTTTTGTACGCTGTAAAATAAAAAAAAGGATAAAATAAGATAACGTATGTGAAGATTATTCTTATTCATGTATTTCTTTTTGGTGTTAGTAGGATTCATATTCCTTTGGCGTAATGGACATTCCAAAGCGGACCATCGGATTAAAGAAGTGCAATAAAATTGGAAACAAACAGATATAAGTTCTGAGTGACGATTACCAACATAGAAAAAAAATTAACTAGATATCTGCAACTTCATATTTTCCTAATAAATGAAGACATTTATACCAAATGTATATATTTTTCTAATTTATCTAGGCATAAAAAAGGGTTTTTTGATTGGTAATTTGCTAGCATTATCATAAATTAACGATTTATTCAAACAAGAGCATGTTTTTCCTGAAATCCCAAAGTGAAAGCGAAGACGAAATTACCATTAATATTGATGGTTCCAAAATCAAAAAAAAAAATAACCCCGAGTGAGATTTTTACAACAATTTTGAATGGTGACGTAGGTTTAGGGAAGGTTTTAAGGACATTTTGAGTCCTTACATAGAATTGTACGATAGAATATTGCGTTAGGCTATACAGTCGACCATACTGTCGTATTTCTCGCCTCCCATTGCAGCCACGATAATCGACGAACTTTAAACCGACATCAATATAGGTATAGGAACGCTCAAAAAATGTTCCCAGGTAAATTAGTGGTGAGGGAATCCTGTACTAATGCAGATCTTTCGTACAAGCGTAAACTAGCGTAAAGTGAACTTTCGAGAATACCAGTACTTTCACCTTCGCTGTTCTGTTTATTACGTTTCAGCCCTTGGACTCTCCAGCCTTTCTCAGATACATGTTGCATCCAGTAACCATCATAGTTTTCTGACTTCCACCTTCTTACTCGTCCAAGCGACAAGGGTTATTCAAAATGTCCAACAAATCAAAAAGAATGTAATGTTTCTTAGTAAATATATACTAGGCTTATCTAAGCTTACTCTGGCATAAGACTAGAGTAATAGATTACCAAGTAAGGATTGAACTCACCCTTATAATAGAAACCTCTTTAGTAAAAATATATACTTATCCAGTCATCTACATATTGAATAAATCATATTTCTTAGACATGAGTTTTACTTGAAGTTATATCTGATAATCGTATGATTTCACATGTTTTTGATTATTAGAAAGCTTAGATCCGTATGAGACAATGCTGTGAAATGAACTAAAACCTTCAATGCACATATACTTACGTATGAGGTAGTGGTTAGCGAACTAATCTAGAAGAAGGAGTCCAATTTTCATTGTATGCAGCAACCTTGTGGTCTTGTGCCAGTCTAATTTAAGGTTTAGTAATTACATATGTCTAGACATGTGTGTAGGTGTATGTGTTTCCATCTATCTGTGTAATAGCCGCTCCCATAATTCACTCAGGCGAGCTTAGTACGGTACATTTACCATAAATATGGAGCTCTTACTGGAGATTGAACTTATGACTGCAATAATGAGCTTGCTAACCATTGCTCCATAGCGATGCATTTTGACGCTTCAGTTAGTATAACAAAGCTGGATAACAAAGATGCAATGTGGTACATCCAATTGCGAATATAAAATCTAACGACCATACAAAGAAGTGAATCGGTCGAACATACTAAAATGTAAAGTGGGTTCTGCCCTCTGGTTTTTCTATAGAGTTATTTAGGATATCCTCTAGTATTAATTATCTATTTGCAGCTTTGATTGTTGTTTTGGCCTTGCCTACGCTCGTTTATCAATTTCATGCCACGGCTTCTTTTCATTCTCTTTTTACAATCAATGTTTAATTACTTTTTTTCTTTCTTTCTTGATTTCTTTTCTCTTTTCCTATTTTATCTTTTATTCGGTGCCATTCTTTCTATTATTCCATCATTTATTATCTTCCCCATTCTCTTATTGGATGTTTGCAAGGCTTGGCTTACTACGGCAAAAAAAAGCCATAAGTACAGATGAGAGCTTTTATTGAGAATCAAACTCACTATAAAAGCATATTGATCAGCGAGACGTTAACTTTTTGTCTATGTTTGTCTACGTATTCATCTGTTTCTATATCTGTGTGTGATGTGATCTGATCAGTGTGTATGTGTGTGTGTTAGCTGCTCTTGTAATATTTATGAATATTTCTGCGAATTTGTCTTTCACATTTGCTCCACCCTCAGTACCGGCAGGAAATACGTAACTATTTTAATCACGAGGCAAGCCCCCGAATAACCATTAAGCCTGACATTAAGATATGGTAGAAGGGCACGTAATGAGAAGGGAACTTATAATAATGAATGGTCTAATTGACAAGCTTGCTCACCAGAAAACGACGCTAGGCAACTTTCTTATTTCTCTATTACGTCGAATTTCGTTCCTTTACGCATTATCTTTTCCTTTTCACTTCAGTTTTTCTCCCCATTCTCCTTTCCTTTCTTTTCTTAATTGTTTTTTTTTTATTGGAAAGTGTCCCTCCTTCTTTACGCTGCCAAGACATTCATTATTCGAGTTTCGACGTGTCCAAGACTGGGAAGGGAGACAGTACTGAAGATCAATGCTACGGTGTATTTCTTCCATCTGAATTTCAGTTGCTTTTCCTCACAACTGCACAAAACGTAATTCTGCTGCCATTCTTTTTACCTTTGGAAGCCTACCTGTGTACGACAGCTGTTCTACCGTTAGAGCTACTAGAGCCAATGGTCACAGAAGATCGGATCTAATCACATAGATATTCCTTATCTTACTAGTCCAAAATTATTAATAGTTGAGGATGCTTCACATAAAAATAATGATGTTGATGATGATGATGATAATAATAATAACAACAACAATAATAATAATAATAATAATAATAATAATAATAATAATAATAATAATACATCAAGATTATAGTACTGTTGATAGTAGAGCTAATGTACGCGAAAAGAAAATATCAAATATGACGACAGCGAGAGTTCAGGAAAAGTAAGAAGTAAGTATATACGATTTGATCTGATCTTCTGCTCTCGTCACTCAAATTCCAAATCTCGCCAAGAGCTTATTTTTCATTTCTGATCAATACCGTTCACTAATGGCCATAGGATGACAATCTGAGTAGTTGCAATGAAAAGCAACTGAACCTGAGACCAAGGAAATATACCTCAGCATTTGTCTTCTGTTTTTCGCTTTCTTTCTATTCTATTCTGTGGCCTGCTAGAACAGCGACATCCAATGACAAGATTCCTTCCTTGTTCAGAATCACAAGATTTATATCATATTATTCAGATTAATCTCATTGTCATCAACATTATTTATATCCTTATTATTATTTCTCCGTTCTTTGAATGTAATATGAATTATGATGCTTTTGTGTCTTTCGGTGGCAATTTACTTGACGCACTAAATTGTAGAACTGACTTCTTTATTATAAGGGAATACAGGTTTTCTGTTTGAATTTTGCTTGCTTATTTTTGTCATTTTTGTCGCATCCTTTTCTCTCCGTCAAAACTAGACAGACGTTATTCAGATGTTTTAAAATATACGAGTTGCTTAATGCAGCGAAATCAAAAATGATGCTCGCTTTCTCATTCGCCTAACGTGGGTGGATGGGATTCTAAATTGTTATTTTTCGCCTAGTTGCTAAGTGACGTTGACCAAGATCTCATTGATAATCAAACAAGATAATTGTATCCAGTGTTGAAAAAGACAAGAAAGAGAAAACACTGTTTCTCTACGTTCGATTCGTAGAGATTTCCCTTGGCATCATAGCGATATGAACGAGTAATCTCATCTGCGTTTTCGGAATATTTGGTTTGAAAACCAAAAAAAAAAGAGAGAGAATAAAACCCAACGAACGAAGTGCACCTTAATTATATTCAGAAAGAAGAATGATTTGGTTGCCACGTTATTATATTTGGAATTAAAAACAACTGTGTTAACAGAGCGTTCCATTATTTTTTCAGCAAAAAAAGGGGGAAGGGTAGTTTCTATACTGTATTTATGGTGATACTGTTGAGGAAAAAGTCGATTCTCTATTGTGGCATGCGTGATAATGATGTCATTTGACCTGAACATTCCTGTGGAAAAAAGAAACGACAGATTATATGGTGTGATAGTAGTGATTATGGTGATGCCGCCAGACCTGTCATTTGATATCATTTCAGTAAAAAAAAAAAAAAAAAAAAAAAAAAAAAAAAAGGGACAGTTTCTGGACAGCGGTAGGCGTGATAAAAATGTCATAGATGATTTCGGTGAACCAGGATCCGAGTTTTCTTACGTGGTTTATAAGTATTTAATAAGCCCAGATAACCTGATATTTATGAAAATCTCAGTAAAAAGAATGAGGGTCAGATTCCATACTGTAGTAATCTTAATAGCGGTGGCGGTGATAGTAGCGATAAACATGTCATTTTTTTTTTGCATTATTCATAGAGATTTCATACCAACTTTTACTAGATATCAGGTGAAAGCAAATCTTTTCAATGATCCAGCACTCAACTCAGTATTCTAGCTGATTTTAGTGATGCTGTTGTCTGGATGCTTTTGAATCTTCCACGGATTTCCAGTTCTTGCAGTTTTCTTTCAGTACTTCATGCTGCACATTTTTTTCAATCCTTTCCTAATATCCAGCTTTTCATTTTTTTTTCCATTCTAATTTATGATCTGCTAAAACAGTGCGTTTGACTGACAATTTTTTCTTCTTAACAATGGTCGAATCTTGTTTCTGCCCCGAATCAGTTTGAATTCCAAAATCCCAGAGAATATCATGCTTTTTTTTTTTTTTTCATACTCTGAGACAAATTCTGGTTTAAACGTAGTTTGTATTGTCTAATCCCAGTCGTTTGCACAGTTCCCACTGAGCTGCCTTCTCTGGCCTGTCATGCCTATTCGCACCCTTCCCCAAAGCTATAATGCAGCACTACTGACTCATTTATCATATCCTGTAGTGTAGTAATAGTGACACTTATAGGATCAGACCTATTGTCGAACTCTTACAGTTGACTTTGTTATCGTGAATTCGTCTGACTTGAAAATTTAAGACAATGGAATTTGAAACTTTTGAATTCAAGCCATGAATAATGCCATGACGTAAAGTTTGCGAGTTTTCGGTATTTGGGGGGAAACATTTAATTTCTGTTGTGAACAATATCATTTTTATATAATAACAAGTACGTGAATTTTATTTGGTTTTCTCTTCAGCGAAAATTACTGTACTACTAAAGATATCGTTAAAACAGTTGATATGTTAACAGAACCATTTTGCCATATGAAAACATAAGAATTTTTAAAAGGCAGTTGGTATTCGTACGTGATTTCTAACTATCGCTCGACCAACATATGTTATCTATAATCACAAATTTCTAACTTTCATCCGTGGCTAAGCCAATACTAACACTGAAACAGTCGAAATAGGTTTCTTCAGTTTTCAAGTTGATCCGATTAGTTGGTCGTTTAGCTGGCTATGTATCAGGCGAATAGGCCGCACCATTGGAGCTAGAGGGTTGAGACTTTCCACACTTGCTCTTTATTATGTGTAGATTTTTTTTTTGTTTCGGTTTTTGGAAATAGGTTTTTAGTAAGGGTTCAAATTTCAGTGTAGGTCTAAGGAGTTCATCTCTTAGTTTGTTCTTTAAAAAAAACCTAGACCCTTTTAGTGATCACAACTCAACGAAAGGTGAGAGGTGCAACTTATCGATTGATCACCCTTTTTCCCAATTTTTCAATTGATCATCCCCAAAACGACATGCTGCCAAAAGTTTCTATTGAATAACTAACCAAACTTGTAATTGAACAGCCGTAGCCATCAAAGATGGCGATGGCTCTATCCATTTTTATGTGCGTGTGTTTGTGTGTTCGTTTGTGTGTGTGTGTGTGTGTGTGTGTGTGTGTGTGTGTTCCAGCGCTCCCGCCATACTGTTTTGTCGACAGACTTGAAAATTGGCATAAGTACTTCACTAGAGCCTTTCTAAAACAAATTGTTTTTTGGTAAAAAAGCTTTTTTCACTTTGAGGGGGAGTGCTATATTCTGTCGGGTTTATCAATAACATCTATATTTCCAGAATCTAGATGTTTCTAGATGTGTTTTATTTTACTCTATTTCTGAGATTTTCCAATGGAAAACGCCAGTGATGTCATAAATAAAATTCAATATGACTATATTTACTAGTTGAACCCGGGGAAATCCAACGAGTGTTGGCAACTAAGATTGTCAATTATCTCATGCCTCCGCTCTTCTCTCATCCTAGGCTTATATATTCTCTATTTCGTCCTTCTCATTTCCAATCGTTGTTGATAGTCCATGATTTGATATGTCATACAAATTTTTAGATTTTGACTTTTGAAAAATGAATAGAAAATTCTCTCTGGATTACGACCAACAAAAATGGGAAAAAAATTTCATATGTAAAAATTTCCCAAGCCTATCAGTAAACTACCTAATTTTCTTTTCTGTCCACTCCCTTTGTAATCTAAACTAATTTACTCTCTTTTTCATACACTACCTAACTTGAATTGAATCTCTAGCTTAAAAGAATTTGATTTTCAAATAACAATTTCTTTTAAATATCCATGAAAAGAAATTTCCTCTCACTATTACGAATCCAGAAAATGAAGGACAGACTCCCTTGAATTTTGACTCCTGAAAACCAATCAAAAGTGAAGAAAAAATTCCCCCTTGGTTATGTTTATCGAAAACTAAAAAAAAAATCATCAAAAAAAACTCTGATCCCTTGAAGTTGAAAAAAAAATACCCATCAATTTTAACCCCTTAAATTGGGAAAAAAAGTTCCCCCTAGGTTGGGGGAAAAGAATCCCTCCCCGAGTTTAACCCCTCAGACTTCAAAATATATTTTCATTTCATTTTGACCATTGAAATAAACGAGATGATCTCCCTATCAATTTTTTAACACTATAATTGGGAAAAAATGAATTCCCCTCTCAACTTCGACCTTAAAATTGAGAAGAAGACTTTTACACTTAATATTAACCCCTAACTGAGGAAAATAGAAATCGCCTTCGATTTTGACCCCTAAAAGTGGAGGAAAGAAATTTCCCTTCCATTTTGACCCATAAGACGGGGAAAAAAGAATTATCCCCCATCTCTGGTCCTTAAAAGTGAAAAAAAGGAGTAGAAAAAAGGAATTCTTCTTCGATTTTGAACCTTAAAAGAGGGGGAAAAGACCCCCTTCCATTTCGACTTCTATAATGGTAAAAAAAGTAATTTGTATACTAATGAAAGGCTTAACATCGTGATCAGTCAATTCACATTGAAAAAAAAATGATGATTTTGTTAAATGACAACGCCTGTATAGTTCATGCAAGTAGAAAAACTTCCCATATTGGATTATTGATCACTTGTTGCATTGGATTTATAATTTGAGATCAGGCATTGTTATCCAAGAAAATCATTATTTTTTTTTCAATGGCTATTTGTTCAGGTGAATTATTAGACTATTAATATTGTTGATTCTTTGATGAATTTTCTTTACGTGACTTCAAATGTTGACGTCACGGCTTTCCAAATATTGACTGTGATGGCGATTTATCATATTTTTCGAAGAATAGTAAAAAGTTGAAAAGTCATTCTGTAGTAGTAGTAGTAGTAGTAGTAGTAGTAGTAGTAGTAGTAGTAGTAGTAGTGAGACTGTTTGGGCTGTCATTCATTCTTGTTCCAATAAAGAGATGAAGTATCAGACATTATTCTGTAGCAGTAGTGGTGATTATAATCTCTGACCTGACACTTTTTATCCGTTGTCCTGATAGTGGATATCGCAGGTATTTCCTCTACTATTGCCTGAGCAGCTAATGTAATTTTCGGAGAGTCGATTGCTCGTTGCAGTCCAGTGACCACGGAAAAGATGTGAGATCACAGACTGGAACACAATGCAATGTGTTGCAACGATCAGTAATGTAGAATTCCCTTTGAATTCTACCAAACCCTAAAAAAACAAAAAACAACATTGGATCACTTCTATGTTGAAATGCTGGAAACTGTCCTGAATATAGCTATGATACTTTTCGCTTTGGAATAGCATAATGACTCAATCTTTCATCACCAGTGACTACCTTGATCAAAAAATAGCGAGCAAGAAAAGGAAGTCGAGTGTTTGAAATTTTAACCTATGCTCGTTTCTTAAAGTTCATGTGGAATCCATCAGTTAGTTAATCAATATTTGCAACAATCGACCAACCTCTTGCATCATCTTTGATCTTCCCTCCTTGCTATGTGTTCATTCCACCTCTATTTTTGTCGCTCAATCATTTCTTTGATATCATACCTTGGTCTGCTCTATTGATCTCTTTTTATCTTATATATATATATATATATATATATATATATATATATATATATATATATATATATATATAAACTATAAGCTACTAGCTATAAGCCATGCTCTTCCAACACTGGAATAGAGCACTCAGGTGGATGGGGATTGTGCGTAAGTAAATATATCGCTCAAGTTCAGCTGACCGTCCAGTTCTGCGTAGGGCTGAGAAAAATGCCAGCCTCAAGCGAAGCAAAGGTTTCCATCCTACCTCGTGGCACTTGATGGGATAATAGATAGTCTGTAGCCATACTGAAGAGTTGAAATACAACGATACAGCTGTCCGTGGATGACTCCATCATTTGATTACTACGTGTATATGCGTGTGTGTGTGTGTGTGTGTGTGTGTGTGTGTGTGTGTGTTTGTGTTATTAAGAAATGGATATATGATCCGACAAAATCGCTATGAATTGCTTTATATTACATTGAAACTCTTATTTATAATTATCTCCCGTTATTACACGGTGAATGTATCATTAGGCGTAGACAACATAAATTGAATAAACAATCAAAGAAAATGGAGCTGCTGGAAGAATCGAACTTGTAGCTCAATGGTAGGTGCGACACCATCTCGGCCGACACACAGTCTACCGATAGCATTTTGGTCCTGCAGACACTTCGTAGACAACCTTTTTGACAAAGTGATACCGACTTGGCTTTCAGCCGATTGCCGTTTAGTTTTTTTAAAGGTTGAAAACAGGGGAAAAAACAGTGACTATCTCTGAAAAGTGATTTTACTTTACATCTTAAATAACAACGTTGGAAAGAACAGGATGATAAAAAAATATTACGCAATAAAATAAAATGAATTTTTGCGAGAATTAACCCTGTAGACATCGACACCCTACTTTACGAACGTAATTAAAATTGAAAAAGTTTCTTCTTGGCTTTGCTGGAAAGAAAAAAATCCAAATTTCAATCAAAGGAAACAATGACAACTTTTCGTTAATTAATAAGAACATCACGATGTTTTGTTGTCATTTTTTGTTTTCTTTTATCATCGGTAACAAGCATATACCGTACTTATTCATTCGATACGATAGCAAATAAAACGTTTATTTGCAAATTTGTTTTTGTTTTTATCATCAGGCATCGAATTCCAACGAAAAAAATAATTTATAATTCTTCTAAGTTATATAAGCATAGATTAATTAAGCTTTTCGTAATTATTTCTTCGAAAGATGTATTTTCTCGGCAGAAAGATGAAACTTTTCCGTCGTAACAAGTGTAAGTTTCAACATATTTCAAGTTTATTTTTTCTGAATTCAGTCTATCATTTGTTTAATACACAAACTTTCTTCAAATCAATTTCCGGAGGCCTACTTCATTCTTGAAAGGTGTCTTATCAAACAGTATAAACAGAACAGTTTAATTTTTTGTGTTGAGAAGAGAGACACATCCTTCAAAGTAATTTGTTGTTGTTATTGACCAAAGTGTAAAATTAAACAACTTAAAAGCTGCTTGATGAATGAGTTTAAGCCAAGTGCCAGACTAAGTTAAGTTTAGTGAAAAAAAAATAAATCCATACGTATATCAAATATGTAAATAATGAGTTGATTCATTAAAGTTGGAAACGAGGTGTGAATTTTGATTTTTCCTGTCTTCGTTTGACGTTTTTTATCGGCTCAGAATCTTAGACAGATGATATTAAAGAAATTTTTCTCGTCTCAATGATTCAAAAACATCATCCTTTTTTTCTCTCCAGATTATCTTCTGCTTGAAGGCAAATTCGGAAAGTGTAATCAAGAAATTAATTTGCACCATTATCATTAATTTTTTAATGAAAGTAACAGTAATAAAAAGTAATTAAGACCGATATCAATGATCTTTTTCTCATCATAGAACGACCAAATAAAACCTCTTCTAGAAGTGGTTTTTGTTCGCCGTAATTTTGAGTGCTTCTTTTTAATGTATTTTGTCTTGTATTCGGCAATCGATACACAGATAATAAAAAAATGATAATTGAGCCATTAAGTATTCTGGCCATGAAGGATTTCATTTAAAGTCTGTCTTATAATAATACTGTAGTTTCTGCCAGTAGCACCGAATCAACGTACAATCAATACTTTTAACTGATTTTCCACCCGAAGTATTCATGAAATCCAAACTTGTTCTGAACAAGCGCAGAAGCTTTCTTAACGTTTGCCTTTTAATACCTCTCAAACTTTGCCAATCATCCACTTCAAACGCTCTCGAGAAAGCAATTATTCGGACAAGTTCAAGAGAACATTCTCAATATGCTATTTCGAAATTCTTGGTGAGATTAAGATCAGGGGAATTTCCAGACCGTCTGTCGATTCCAACTTTCTGGGGAAAACCAAGCTTCTTCCTGTTCGCGCGTGGCTCCGAATGCGGCAGACACGATGTGTTATTTCTCCAATCAGCCCGACTCTAGACTCCACAAAATTGACATTTTTTTTCTTGTACGCAGCCTGTATAGTGTCCAAAGATCACGTCAAAAACATCTATATCGAGGGATAGAGAGGTGGATAACCTATTATGCTTACAGATCATATATATATATATTGTTTCTACATCGTTTATACATCATATGCGTGTGAATGTATGGTTGTGGTGGTTGTAAAGCAGATTTATCATTATATATATATACATATATATATATATATATATATATATATATATATATATATATATATATATATATGCACGTGTGTGTGTGTGTGTGTGTGTGTGTGTGTGTGTGTGTTATGAGTACAGATCGGTGACCGATAGTGGACATGCTACTTTTACAAGTCATTAATCGTTAATGAGTCACGACAGTGTCTTCGTGTCAAAGTTATCTTTGCTCAACAAATATATTCATTGCAAATACTCACAAGAACACTCGCCATTGGGCTACAGATTTATTGAAGTACCTACGAATATATATGAGTGCACACTTTTAGAACACTCGCTGTAAGTCAGTACATGGTGAGGATGATAGGGACTAATAAGACTCGAGACGGTGTAGTATACTATATGACGCAGCACCTCTGACGGTCTAGCAGACGGGTCGCAATGCTAGAGTGTACGTGCCCCTTCACTAATCCTATGCTAGCTACTGTCACGTGTGTGACGTATAAAAATGCATTTGTGTGTGCGTATAATCCAACCGTGGAGTGTATATTATATATGTGCTACTTTTATGAGTGTAGATGTATTTTCGAATAACTTCGGACAGATAAGTGTATTCAATGTGTATTTTTCTTCACTTGGCTCAGCTATTTTGCACATTCGAATAGATAAATGTCACCTACATTTTATGTTCTAATCCATGCAACAATTGTTGAAAACCGTGCTTGCACGGGATTTGAGTTGAAATGTCCTCTTATATAGTCGTAAATAGAAGAATTTAAAAAAAGAAAAGAAAACACAGTTCATCTTGCTGTCTGCAAAACCAATAATAACCAGAATCAACAACGCATGCGTATTCATACCAACGAATATAACCTCTGGGAAGAGACAAAGAAAAATAAAACGAATGCTGGCTCCTTCGATTGGACTCTTCTTTTTCTGTTTGTTTGATTTTTTTTTTTTTGTTTTTTGTTCTTAATCTTCTTTAATTTGCTTAGTTTGACCTTTTTTTCTTTAATTTCCAGAAAGAAACGAAAAACAAAATCAAGAACTTCAGAAGACGAATAATTATTGTTTTTTTTTGTTGTTGTTTTTAATGGTTAATTTTTTTGTTTGTTTTTTTTTTACCTGCGGGCAACAGATTTTAAAAAGATTAACGAGTTTCAAACATTTGATATAAAGCCTGGGGAGTTCTGAAGAGAAAACATTTTCAATTAAGACGTCAAGATTTGTTTTGTTTTCTAGGTGACGGGAACTGTTACTAGGTGGCGCTTTGAATGCAATTTCGCCATTCAAATTTTCAGTTTTTTTTTTTTCAATTAGTTCAGCAATGTTTGGGATTATTTGCACTGATCCTATTTGTGTTATTATTAGTAGTATTGGATTGTGTCAGTCAGTTCATCTAACAGATTATTATTAGAATCCTGAATTCAATCCTAAGTTGACACTGTATATGGGGTGGGGTTGCATTACTAAGTCTATTGTCTGACTCTTAATTATTAGCTGGATTCAGATCAGATGTTCTCACCGTATAAAATTCGATGAATAGATAAATATTCACCATGCGTTGATAAGGAAGAATATCATGTTAGAACATAAATATTCGTTGAGCAAAATGAGTCCTTTTTTTCATTCTTGGACTACAGACCCATTGATTTGCTTAAATACATTTATATATATATATATATATATATGTGGGACTGTCTGGCTTGTCTTTATATCCACAATGCAAGCACACACACACACACACACACACACACACACACACACACAAATATATATATGTATATATATATATATATATATATATATATATATACTCACCGTATTATAATTGGAGATCATTTCAAAGAAAGTTTCGAGGTAATATAACTCATCTATAATTACTTCTGTCATATATATATATAAAAATTAAATAATTGAGTCATCCACAGACAGCTGTTTCATTGTATTCCAACTCTTCAGTGTGGCTATAGGCTATCCATTAGACCATCAAGTGCCACGAGGTAGGATCGAAACCTTCGCTTCAGACCCAGAGTTTGGCATTTTACCTCAACTCTACACAGAACTGGACTGCCAGTAAGGCTGAGCTTGAGTGATATGTTCGCTTACGCGCAATTCCCCATCCACCAGAGTGCTCTATTCCAGAGTTGGAAGAGCATTGCTTATATAGCTTAAAATGAACGAGTTACCTTACTTAAAGAGTGGTCAACCCTGAATAAGCCGTCTATGAATAGATTGAGATGTGTAAATATTCATTTGGTATACCCACTAGATGCAAGGGACTCTCTTTCCTTTTTTCTCCATCTCTCTCTGACGTTCAAGAGAAATAATATATACAACAAATTAAGAATACCAAATTGTCTTTTGCACGTTCAGAACTATGCCTTATATTTTTATCCCCAATTGAAAATAGGCTGGTTTGGTTTCCGTCGACATGATGTATATTCAGATTTAATGGAGTTACAAGAAGGTGGTGTGAGAAAGCGCCTAATGGTTAATACAAATTACTGCAAAAAATTATTCAAATCAAATGTCATTATGAGTTCTGCTCCTATGATCGATTGCTGGAAAAAGTCGAGCGCGTCCTATCAATATATTTCATCATAAGATCATACAAAACATCGAGACTAAATCGTTTGCTGATGAATTATTAACGAAGAATTCTATTAGTTTGTAATGTTTTCTACAAGCTGCTTAGTGCATCTTTGAGCTCAACCAATAAAGAAGAAAAACATGTCACTGATTGACGGAAGTCCAATGTGTGGTTGATGTAAAAAAAAAATCCCGATGTCACTTCATTTCCTGCCATCGATTAACTGGAGTTCTCAACAAGACAACCATTCTTCCAATCAAAATAATCAAAATGTGTCGAAGAGTTCTCGTCAGGAGAATATCATTTTGACAGACACATACTTCAATTTACGCTTGGATTGCCTTTTATTTATTTACAGGAGTGTTCTCCACCATTTGACGGTGTTTTAATGTTGGCAATATACTTTTGCCGTTGTGGGTAATATTCAGTTATGTCAATTTTAGTTATGCATACATGAACCGTCCTATGAATGGCTCGTCCATTTTAGCAGGCTTTCATCACATATGAGTAAGGGAAGCTTACCAACTTGACCTTCGAAATAAGTTGACAGCTAACAGACTGTTAACAATTGTATTTTTTTTTACTATATTTCAACTAAAAGGTAATTGATATTTTTTTTCAAAATGTAGATAATAATCATTAAAAAAAAAACTAAATTCCAAATTGTAAATTGTTGTAAAGGCTACTTTATTTTTCGAAGATTTTTTGGTACAGTTTCAAATTTTCGGTCGGCAGACATCAAACAGGGCGTAATTGAAGTTACTTTTGGATGACGAGAACTGACGTTAAAACAGTCTTAATCCTTCTTTATTTACATGGAGGTAATGTTCATAAGTTACAGCTAACTTCGTGCTATTTTCTTGCAATTAAAACCAAAATTAAAACTTCAAAAAGATTTCTAAAAACTATTGCTATACGTTTTGCAATAAAGCGACCTTCAGATAAAATGAGACCCCAATTTATGTTCAAATTTCATGCTATTTAGCCCGCTGTTGTGTCACTGTTTTTGTATTCAGCCAATAGGACGAACAGGGTTTTTTTTGGAAGCTTCAAATGTCGTCTTATAAGCTGAAATGTACGATATGTATGCAAAGTAGGAAAGGTATGTCTGGTTCACACTCTTAGATATGAACAAAAACGTTGAGTGACATGTTTTGTACATTACAACCCAATGGACACTATCTGTTATCGGTGGAGATGTATTTATTTTTACTGGTTAATGTCATCGAATACGTGAATATGCCTCACTATTCAAACTGCAGTATGTTTCTGGCTTTGTTCTTTCATTAAAGGAGCCCTCGGTCACAAAACCCAAGTCTTAACAATACTTCTGTCAAGTTAGTCTAGAAATGTACTCGAACTGTCTACACGAGCACTTTGCAATCAGAATGAAATTCCACATAAAATTAAAGCTACCCAATTTGTTGGCTATAAAAATTATATAAATTATCGGACATGACCACGTCAGCAAGACAACAAGAATGATCTGAATTATCAAGATGTACTGGCGAGCACAGATTAGACGCAGAGAATAAGATCCTTAACATTAAATTCACTACTGTGAATTCTGTCAAGAGCATAACTTCGTCAAATTTATATAACATTATCACGAAATGATTTGATATTCTATATCGATTATTCTCTGGTTGGCTTGCAATTTTTACAAAATTTATTCTTAAAAATTATACATGCATACATAATACCTGCAAAAATACTACGTATACAGTATCCCACAAAAAAATATTAACTTACTTTATGATTCTTGATCTTCATTAAATCAACCTTAATATTTTGTTGTTGAAATCATGTTGCATTCAATGTCATTCTCTTTATCTTATATATATATATATATATATATATATATATATATATATATGTGTGTGTGTGTGTGTGTGTGTGTGTATATCGGATCTTTAATGAGGCTGCCTATGTTTGCTTTGTACTTATGTCCCAGGAAAAGGTATGAATCCACGTACCTCTACCCCTCATCTCATCCCCAATTTTTTATACAAAAAAATGTCGTCGCGGGCATACCACGATGGTTAACAGAGAAAAGAGTAAGTGAGTACAAAGACAGACCACTATTACATATCTATATTACCTGCCCAGGTGCAGGCCTACTAATGGCCGATGAGCCCAACACAGGACAAGTATGTTGTTCCGTAACAGGTGCTGGAGAAAATGCAACAAGTTTGATAAGGTTGAAATTCAACTGAAACTCGGACTCAGTTGCTCTTTCTCTCTTGCCCAAAGTTGATTCAGCCGTTTCTTTTATTCAGAAAAGGTCAACTGGAAGACTGTCGTCATATTTTACTATCAGCAGTTTGTGTTTTCAACTGGCAATAGTTGAGGCAACAGGAATTGGGGATCCTGTTTGCAAAGTCTTGATGCATCTTCTGTGGCGTTCGACTGTCTCGCAGACCGATGGACAGTTTATCGAATATTAAAACCTTTCATAGACAATAGTCTTCCGTCTTCGACAAGAGACCTACTCAGCGTTAGTGTATCGTGTGGAGAGAGTCTCCATGCTTGTAACTTTTGCAATCTTAAGGAGGATGTTATGGCAACATTGATAGACATGTCCATGTAGGTGCATATGATGTTGGTAGATGACTCATGATTCGGCACCATATTGGAGTATGATCAGTGCGAGAGCTCAGTAGACAAGAGAAATAGAGAGAGGTAAGGGCAGCTTGGTTAATGGAAGATATATGTACATGAACAAATTGAGATAAACAGAAGAATATATATATATATATATATATATATATATATATATATATATATATATATATATATACATATATCCTGATTTTTCAAGGCAGACAGTCATTTTGTACTTGAAAGGTTGTCTTACCACATTCCTACAACCCTTTTCAATCCTCCTTATTTGATCTTATGCCAGATTAAGCTAAACCGGAGCTCGCCCCGTAGAACGTACTCGTACAAGGAGTCATCAAAAGTAAGCTAAAGAAAGATGCTTCTTTGATCATTTCCCTTGTTTATCACAACATTCATCACGATGGAACCTTTCTAGAAATGGGCCACTATCATAATCAAATCAGGAAAGGAAAAATTATTCGTTTAATGAGCTTGTGGGTTTTGTTTCGTTTTTTTGCTGTTTTTTTTTTTTTTTCATATAATTCAAAAGCGTTCGTCCCTGTAAAGAAACAGTGCACATCAAAAGAGAAGAAACATTAATGATATAGATTTTTTTGGCGACGATTGAGATAACAGGAAAGCCCACGAGTCTCTGAAAGATAGTAATTTTAGGCTTTGTTTCTCTATTGATTATTCATAAAAATTGGAAAGCCATACTTAGACACAATTTCAGTACAATGCAATATTTGTGGCTCAAAAGCATAGAAAATCAAATCATTTATTTCACTTTGTCTGCAAATTTCTTGGAGTCTAAATATTTTTTTATATATATTCCATTAGCTTTTGTTTCGAGTCGTTGTTTGCCCAATAAGAAAGAACTGATCATCTTCAAAGAATTCAAAAAAAGCGGTTGTTAAAAAGTACTATTTTTTTCTTCTTTTCCCTCATGATTGTGCGTGTGTGCATGTGCGTTCGCTGACCAATCCAGTTTTACGTTATGTACAACCTGGAACAGCTTTTTGATAAGTTTATTTCATTGGATTCTACTTCCCTTGGTAGATTACGTACGTATATATGTATGTACACGAACATAGATGCCATCAAACTGATCTGACATATAAATGGATAGATAGATAGATAAATAGATAGACAGATAGAAACACACAAACGATATGTATACATAGGTATGATATTAAAAAATATGAGCTGAAAAGCGTCATTTGTTTGCCTGAGAAGGTGTAATAAATTTCTGAGGATGAATTGAAATTTTTATCGGATAATCGATAATGGTATATTATTCGAAAATATCGATTAAATTTGATATCATTTCCGAAAAGCCATAAAAAAAGTCAAGCTTGAAACGGAATGGGCTATGTCGTGTCGAACACTTGACTGATAGATGCAGGGAGACTGACGTTCATAGACATGAAAACACAACAGAACAAACGAACGAGTTTAATAGATATCAGGCGTTACGAAGATAGTATTTGGACTATCATATTTCTTATTCATAATCACTAAGACAAGATTAGTCAGGCACAAGGCTAGATTTGGGCGAATGAGGTAGGAAGAGTACGTTACACCAATCGTTCAAGTGCGAACGACCTGTCAACCTTAGAAATCAAATGTCGAAATCCTGATTTTTACCGGGGCTTGAACATCGGCATTTGGCACCGGTATGAAATATCCAACCATCTCATCCACGTTGGTTTAAATATTTACAAAAGCTAGCTCAGTCTCATACAACGCCTGATGGGGAAATCTCATGTGGAAAGATTGCGTAACGCCAAACTTCGTTGTGGTAATGTCCTGCCTGTCAACTTCTAAAGCATTCAAAATCTTCATTTTTTGCTCGAGATGAAACACATTAGTGGGTAAATAGACAACTATCTCAGCCATGAGTCAGACCTTAAATATTCATTAAGCTTACCTCAGAGAGGCGCTAAGTCACAATAATAAGGCAGCACGTGAGGATCAAACTAATTACACTAGCAGATTGATGGACAAGCTCACAACGTGGCAGGCACCCAGCGCCTCAATTACTGGCAGGTTTTTCGCGTTATCCATAAGTAGAGCATTCTTACGAAACCTTTTGTAAGCAGAGATGGCATAAAGCAAAGAAGTAATTACCATTAACTCCATTAGACAATTCTTGAGTCTTCCCAGACCCCCAAAATGATCTTCTATTATATCTGTCAATTTTTACGCCTGGCATAAAACCCAAAGAGGCACTTTTCTTTTACCTTGGAACACATCTTGCTAATGAATGCACAACGTAAAGCACATATGCTCACAGATACAGTACAAACATGTGGCAACTTGAGATCTTTCGTAAATGCAAAATTGAGTAAAGTAAATTTTCGTAAAGATGGTAACCCGAATGTTTACTGAAAAGCTTTTGATATGTATATTTTAATTCGGACGATTATTTCTTTTGATTACTGACTATCCTTCTTCTCTTTTTTTCCTTGCAGGTGAGTAACTCGTCGTTGAGGGATACCAAAAACCTGTACCATAGTGAAAGGTAGGCCTTAAATTCATCTGATGACATTTTGCAACTTTTCAATAACCTTTTCAAGGGTATTTTTTTACAACTTCGGGGCAGGGTATTATTTTTATGACACCTTTTTACAAGTATTGAAACTATGTGATTGGCTATAGAGAAAAAATATACTCATCTTCGTGGATATGTTTCCCAACGTCTTGGCTGATACGCTCTGAGAGCTCCCTCACGTCTATGCCGTATCTCCTACATTGCCTACACTTTGGGGAAGCTTTTCTGTTAGTTCTGTATATGTAATGCATATGATTTCTCAATTTGTAAAAACAAATCAGAAAACGAATAAATACAGATAGATTGATAGATAGATAGATAGATAGATATGATTCATCTATGCGTAATAAGCCCATCGATTTTACGGTAACTATGCTAGTTGTTACTCTAATAGTCTCTGTACATGAAATGAGGGATCAGTTTTCTCATGATATTGAGTATTACGAAATGTTGATTCCTTCACGATTAATACATATTAGTGTTAGAGTCAGTTGACACAAAGTGATGGGGTCGGTTTTCTTGGATTATTAAGTAAAAACCAGATCATTCCATGATTAATATCTCTCTGTAACTTTCTCTCTCTCTCTCTCTCTCTCTCTCTCTCTCTCTCTATATATATATATATATATATATATATATATATATATATATATATAATCATAGATGCGTTATATCACTTTGAAACGACACCCTGTTACTAGCCGGTGAATGTATTATTTGGCCTAGGCAACGTGAATAGAATAAACAGAGAAAACGGGGTTGCTGCAGGAATTGAACATGCAACCGATAATTCTCATTTTGTTCTTTCACTGTCGGATTATAAATCTATTTCTTAATAATCTCTCTCTCTCTCTCTCTATATATATATATATATATATATGTGTGTGTGTGTGTGTGTGTGTGTGTATATACATATATATATATATATATATATATATATATATATATATATATATATAAAAGACAAAACATATCGTCACACCATATTTTAGCTCAAATGTTAGAGTATAGATCAGACACACCTTTCATATTTAGTATGCATAACCCTACAATATGTCTAATCAAGATGGTATAATTTATATATTCCTATCTCAACTACGTAGGTACCGAAACATTCCAAATTGTAGCTATGAACATGGTCTTTGTACGAAAATTTCGAAACGAATTGCAATGATTTAGATATCATGAATCTGTTTACAGCAGATGCTTGTTGCTTGACAGCTCGGTTCAAGGGTCAAGTTTCTTCACCCGAGTCTGATGAAAGCCCTCATAAATTTACGAGCGCCTCATAGGACAGGTAAAGCATACATGACATCGGTGGTTCACTTTTACATCGACAAAGGCAAGGACAGTGAAAGAATAATGATATAATCTTGACTTGCGTTCCTGCTCAGTTCAACGGTTTTCCTCGAAACAAACATCCTACCTCCCAGTTTGCAATTAGTGTCAGAATATTGATATTTCTTCGGTTAGTTTTCTGTTAAATTCTATCCATAGTGTTTGTTTATCCCCTAAGGAAAAGTGTTATTAGTCTTAATGGTACATCAAAGGAGCACCTTTAAGAAATGAATAGAAAATCTTATGAAAGATTGCCAAGTTAGCAGTTTAACTGGAGTCCATGAATATAAAATGGTTGTCTTCCCGATTCAACCTGATTAATAGCCAAGCCCATCAGCCTTAAGGAATACAAAAGATTAACCTTTTTGATGTTTTGCTCTTATCTTGACCATATCAAATTAACACGTTTTGTGTGTGTTTGCCTTTTATACTTTCTTTTTTGCTTCACTCTGAAATATCACCACGAGTAAGCGCATATACTCGATTATTTATGGTTAAAAGTGGTAGTATTCTAAGATTTTTATGCAACCTATTTTCTGATAGACGCGCTTAATTTATATCCATGATTTGAGAATGAAATGCCTGCTTGATTGAGGAAATGAAAAGGCAATGAAATTTCAAAGTTATTAACAGACATGCATCGTTATGTGTCTTCAGGTAATAAACTTAGGCTCTCTAGGAGTGGGCAGTTGCTGTGTTATAGACAACTAAGCCTCTTCGGTAGAGCAGATTTTACAAATACGTATAGAAGGTGAGAAAATGAAGGTAAAAATATTGTGTACTGTAAATATCTCAAAGGAGTGGGGCAGCCAGACTTGAGATTCAGTATTAAATGGATTTGAATAATAATTACGAACTTCGTAGCGTAGAATTTTTTATACATTTGGTATAACAAAATTTAAGAGTACTGACTTAATATCTATTGTATAACATTTGCCGCTTTTGTCATTATTACGGGACAGCTCATGAAAAAGCAATGCTTAAAATGTGTTTTTATTTAATCAAATCCATTCAATGTAGATTAGAGATCTTGCCCGATTGGATGAAATATCCTCACACTCAGAGATTGTATCAAACCAATCAAATAATTACTAATGGGGTGTTTATTAAATGGGGAGACAATGATAATTCCTTTAAAACTAACATTCACCTTGTCGCTTTATGACTTCGCTATTGTAGATGACACAAGATCTCTGGCCCCGGTTCTAGAACCACATGCATCAAAGATAGGAAGATTTCACCATGGTTTGTACACTGGAATTTGAAGGTGTTCCTTTCCAGTTTCTTGGGCAATAAGAGCTGGAATGGGATATTATGAACATTACTTTGTGCCCAGGACTTGTCTTTGTCTTTGCATTCTATTCTCTATTTCCCTTTTGAAATATTATCTATGACTAATTAATGACAGGGGCTTCTTGCGTTTCTGTACATAGATCAGCATAGAAAAGCAATAGAACATCAAGGCGTAAAAAAAAATGATCCCTCGCTGCACTCTTCTTCAGATGAAAAATCTACCAGATTTCCTTGCAGTATCTTTAACGTTTCCTGAATCACGCCTGTATTTTGAGAAGCATTTGTAATATTTTGCTTCAGTTAAATCAATGATGCCAGCTGAATCACTCTTAATGAATTTCTTGCTCGTGTTGAAGGACTGAATGTAAAAAGTTAACGATGCCATTTTGATAAAAGAATTTCTCCTCATCGGTTTTATTCAATTTGCATCTGAACTTAGTTTTTGCTGTGTTTTTTTATATATACGACGTGATGATTCGCTAGAAACTAACCTTTAAATTTTCATTTGGGTAATCATTGTTTTACTAGTGAACGTTGAGTAACATTTTTTGTGCCGAACAGTATCAGTCTCATGAATTATTAATATCAATTGAATTGCTATTCTGTTTGTCATTTTTCTTCAATCTTTCCTACGAAGTTATTTTAACGAAATTAAAGTTGTGCGAGGTTCCGGGCGTCCGTTTTTCATTTCTATCGGTCTGACACATTAGACACTTTTCCCAATCAATCTCAATTATTGGTCTCTTCTGTGTTGACAGAGGCTCTATTTTATATTACATCCTTAGCAAACACCACCAGCTGTACAGTTATAAAAACTTGAATTCACGTCTAGGGATGTCAGTATTTCAACGCCAGCTGACTGTAACTTTCAATCATGCGAGTGCCTGAAAAACTGTGCTCTTCATACTCATTTCGTAGAGTACGTTACTCGTCATTTAATAATTCACCAAATGTCTGTCCGTCTGAATGTGTTTGACAACGTAAGTCAGGAACCACTCAACATGTTCCCATAAAACATTCTTTGTGCACTAATGGGACCCCAAGATGTGTTTTGGCAAGTTAGTCTTTGAAAATCCACCCCAAATAATGTTGCAGGGGTCTGCAATCACGCTTTCTCCGATAAAAATGATCTGATTTCCATCGATCTGTCTATCTTACGATAATTCACCTATCTACTGTGAAATACGCCCAAATATTTATATTCTGGTCAAAGATTTCATGATAATAGTCATTTTCAAATAAGATATGATTAGATTAGAGCATAAATCAAATCTATGAATGAGTAATTGGGTCTAAAGGTATCACTGAGGACTTCTGTAGGAACTAACAGAAAACACACTTGCACTGTTTTTAGAAAGGTTAATTAATCTGACAACCTGAGGCAAATTCACAACCAGACCAACTACCAAGCAGTCAATTATAGATAGATAGAAAGATAGATAAATAGATATGGCTAATACAAGTCAAAAGGTGTTTCTTCATGATATCACTAAGTAACTTCCGTCCGGTAATATTTGAGTGATTACATTTTACTATCAATTAGTTATCCTAACATTAGCTCTGCGCATCTTATTTTCAATCTAATAATAGAAGTTTCAACTAAAATGAACGCTAAAGAAAAAGTGATGACTCAAACACTTCACCAACAAAGGATATTCAACGGACAGGGCTTGGCAAATATATACATCTGTATATTGATGAAGAAAGCAAAGTACAGGCGTGCCGTAAGGTATCTGGTAATGTCCGAAACATTGGTTGACACTGCGCTGGACAATGGAAAATCAATTTAACGTCGCTGAATCATAGGAAAGGTATATGCTTAGATCGAAAGAAGCGGGGAGAATGAAACATAGAAAAGGGGAATAATAAAAAGAAACAAACAAGCAGCGAAAAGGGAAGGAAAATGGACGATTGTATCAAAAGAGAGAAACGAACCAATTTATATTACAATAACGTATTAACGTATTTGATTGAGTAGAATGCTTCGATAGATTGATCTCTTGATCGTCTTCTATTTGTTAAGATTAGCTCATTCTGTCACAAAGGCTTATTTTGATGAATTATTACAAATGAAAAGAATAAACCCACTAGCGATGTTTTGTGAGACCCAATAGCAAACTACGGAGCCCAGAAAAAAACGTTGATTAATGTGAATAGACATAGATAGTTGCATAATCATACCGAGTGGGTATGGCAGATTTTACTCGAATGTAAACGATTGAAAATCTACATCTATATAATCAGTCAAATCTGTATACCAGAATTCAGTTGCTTGAGAATTATTTTGCTTATCCCCTTTTTTTCTGGGCTATCCGAACTCATCTTCTCATCTTCGATGTAGACAGGACGTTTGAAGTGATTAATTTCTACGGCCCTTTTCAGGAGCAAAATGTAATATCCTCTTCTTACGGTGGTTAAAAGCAAAAAATTTGCAGATGAGATGGAAAGTTCAAACAGTCTGAGAAAAAGAGGTTGGTGTGACTCTTCTCAAAGTTACGGACAACTAGCTCGCTGTAATCTTTCCAGCAATGCGACGTGACCATGGCTGACGTTATCAAAAGACGCGCCTCAATCATACGTAGATTTCAGAATGTGCTGACTGTCGAGGGACAGAAAGATTGTGTTACGCCATTTTCTCAACTGGGAGAACCTTGTTTATTCGCACTGAAAATCAGCGTTTGAAATCCAGGAATATACCGGGGCTCGAACATCCGCCACTGCAGCAAGTATACAATTAACTAACCCAGCAAGAATGCCCGGCTAAATTCTATTCAGTATCCAATACGATATTGATTTAAATCTGAAACATTGTTACAATATGGATTGAGCGACAAGATATATGTATTTTTTTCATTTATTCATTTATACTCTATCCCTGATATCGAACTCTCTTATTTTATGAAAAGCTCTTGCAAAAACACTATATATATACATATATATATATATGTGTGTGTGTGTGTGTGTGTGTGTGTGTGTGTGTGTGTGTGTGTGTGTGTGTGTGTGTGTATGAATCTGTTTGAGGGGAGGAAAAAAATTCCCAACAAAACAACACTCTATATGCATATGAAGGCAGGGTGGAAAGCAGAAAAAAAGTTGTCGATCGATTGCAATGGCTGCGTGAAACTAAAGATATATATCGATAATATTTGATAACTTTGGGGGTCAGGGTAGCTCAAAAAATCTCAAAAAGTCGGCTGTGCTGAACAGCGAACACTTAAATCTAACTTTGAGTGTGGTATTATGAAAAACATTTTGTATGAATATGTTCTTTACAACTCACAGATGTTTGGGGGGGGGAGTTAGGTTTTGAGCTGATTAACATCTTGACCACTCTATTACGTGCTGTTTCTTGTGATACTTATCGGAATATAACGACTGAAACCGAAATCTGTGTTTCTGATACAGGTAGACATTTTGATCCAAGATTCATATTTTGATTGAACGCTTTGGATGACAATATATTTACGTACGAACACATGTAAAAATCACTATTAAAATCGTTGCCTGAGGGCTACAATCGGGGATGGGGTTCATGTGACACATCTACGATATAGAGACCGTCAATCATACAGTATTTCAATATAATACTGATGATAAAATGTAGTTGCAGTTTACCTCCTCGGTTTCATTTAAGATTCCAATGATAGTCACTGGTCCTTGGCTTTAAAGGATAAACAAAAACTCAATTACCTTTTCACATATATTTTTTTATAAAAAGTGCTGATCACTGTAGTCTAAAATGCTGTAGATAATGCTCGTAAAGTCACTCGTCCATTAGAGACAGAAGAAATGAATTATCTCCAACAGTTCATCAGATTTTGTAAATTAAGCTAGATCTGTCTGACAGCATCTTCATCATTATCTTTGTCTCCACCCATTAGCCGTCCACAATTGGACTTGGTTCTTATTGCAGGTGCTGGCTATCATGCACTGAACACATGCTTTGTTATATGGACGATTCATCATGCAGCTAAGCAATGTCTTGCACTTGCAGAAAGACAATATCATTTTGATGGGTTTTCCTTCATGATAGGTTATAATCTGCCATATTTCACCTACCTGTCATACTTATAAGGTGGAAGAAAGTCTAGGCTGCAAAGCGACAACGAAGTTGACAAAGGCTCCTCAGAACATGAAAGTGAGATGTCTGACAGGATAGCTCACTCAATTACAGGCTGATTAAACATCGCAACTAAATAGAGTGTCAGTAACTTACAAAGATTCCTGACCTGTGCGTCATTTAGTGACTAAATGGGGAGGAATAGCTGTCTGGGAAATGGAATAATGATAGCAGAATAATGTCTGTCTCAGTTGCCTGATTACAATACTTTCAACAGTACAATTTGCAACATTCTGATATGGGCTTCTGCATGGTTAGGACAATGCAGCTCATTAACAGTTGCTTCATTGTTTGTAACGTGAATGGCATCTGATGAAATTCCTTGTACAAAATTGAAACTGTCATGGAAAAAAGCATTCGATCAGCGTGATGACAAATATGACCGTAGTTATATGACAGTAATTGTGCTTTGTCACGAAGGTTTGGTTGGAATGCTTTCTAAACAGGAATGACCAAAGTGTCCACAGGAATATTCTTCTGTGAAGAAATGTCTATTTCTCGTCGTTGACGTTCGCCCACTTTTGACACCTTAGACCAGAGTTGTACCAATGAAATGTATCTCCTGATAGTCAATGGGTTTCACTCTTTTGTTCTTGTATCTCTTAGGGGGTTGTACAAATGAAAAAGCTCCTAGAGTCAGAAAACTTTTCAATAAATTTCGTTCCATTCATGATATAAACTGCCTTAAATGCAACACCAGGCAATTCTTTCAATGGCACCAATGAATCAACGACCTTATCCTGCAGAGTCTCCTAAAAGTCTGATCCAATTCCTTTCCAAATGGAGAATTCACCCTCGTCTAGTTCAAACAAAGAGCGTGCGTAATTCAGCCATTCATAACTGAATCAACTCCTTGCCTCATCACTTAAGCAAGAGACCACTATAATAGATATTACTTGTTTCTCTTTATCCTGTTTCTTCTTTACCTTCTCTGATGATGATGCTATTTCGGAAACATTGATTGTATCAGGATTAGTGGGACTGACATGCTTTATAGATGCTAAACCAAGTTGCTTTGCCTCCAGCAGTTCTGCTAAGGCAAGCATTTTTCCTGTATAAATACTAATCACTTTGTCCTCTTCACCAGCATCTGAAATGGGTCTTCCTTTGAATCTGTCATCATCTCGATTTTTATCAATTTGCCTACGTCGTCTTTGGCCATTTCGTCATGACAATCGGCATAACAATCAGACTGTGGACGGTCCTTTAATGTTACGTCAGTTCAAATCCCATTGGAATTTCACTGTGCCACATGGATAGTGAAGTGCCTCAAATGTCTCGTATACAACTGGCGCAGAATGAGAGAGGATGTTCATTTCATTCAAATATAGTGACAAGCAAATATGTATTTATTGTGACCCGAAGAAACTGTGAATGATAACACATTTTGCTCCTCTTCTGAATGTTGCCCCCTACTGACCAGCTCGCTTAGTATGAATGTAATATCCAGGAATAAGCACCATTCCATTTCTTAAAGTATATCTATGATTCTCCCTCTGATATCAAGTCTTCCATGACTTTATTCTCGTTACGAAACAGCACTTCTTCTCTCTCAATGAACGTTCCCTGTAGACCAATGAATGATACCTTGAGATCTTGTAATTGTCCTTTCATCCTATTACTATCTCAGCTAGACTTCTCATACTGATGTCACTTGAAAGTAGCAGGTCCTCGATGGCACTCTCCATCATGAAATATCCAATGGAGCGCAAAAGCTTTTGTACAATAGGAAAACAACAAAATAATACTATGACATCCTTTTACTTTTCTTACCTAGCCCTTTATCTCATACATAATTTGGTCATAAGCATTAGAGTCGTCGATATGAGGTAATCCAATGAGGCTTTGAAAACATCTGTACTTGTTGGAGTACAGTGGGCAATAACCAGTTCTTATTTCTGATTGGCGTTGCCTAGAATTACTCTTGGAGAAGCTCTACCACCCCAGAGAACAAGTATACATGCTGTCATACTATCAGATTATGTATGCAAAATATGAAAGGTTACAATGTTTCATAAGGCTGCGAGCTATCTTTTCAGACAGGTGTGAAAGGAGGCAGCGACAGTTGCAATGAAACCTGCTGGCAAAATGCCAGTATTTTAGAGATTTATCAATGATTCAAAGGAGAATGTATCTGAGTTGACCAGTGAGGCTCGCGGCTTTTTTAGTAATCAGTCTGGCAAAGCATTCTATATAGTGTTAAATACATTATTTACCCCTCTGTTTGCTTCTAGCAAAGGAAATCTGCAATATCTGCCTCCGACAGAAGATGCATTTAATTCCAATGTTCCAATTCAACGTCAACTCAGCTTGTACATACTTTGCAGCCCAGTCATTCTTCCACCGGATAAAATGGCAGGTATGTGGAAAAATGACAGATCATATCCTATCAACACCAGTCATAATGTCATTGTCTTTATGCAAGATATTTCTTAGCTGCATGAGGAATTGTCCAAGTAACAAAGTTGGTGTTCAATGTATGATAGCCAGCATCTGCAACAGAAACCAAGTCAAATTTGAACAGTCAATGGGTGGAGACAGAATGTTGCTTAATTTGCGAAATCTGATAAACTGCTCGAGATAATTCATTTCTTCTGACCCTAATGGACAAGTGACTTTATGAGCATTATCTACAGCATTTCAGACTACCCTGATCAGAACTTGACGGAAAAAAATATCTGTGAAAAGGTTGGTAACTGAGCCAAGGACCTATTATTATCATTGGAATCTTAAATGAAGCCGGGGAAGTAAACTGCAACTACATTCTATCATCAGCATTACATTGAAATGCAGTATGATTGGCGGTTTCTATACCGTAGATGTGTCACATGAACCCCATCCCCGATTGAAGCCCACAGACAACGATTTTAATAGAGTTTTTTACATGTGTTCGTATATAAATATGTTGCAATTCAAAGCATTTAATTAGAATATGAATCTAGGATCAAAACATCTACATGTATCAGAAACACAGAATTTCGGTGTCAGTCGTCATTTTCTGATAAGTATCTCAAGAAACAGCTCGTTATAGCGGTTACGATGTTAATCAGCTCAAACCCAATCCCCACCCACCAAAAAAAACACCAGCGAGTTGTAAAGAACATATCTATATAAGATGTTTTTCATAATACCACATTGAAAGTAGCAAATCTGGAAGATGATTGATTTAGAGCTGGCTTTTCAATGCAGCCGACTTTCTGTGATCTTTTGAGCTCTCCTGACCCCAAAGATCATCCAAACAAATGTTATTACATATCATTAGATATCTGACATCCGAACAGAAAGAATATAGGGTAAATAGTTACAGTTACTGAGATATGGGTAAGAACATGTCCCCTACCCCTGACCTTTCCGATTTCAGCAGTAGGAAATATCATCATTACTGAATTCCAACCGAATCAATCCCACAGTCACTTTTTGGTGTCCTACACCTCCACGAATATGATCCTGATGTCAGAAACTGCGAGTGTCACATCAAAGTTGGATTTTAGGACCTTAGACCCCAGACTAATACAACCATATGAACAAGATGACACTTCAGTTTCTTTACTTTGCCAGCTTGTCATTGAGGAAAACGCTTCTGCTTAGAAACATAACGAACCATATCAGCTTAAATCTGTACATACTTCCTTTGATTCTTCGTATATACGGTTAAAAATGATAAATTACCACGTTTGGTTTGTCGAATGCTGAACGAATGTAAGAGAATAATAATGATTAATCAGAAAAGGTCTTTCTTATAAAAAGTTGTAATCTGAGGATAACTTTTTCTCAAAGGGGCAAATCATTTTCTGATGTTATGCTATCGTCATGACAGGGAAGTCCAGATTTTTTTTTAAACAGACAATGAACGAATAGTTGAACACAGAACGAAACATAATATAACTCGTCCAACATTATTTTTTCAATGTAGCGTTTGCAAAACCTTCACACGATTGGTTGGACATTACAAATAAATATATACATTTATACTATCATATATATATATATATATATATATATATATATATATATATATGTGTGTGTGTGTGTGTGTGTGTTTGTGTGTGTGTGTGTTTGTGTGTGTGTGCGCGCGCGTGTATATATATATATGTGTGTGTGTGTGTGTGTATGTGTGTGTGCGTAAGCACATAATCTTTTTTGTCATCACTTGGATCAATAAGCAAATGCTCTAGCCAAAGTGTAGAACATATGTGTATGAGCGTGTAGATGTGCATGAGTTTAGGGCATATGTGTGTTTGCGCGAGTATATAAGTTAACTGGTGAACATTTAGGTGAGTACATGTATACAAGTGTAGAAAGTATGCTTACATGTATGTATGTGAACCTTTTCGTGTACACTTTAGTAAAATAGATTTTTGTGCTGCGTCACAATGAACTTGCGAAATATTTTTTTAGGCTGAAGCTCACCATGGGCCGATCCAATACAAAGCCTCCTTCGGTTATGACGTTGGATTTGTTGACAACACAAGCGACAAGAAGGAGTTCAAGCATTCAAAACACACGTTAAATGTTAATGACCCTCCTCAAAGCTATAAACAAATTTCTTTATCTTTTCTCATTATTTTGTCTTGTTGTCTCTTGTGTTTAATCAAATGCATAATTTACTTTAAATAATGCTCTTGTCTGATTTTTCCTACGAAGGTTGTATTACTGTAAATTTGGGATATATTTTTCTACTTTGAAATCGGAATCCATGGATATAGAGGAAAAACATACCTAATTTCCAGCTCCACCGATATTAAAAGACAATAAGTGCTTTGATAGCAATGTATTTTTAGTACGAAAAAAATGTAGATATCTGGTTTAGTTTAAGTCATCTATCTTTCATATTCTATCCACGTTCCATTCTCAAAAATAATTTAATTCATCCTTAAGTAAATCGTTCAACAGTTTAAGAAGCATACATTTTCGTGCCTCGTCCCTAGGTCAGGTAACCAGTTCGTTTGGTAGGGGCAATCGTGACTTTTATCATTTACAACAAGGCTCCCCTGCCTTTTCGGTACAGCGGGTCGGTCTATGGATAAGTTAACGATAAGTAATCTACAAGCGGATAATACACTCAATTTCGTTTCTGAAAGTGTTCATCTAAAGAATTTGATATTAAGATCCACCTGAACTCCAGAAGGGAAAACTCAGATTAATTATGTTCCTTTAAGTGAAACGAAAACTCAGATTAATTTTGTTCCTTAACGTGAAGGGAAAATTCAGATTAATTTTGTTCCTTGACGACTGAAATATTTTTGCCTAATTCATTTTTCTACAGTTAAATTGCCGTGTAAGACAAATATATTTCTTAGTGAGAGAGTAAAAAAAGGAGCAGGTGTACTCATATCATTACATATCGTCTAATCACATCGTCCTGGTGGCCCAGTAGCACATGCTTACCGGCTCGGTACCAGGCCGCGAACCCATGGTTCGCGGCCACTGATTTACAAAACAGTCTATTACTTCACTCAAACTTACCTCAAAAACTAGTCTACAAATAATTTTTGGTTGGTATTGAATTTTATTTGCAACTACTCGGATCGTCAGTCTACGATCATCGGTAAACGGCACAGCGTCTCGCTGGGAGTATATTCTTAAAATGAGATCAGCACTATTTTTGATGGTCATATTATAACTGGCATAGCATCTTAAAAATTACGGGATTTTTTACATATGCATTTGCTCTTCAGGAGCAAAACTGCGTCCAGGTCAAGGGAAATCATTGCTAACAATGTGAATTCAGAGTGTATGTTTATTAAGGGTCTTTTTGTAATCTTTTTTGTGTATTTATTTTTTGCTGTAATTTGTGTCTTTAAAAATAGTTTTTATTTCTAAAATAGTATATATACAAGTCGGTAAAAAGAAAGTTGCATCCTTCTAGAAACAACTAATATACATAGATACACATTGTGTGACACACACACACACACACACACACACACACACACATATATATATATATATATATATATATATATATATATATATATATATATTATTGTGTCATCCACAGACAGCTGTTTCGGTGTATTACATCTCTTCAGTGTGGCTATAGACTTTCTATTATCCCATCCAGTACCGCGAGGCAAAATCATAAACCTTCACTTCAGATCCGGAGGCCGTTATCCTACCTCTGGACTACGGAACTGGACGGTCAGTAAGGCTGAGTTTAAGCGATATATCTATTTACACAGAAATTCCTCATCCACCAGAATGCTCTATTCCTATGGAAGAGCATTGCATGTACTCCATTTATGCTTGTTTTCCATGGATTTGTGCGGTATGAAATAGTTCCAACCTAAGTTGTAAAAAGACAGTTGCATCATATGTCTGTCTCGTCTATCTGTCTGTCTGTCTGTCTGTCTGTGTGACTACTCCTCTTGTATTTATTTTCCACGGATGTGTGCATTGGCCAATGACTGAGGAGGTAGAAACACAATGACAGACCATTGTGTTTCTGCCTCTTCAGATACATATTGTTATATGTTATCTTGTCCTTTTCTACTTTTCATTCTTACCCGTCTCTCCTCTTTACAGGAAGTATTTTTCTCATTCCGATTGTTCCGTGGATGAGTTTCTTCTTCTTCTTCTTCTTCTTCTTCTTCTTCTTCTTATTATTATTATTATTATTATTATTATTATTATTATTATTATTATTATTCTCCTTCTTCTTCCTTCCCTTTCTCTCCTGTTCATCATTTCTTTTGTCCTCTTTGCTTTGAGCTAATCTCCTTTTCATGCGAATCCTCCATACCCGTACTCGCGCACTACTTTCTTTCTCGTGCTTCAAAGTCTATTGCTTTTCACTCGTTTTTTTTTTCCTCTGCCAACCTCATAACGAAGCAACAAAAGAAAAAAACATTATGCAGTCAAACAATGAGCGCATTACATAAATTGACTTCTTCGATATCTTCGACTTCATCTGTTTGGTTTGGTTTGGTCGGAAACTCACTGATACTATCTCCGGTTTTTAGAGAGTTCTCTTTGCGCCATTTTTTTTTTTTTTTTTTTTGCTTTCACGTAAAAAGGTGAAAAGCGAAAACGGCGTTCGATTTACGACGAGCTGTTATAGAAGCAGCTCTCTCTCTCTCTCTCTCTCTCTCTCTCTCTCTATATATATATATATATATATATATATATATATATATATATATATCTTACATCCCATCCTTTTGTGTCTTTCACTGCCAAGATCTCTCACGACCAGGCCTAGCATACCGTTAATACAATTGGGGTAGGGTCTGGAAACGCGTGAAAATGATTCCCGAAAGGGTTTGTAGGAATGCACCACTTTCGAATTGGAGCGAAAATTATATTTGGTTTGTGGCAAAATCCAGAAACCATTTTAGTATCAGAAATATGTGTGTGTAATTTGTCCATCTTTTTACTTATAAGCAGACAAACTCATGTCTCTTAGATTCTTTCTCTCCAATCTCTTTTTTGCTCGGTTTACAACCCGCTCATTCGTTACTTTCGGTGCACACATACCAATACTCGCCCATGGACCGACTGAAACCTACATGGCTATATAGCCCTTACGTATCAGAGTTGACAGATGTCTTTTGCCGCACAAAACCTTATCTGTGCGGTCTTGAGACTAGATGAAGTAGCTTCATTTCCAAAATAATCCATCAATAGACGAAGTTTCAAGTGATTAAAGCTATTATCTTTTGTTTATTATCCGTGTGTATCATGTTGGATCATATCATTCGTGCGTAAGGGATTGTAATTTTTGGTGAATTCTCCTTCAGTACCAAATCTCTATTTTCGGAACCAAATAGCTTTGATCGATACCGATTTGGTCAAATTTCAATGTTGAAAAATAGCAAATTTCAACCCTGCTACGTGTATTATTTTACCAATCCTTCCTCTTTATTCTCATTCGATGGTGACATTTCCACCATGTTTCAATTGCCATGTTACAGCCAAGTGAGAGTCTCGTTTCATTTCTGCATTTTTTTGTCTCTCTAATTCTACCTGCAAGTTGCTTTTCACAGCTTTCCACTGCAAATAGATTTGGAAAAACTATTCCTCGGGACAACTCTAATCACCCAAATCACCAGTCGTTCATGAATTCAAACATTTTTAATTCTTCTTACAGATGTTCGTGTAATTTTCAAATTTTGATTCATTCATTTTCAACCATGATAATACCTACTTCCTGTCTCCCCCTTTCAATCAGGAAAGTCGTTTATCTTAACAAGACCGACTCGACATAAAGCCTCTCACACAACATGTGTTCATTTTCATAGTAAAATATGGTATTGAAAGTTACAATCTTGGTGGGTTATGTTAATTTTCAAACTTTTGCTTTCAATGCTGTTCTGTTTTAGCTTATATTCTCACCTATTTTTTAGTAATGTGTTGTAATTTGTAACTTTATTTTTCAGGTACAGAAGCGTGTTTTAAAACATATAAATACAAAAGATAGCTTAACATGAAAGGTAAAAGCTGACAAATTTAGCTTTGTGTAACCAATTAAAAGAAAAAGTAGATCTTATGGTTTAGGAAGATATGTTGCATTACTTCAGATTTCGATGCTTAAACCAGTGATATAAAAACAGAGTGTAAATTCGTTAATATTTCACACCATATAACCTGCAACACATGTATGACACAAATTCGAAATTTTTATCTAAATCTTATGGAAAAAATGTGGAAGCTAAATATTTCAAACATTTCGATAGGACCAACAAAACGGTATAAATTTTAAGTTAGAGGCAAAAAGTTACGTACATAGAAGCATCCGACTGGTTGTTTAAAGTTAAGTTCATTTAATGGTATCAGATTCTGAAATTTCGTGACTATCATTTTCATTGTTCAGAAAGAAGCGCCTCGTCATGGTTGATGAGCTGGGCTTGCTGATCATCACTGATGAGTAGTGAGTTCAATCCTTGCTAAGTAACCAATTCTTGTGATCTAGTGTCAAAACTAAGCTAAGCCAATCAATTAATATCTTTACTCTCAGAAAATTTACTTATCGCAAACTAATTCTTGCTTCGAGTACCGTTGAAACTGACCTCCGTGTATAGAATGCAGTTATATTTTCAGATTCAAACTTTTTATGTGTGCATTGTACGTAGGTAAATAGGGTAAACGTTCTCAATAATGCATTAGGCAGAAAATTGAAATTATATATATGTGTGTGTGCGTGTGCATTTATCAATGTATTATATTATTCAAAACTTTATTTCGAACGATCTCCCGTAATCACACAAAGAATGTGTCACATGACCAAGACATGGAATAAACAATTAAAGAAAATGGGGCTGTTGTATGAATCGAACCTATGACAAATTAGGTAGATTCTTCAACAGAGATTTGCTGTTACCATTGAGCTAAATAGGCCGGTGGAGAGACAAATCCACAAATACCTGCTTCAAAATGGGAGATGATGCAGTTCTCAGGCCTTTGCCATTCCGCCGGACTGATTAGATTCAATTTGCTTCGTAAGTTTATGCTAGATTGGTCCTTTAGTTTGTGTCCGACAGCATTCGACGGTTTTATGATCCCCACCCAACAAAATGTGAGAGAGGTAACTTTATTCATTGATCACTCTGTTTTCCAATTTTTACTTGATCACCCCACATGGCATGATACCAAAAGATATCCAAGGACTGAGATGTTAAAATATCATTGACAATTCCAATAACCATCTATTGTTTGTGTGTGTACTTCAGTATTTCTTTCAACAAACAGAGAAAATGATTCACAGACATACACGAGAGAGATTCCCTTGACCAGTGCAAGATAATCCATTTCAAGTTATGCATTGCAAGCAATCTATGTAAATACAAGCCCTGACTCACGGATAGAACTGTTTTGCCAACGATCAGTACGAAAAAAGGCTTTGAATTATTGCGCAGGGCTTCTCGAACCTTTCTCACTCGTGACCACTTTTGATGGGACAAAATTTACCAGAATCCATCACTCATTGTTATAGAAGCGATCAGTATTTAGCATAGATACGAGGAAATGGGGGCAGACACTGAAAACTTGATTTTTCTACCGATGATTCAGCTCCAGATACTAAAAATGGCAAAAAGACTTTGAGCTGTAATGTATGTTCGAAGGAATTAACAGCAACTTCTCATCTGATTCAACAAATGCTCTCACACACAAGGAAGTGAAACCATTCTGTTGTGACGCTTGTCGGTGGTTATATTAATAACATAGATTGGATATTATACAACGAAATTCTCTATGGCGAAATAAACAACGCTTCGTTTGTAACAAACTGATACAATAAGAAATGAAATATTATCAATTATAATTTTCAAGCTAATTCGAGTAAACTAAAAACGTATCAAGGGTGCTTTGATCGTATCTTTTCAGTCAATTATTTATTGAATACTGACTTTTATTTCCCCTAAACGTTGTTCGATGAAATCGAAGCAATAAGACAGAACTAAAGCCAAAGCTCTTTTTCTTGTAATTTCTTTCAGTATGGTTAGTGACAGGCGAACGTTACTATTGCGAAGTGTATTCCACAAGATGGTTAATTGATCGAGGTTTCATACGAAGTAACAGCGGATTGTGTGCCAAATGAGTAACGGTGAATGATTCACAAGTATACACAAGATGGATGCAATTCAGTGTATTATTGTCCATTGACCCAGCTCCATTTTCGTTTCTGTTATTTTCAGTCCCAGACACATTCTTTCAATAGGTGCACTCATTCTTTTCGGGTATAACTATGTTCATATCTTTCAATCGATTACGGTCTATTCACACCCATCTTGGCCTGGTCGCTGTCTCTCTGAACCTTTTCATCTGGCTGTTTATTTCTCTATCTCAGCTTGTCCATATCTATCGATCGTATCAGTTCATAAATCTTTTTCTCACCCTTGTCCTCTGTTTATCTATCATCCTATTCGTATCCATTGATCTTATCAGTCCAGAAAATCTATCTCAGCCTTTACCTCTGTCTGTTTATCTATCTCAGCCGGTACATATCTATTGATCTTATTGATTCTAGAATCTATATCTTCATTTTCCTCCATCAATTTATCTCTCTGTCTGTTCGTGTCTATCCGTCCTATTAGTACACAAATCTATCCATCTTGCCCTTTCACTCTGTCTGTTCACATAACTCCGCCTCTTCATATCAATAAATCTCAAGATATTGTTATCTGTCAATCGATATTTACTAAGCGTAGCTTGGTGCAACACAAAGTTGCACGTATGGAACGCCAGGCGAGATTCGAACTCACTTCAGAAGTTATACAAGACTGCTTTATCTATCAATTCAAGCTAGCTCCCATTTCTCTCGTTTATAATCTTTTCGTGATATTTTCATTTTTACGGTTGAATGATTGTTCGAGCAATAAGCAGCTGTGGAAAACATCCCTAAGATTTTCTGAACATATGGCAAAAAATGGCATTGAGAACTTTTACATCAAGTTAATATAGGTTCTACTCAAAAGTTTGAGGGGTTCGAGCATGAAAAAAATAATTACTATTACACCTAGTACCAAATGTCAACTACGTTTCCATCTCTTTAGTTTGCACTTTGGTTCATAAAGAATTGCATCAAAAAGCCGTACTACATCTGCTTCATGCACGTGGTTTCGATATTCAAGGTAACACTATATACATAGAGGCCTATAAGTCACTGTTCAAATATTTATCTTCAAATATTTGTTCCTCATTTTTTAAAATCATTTCACGGAAATTTATCATACAAAATCAGCGTGCTGTTACTCTAATGCAAGAGAGCATGCTTGTATAATGTTCATGTCATTGAGCCATAAGCAAAAATGGAGGTAATTTAAATGATATTATCTTCCATATATATTTCTTTTTGATCGGATTTTCTGTACCTCATTATGTGAGAATATGAATAAATGATAAATAAGAAACAAATGTTTTATTCAATTTCTAGAGAGCTTTGCAACTTATAATTCAACTTGTAGTATATATTGTGGGTTATTTTGGGAAGGCGTATTTTTGCTGGTTCACATGAAAATGGACCTGAGGCAAACAATTCATCATTTATTCATTTATTTATTCCCTTCAGGAGCCAGAAAGGTAATAGAATGCGAAGAAAGATTCAAGAGGCCATTGAATCTTTGGCGACTGGAAAAGCTAAGCCTCTTCCTTTTCCGCCTTCAGTCGAGGAAATGATTTGCAGTCCAATTAGTGGGCTTGTTAGCCAGAAAGATTCCAGCATACACAAAACTGTAATTCGTTTGGTCATGTATGTGCAAGTAGATATTAGTGGAAGACTGCAAAAATATTTCATCCTATATTTACCGCTAACATTGTGGAAGAAAGAAAGGAAGAATAAGGGAAACAGAAACATAACCTACGTAGAATTTTCCACAAATAGAATTCTATACATATACACAAACTGACTTTGTTTTTTTTAAAACTTTACATATATATATATATATATATATATATATATATATAGAGAGAGAGAGAGAGAGAGAGAGAGAGAGAGAGGGGGGGAGAGAAAAGTGCTCCATGATGCTTCTTATCTAAAATTACCTTCTACTCAGAGCCACGTGATCTGGCAATAATAACGTTTAAATCTTTAAGTAGACGCCTCATTGAACTTTTGGTTCTTGTTTCATAATAACTTTGTTCAGATTTTTCTTCTTCTTATAGATGGCACGCTTCACTGTTGTCTCTTCTTGTGGTATATCAATGTATTTTGATGAATCTTCAAATAAATTCACAGCAACATTGAAAACAAAAATTTCTCAAAATCGTGCAAAATATTTGTTCCTTTACAATCATTATTCTCGAACGAAGCTTTACAATCATCATGATGGCTTTCAAGTACAAAACGTTAACTCATCATTCTTGAAGAGCTATCTTTTGCTTCAAGGAGTTTCTATGACTTGGCATGCAATGCTGGGCCATTCTTGAAAGAATAGACCGTCCTTCCTTTCTGTTCCTATGCTCTTCCTTCTCATATATATATATATATATATATATATATATATATATATATATATATATATATATATATATATATATATATATATATATATATATATATATATATATATATATATATATATATATATATATATATATATATATATATACACACACACACACACATATGTACGACTCACTCCAACCCTCTCATTTCTAATCATAGTGGATGTTATCTTCTGAGTATATAAATTACTGTAGGGCCAATTATATTGTCTATCCGATGAGCTGAATAAAGCGAAACGAGGGTATACCATTAGACAAAAGTTAAACATTCTATATATATATATCAAATGCATGATTTTTGTCAGAATTGAAACTTCCACTTCAGACCCAGAGGCCAATATCCTACCTCTGGACTACGGAATTGGACGGTCGGTAAGGCTGAAACAAGCGATATATCTATTCACACAGAAATTCCTCATCCACCAAAGTGCTCTATTCCTATGAAAGAACATTGCATATATATATATATATATATATATATATATATATATGACGTTTGATATTACTTCCTTATTCAAGGATGGGGTAAACCAAATCATATTTCGTTTTCTACATCTTTTGTTAGTTTTTGTATTTTTATGTTTATTTCATCATTAAATTCTAATTTATATTTTAGAAATCAACTATATATATATATATATATATATATATATATATATATATATATATATATATATATATATATATCACACAATAAAAGAATGGATAAAAAAACGACCGAGAAAAAAAACCAACCATATGTTCTTCTCAAATGATTTTAGACCCAGTTTTTGAAATTTGGGACACATTTTTGTCACTTGGTCTCTATTATTTTTTATATTAATCTTGAATAGTTTTATTCATCTCGTATGTCCGACTTGGTCTGTTCATATCTATCTGCCTTATCTAGCCTGTTCATATCTATTTGACCTATTCCAAATCTATCTGTCTTTCATAGTCTGTTTATATCTATATATTTGTGTGTGTTCATAACTATTTGTCTGACCTAGTTTGTTCATATCCATCAGTTTGACCTAGTCTTTGCATAAATATTTGTCTGGCCTTTTCTGTCCATATCTATCTGTCTGACATAATCTGTTTATATCCAAATGGCTGATCAACCTAATGTGTCGATAAATGTCTGACCTAGTCTGTTCATAATTCTCTGACCTTATTTATCTGCTCATATCTATGTCTGATCTAGTCAACTCATAACTGACCCAGTTTGTTCAAAACTTCCAATATGTCTGACTGAATCCATTCACATCTTTCTATCTGTTTGCCCGGTTTTTTTCATTATTCTTCATCGGTACATATCTATCTCAGTTTATTGAGCCTGCTTACCGTCTGAGAGAGTTGCATAATGATCTCCGGTGAATGCGATTGATAATCAGATATAGATAAAAAAGCAGGGATTTCTGATGTTGATTTCCAAGTTACGTTGGCTCTCGTGACATTCATTTTCTTGCCCCCATAGCACTTGAATTATACAACATGCTACCCAAAAGTTCAGGGAATTTTGATTGTGCATTCAAACCAAATTTAAAATGGCTTTTCATCTCTTTGTGAGACCATTGTATAAAAGCCCGTGGGGAGTACTTCAAAGAAAATAATGAAAACGAAGTCTAAGGCTTGTTAATTTTTTATGGTTAAATTCCTATTGTTACACATTGTATATAGTCTAGTGAAATCTGCAATATCTATGTGCTCCACGTAAAAGAGGCACAGTTGGACTAACGTTCAACAGTATTAATGCCCCATCGGAAAGGCATGAACACATTTGTCTGATAATATCCATCATTACTCTCCTTTCCTTCCTATCTATCTCTGCGAGATAATTAGTTTGCTTGTGCACTCCTGCATTTTTACTTGCTGACGTGTTTCTGTTGATGAAAACTGAAGCACTGTCCATGTCAGAAAGTCACCCAAAGATATAAAATGAAAGTTGAAATTTCATGGGAAGCTACACATTTATTTCGACTATACACTGTTCACTTAACAGTCATAGTATATAAAATTATGTGAGCGTTGCAGTAAAAAGCAAAAGAAAAGATTGAAAGAACAACTAGTAAAAATCAAATAGTCAGTCTCACTCTTTTCATATATGTATATTTATGGATTTATTTACAAGTAGATTTACTGATTGTCTATCCGTCGCCTTGTGGATACTGGTTAAAATACATTCCTGTCTCAGACTTGATGGTTCAACAATGCGAAATTAGAAAGCACCCAGCGAACGTCTACCATCGCCAACGCCATTGTTACTAAGAACCGAAAAATCAGGTTACACTCCTAGATAATGCCGTTACAAAGCTTGAAATAATTACTCTGAGCAATGTTTTTTCGCTCTTTCATTTCCTGGGTAATGAGTGTTATTTTTGGATTAATTATGTCTAAAAAGCATAGAAAAACTGTATTATACCCTTCAAACTTTGCTTTTGTGATCAGAACATTAGTATTTAGTAATTTACCTGTTTTGCCTCATATAGCTCAGGGAAGGACTTGAAATCTGCAATCTCCTTATCTAGAGCTGCTGACGTTATTGATACACACATAAAATTCGAGTGGCGGTGGCAAATCCTGTTTTTGAGAGCGCCAGGGTGTCCCTAATGAACTAAAATGAAGATAGTGGGAATACATGGACAACCGCTTTGGAAAACCGCCCGGAGTGCTACTATTTTCAAGTCTTCGATTTCCTCCCAGCCGTGCGCATCTCACTTGAATGCGTCCAGCAATGTCTTGACATTGTTTTATTACATTTGAAATGAAGTGTTCAGAATTTTTCTTAATCCCCGGTACACATACTGAAATATGCCTTGTATGCTTCGCACATCTTAGAAGATGCTGCCATGGAGCACTAGTCTAAGCCGATGTCTTTGTCGGACTTTGTCGATGTCTTTGTCGCGATGATACTCGAGTGCGAAGAATTCTCCAAGAGGAGACCACTAGGAAGAAGAACGCAGCTTTGTGCAGTTTTGTCGCAGTAGATCGGGTCTTCCAGGGCAATTACTTGGTCGGAAAATAAATCATGCTGGTTGAGACTACGGTAAAATGGGCTGCAGGCTATCCCTCAAAGTCCATATCCTTGACACACGTCTTGATTAATGCAAAAATATGGTAGCATTATCGGAGGGGCCAGGCAAATGCTTCTTCCAGAATATACTGGACTTGAAGCGCCGCTACCAAGGAACATACTAGATGAACTTGACACAAGATCATATTTTTGAATCTGGTCCGTGATGATGAATTTTAATACAATCGTAAATCTCGAAACACCCTTCACTTTCAAGTATAGTGTCGTCACTTTTGTCTAAAATCAGTACACATACGTGCTAATTTGGATTCGTGTGTTGTTGTTTTTTTATAAGGGAATGAGATTTTTTTTATGTGAAAAATATATACTAACTACCGGTATACAATTGGATATAGGTAAATTTCAAAGTATGGCACTCGTAGTCATAAAACAAAGTTTAAAAGGAATAATAACCTTTACACGAGAGCAATTAGAAATTAACTCTTACTACCCAATCGCGTTGCACCATGTTATTGATCAGTTTTAAACATCGTCAATCATGGTGGAGTGTTGATTGATTTAACCTAAAATAAGTTAACAAAAGTCCTGACAGAAGCACTAAATTTTCAGCTGACAATGCAATATAATTACACAATTACATAAGGGGCTGCTAATGCTATAATTGTGGTTGTGCAGTCTCATAGAATTGCTGACAATGTGATAATTATGATTAAACACACGCACAAAGTTGCTGACAATGCAGTGTGATTGTGCAATCACCCAATGTTGCAATTATGACGTCAATAGTGACGACCACTAACAGTATTGTCGTGACTTCTCTCAACCACAATATACTTTCACAATGATAACGTAATTGTGATGAAGTTATCACTGTTATTTCACTACACTTCCATTATGATGACGTCATCATTATGGCGTCATTACCGCGTTATTACATCCGAAAAACTGAAGAAAATTTTCTTTTCTCACAATGTTTGCAAAAATCTTGAATAAATTCCTGGATCTCCAACCCAAGATTTTAATCAAATTGTTCTTTGGTCTTTATCTTCGAATACAAACCGCCCATTCGTATAGAATGTCATTGAAATTAATTGAGGATCTTTGGAGATAGTATGTGAACTACCAGATAAACACGAAAGCAAACAGACGGGCAGACAGACAAACATGGATGAGGATATAACCTCTCTCTTCTTTGGCGGAGAAAGACAAATACCTTGGGGCGATAACTATGCACAGTCACCGTACTTTGATATCCTCCACCTGCTACGACGATTTAGCAAGGTGCAGCTTCCAACTGACAATTTAGAGCCTCGGATTGGGGTTGACTTCGGCTTTTCGAATGAAGATATAAGAAAGCATTTCTTTACTGTTGCAATCTGCTAATAGCTATCGAGACTAATGTGGGACTGGCATGTTCTGTCACGGCTGCAGTCGGGGAAGGTTTTAGAAGTGGGACGGAAGATGTATGTCTGCTGTAACTCCAGTTTTATGACTCTCTTATCCGCTCAGATTTTTAGATAACCCAGAATACTGTCTACCATCGTGTTACTCTGTCGATAGCTTGTGTTCCTCATTGGCGTCAGTAGTCAATGAAGGAATTCTTTTGAGAATCTTCGTAACTGTCCATGTCGCTCCTCTGTTTCGGTAACCCATGAAAAGTTCACCGAATAGCAAGACCGTTGATAGACACGTGATTTACCCAGCGTAGATGTATCTTGTTGAAAACGGTTTCCAAACTTGAGACTTATGCAATAAATGTACGCACACACAAACACGCATGTACGCGCACAACGCAAACATATATTTTTATTTTTTCAAGAAAATAAATATCGAATTAATAAGACACACTCCAAACATGAATATCTTTATATATGTATGTATATATATGTCTGTACGTCTGTCTGTGCGTATCAAGTTATAAGCCACATTTTGCTTAGATTTGGTATAAATGTACACCTTTTCACAGCGAGGATCTAGGCTGTATGATTTGGTCTTACGGTGTATGTGAGTGGATCAAACTGCATTTTTTTTTTTTTCGAATTTTACCGAATTTCGCTTTTTGAAAAAAAAAAAGACTGGGAACGCAATCCCTTCTCCAAATTTTAAGATGGGCCACAACTCTTTTTCTTTTTTTTTTTCAAATTCGATTTTTTACTTAACGGAGACAGGGGCCCTCACTCTAAATTGAACTTTTCACTGAATTGAATATTTCAAGATGTTACTGCATATTTAAAGAATAAAAGATGTATATTTACTGCCCTTACTTAATACAATAACATGTTAGTACATGAAGGGTTAGCATTTAATTTTACCATGGAGTTGTCAATCGTTTTTGCAGGATGAATGCACAACGGCTCAGGAATGAAAAAAAAATAAAAATAAAAAAGCAATGACATCATGGGCGGAATACATAATCCTGGCTAAGGCTAGGTACTTCTGCAGTGCCTAAAAGGTTTATGGGATGAATACACAATGGCCTGGAAACTTGCTTGTTGGGCAGTGGATTGGACACTGATAAAAAAGCAATGATATCAGACGGAATACGTAAACCCAGGCAAAGCTAAGTGCTCCTGCTAGTTATACACATAATAGTATAACTATCATTAATGTTTACCTTGATTCTGATAACTGGTAATCCCTTTCTCCTCATTTTCAATATATATATATATATATATAGAGAGAGAGAGAGAGAGAGAGAGAGAAAGAGAGAGAGAGAAAGAGAGGGGGGACACTGAATCTTACGCATGCTTATGTTAGATTTTATGTTGAAAAATATATAATCATAATTCTTTTCTCCATTGCCAGAAATATTTAGTTTGCTGCAGAAATTGACTCCAGCATAGCAGAGGGTAGCGAAGTAGTAATGATGTTTGTGGGCTGTGATGAGAAAAGCTGAAGCCCTTTTGGACGTAAAATAGGTTCAAATGAAGTCGGCACCAACATACAACGTTGATTATTGCTTCATTCATCTTCCTACAAGCATAATTTCCCGTGACACTTTATATCTAATCATTGCACCGAATAGAAGTATGGCTGTATATGTTTAATGAATTCTACCTGTGATAGCATGGGCTACGTGAACAGATGGTTCAAAAATATTAATGTGTAGATAGCTCGTTAATTTAACATTCCTCCGATTGAGTAAATAATTAGCTCCGATTGGGTGAGTACACTTATCTACCAGTCTACGTGTGTCATTTTCCACGTGAGATTACCTAATTAGTTTGGGGGGTTGTAGTCTTGCGTGTGCAATATTAAAGTAAATACAATAAAACCTTGATTTAACAAACCGATGGTGAGGGATTGGTGCCTGTTAATGCCGAAAAGATCCGTCAAATCCAAAATTCCGTTTTATCGGGATCTGTGAAGTCGAAGATTATTGTCAAAATTATTGTACACTTTTTCAAAATTGAATCAGTTTTATTTTCAAGCCCTATTTAAACTACGAAGATGTGAACTGTGTGATATGTTCTTATGCATTTTAGATACGGCATCCATTGAAGTATTCTCTTCAAATAAGATCTAAACCAGTTGACTTCACGTGACCTCGGATTAATCTCAAACAAACTTGACCTCATCCTACCCCAAGATGATGACTGATCTCACGTAAACTAGCATGCCCTTCCAAGACCTCCTATTTCCTACCATGTTTCCATTTAACTTAATTTATGATAACAGGTCCCTTACTCTTATATTAGTGATAAGCGTGCGTGCTTGTCAAATATTGTCATCATGGAATCTGGTAAAGACTTGAGCCCAAGGGAAAGAGTCCAAGTTTATTTGAGTTTATTTTTATGTTAGCGAAAAAAAAATTAAAGTGGGAATAACAAGAATAAATGTATTCAAAGACGGTGAAAATTTGCCTCCCTCGCGTGTTGGAAAGTGTGGGCAAAAGCGTGTTTCAACTCGAAGGCAAGAAATAAGTCAATTTTGAAAAAAAAATTATTTTTGATTTTGACAGTACTGTACATAGGCAGACAGTAAGACTGGCTTGAAAACTGAAGAAATCTATGTTGACAGTTTTCGCTGCGGTTTTGATAGATATGGACTGAAAGGCTTATATGAATCGATAAGCTAATTTTCTTTTCATATAAATTCAATTTTCCGTATCAAATATGATGTATTACATCATGAACATTGTGATTTTTCTCTGATTCTCTGTCCGTAGTAATGGGCTCATCTACGTAAAGGTTACGATTTTGCTGATTCCTCTGAAAGGATGGATTTAAAAGAAAAGAATTCAGTATTTCTTTTCTAAAATAAAATATCATCACGGATATTAAAAAGTCATAAAATACATCTACTTCTTGCTGCATAATTAAGAATGGTTTGCTCATCATTTGAGAGTTTTAGTGAAATTAATTGAATGATTACCAATAAATCTTATTGAACAGGCACTGAAGCGTCCAAATATCCTATTTAATATCAAATTCAAGCGAAAATTCAAAATCTCGGAGTAGCCTCGCGAGAATCTCCGGAAATATTCTGACAATGGGGAGCAATTGTATTATAGCTATGTATAGACATATTATGGCGTTGACAATGTGGTTGACTTGGCTGTCCTGTTAATACGGAACTCATTCAATCGTCTTATGAAAAATTCATAATCAGTCACATTCAATGAAACAGATGGATATGAACAATGAACTGAGAAATAGATAGATAGATAGATAGATAGATAAATAGGGGATTGCAGTATTTTTTAACACAGTAAATAAGTAAATTTGTTTGTAAAATTCAAAGATGGCTTATGTGTTAAATATATAACGCGAATATTTTTATGACTTAGCCTAATGCATGAAAAATTAGATGATACACGCTGTCTTACACTTTTTGTAGACTTGAGTCTGTAAATAAAACCATGACTCTTCTACTAGAATCGAAATGTCTTTCTATCTACTTCACTTAGAATTGCGTAGATGTTACAAACTTAAAAACTGCGAAGACAAATGAGGTATGCTTGTCTTGTTCTGTTTTTGCTTTTTTTTTGCTTGTTTTTTTTTTTTATTCGTTAGTTTACGTCTAGTTTTTTTGCTGTAAATACATTTATTCAAAGATACATATGTATAATCGATCCGTACGTAAATAGTATCATCATTGTTTATGGGTACTATGCTTTTATTTTAATGATATTATTAATATAGAGGAGTCGTTGAAGATATTCGTTAGCTGTATACATGGAATAAGCTTTTGAATAAAGGTCTGTAAAAAACCTTTTGATACACCGTAATATTTCAAGTGTTTCACAAATGACTTTCAATAATGTATTCAACCAGCTCGTTTCGTATTTAAAAAGTGAGAGCCCCAATATTAAGAACCTATATTTCCTACGTGATACACTAGTGAACAAATATACTATTTGCGTGATACCAAGGGAGGCAAACGTGACTGACGCCAGCCAGCACTCAATTTAAAGTTCTTGTTGTTCTTCTTTTGTCAGAAATTGACATCGCTCTTCTGATTTGCATAAATCCTCATGGTGGAAGAAAAGAAGATCTCTATGGAAGCAGTTTCTCCACCGGTTTTGGAAAAGTTCCTAACACGGCTTCATGAATAAAAGAGACAGAATTATGGCAGCCAGTGACAATTGTTCTGCAGTATATTTTCCCAAATTTGATCTGGGAGAGCATATACTCTCAACTACCTGATCATAATATATATATATATATATGTGTGTATATGAGTGTGCGTGTGTGTGTGTGTTGATGAAAATGACAATTGGTAGTTGAAGAGAAAAATTCAAAAAAAGCAAGTGTTATATCTCGAAAGGTTTATTATCAAATGGGCATGTTTTAATGCATTTCGATTGTTGCCAGCCATCTTTTTCTGAAAGTTTCAGCGTTACAGAAAAAAATTGTATACTGTTTACATGTTTGACATTGAGGAAAGAAATGGGGATATTTCTGTGTTGTTCGTTGTTTAGTACGAGTGGGAAGGAGGGTTTTTATCTGTGTTGGTGGGAGTCAAGGTTAGTCTGAAATAAAGAAGGATCTGTGCTGTTGGATCATCTCACATCCACACAACCAATATATGTATGTATATATGTATACGTAAATGTGTATGAATATACATATATATATATATATATATATATATATATGTATACATAAATGTATATATATATATATATATATATATATGTTTAAGCATACATAAATGTATGTATATGTATGTATATATATGCATATATATGTATACATATATATGTATATATATACTTATATACATATATATGTATGTAGGTACATATACTTTTAGTTGTATATATATATACATATATATATATATATATATATATATATATAGGTATGTATAAACGTATATATAAATATATGCACCCACACAACAAGCATATTATGTAAGTATGCATATATGTATATATGTATGTATTTATATGCATATTTATGTACGTATATATATATATATATATATATATATATATATATATATATATATATATATATATATACATATATATATATATAAGTATATATATGTATATATATATATGTACATACATGTATGTACATATTTATATGTACAAATATATGAATATATGTATGTATATATATACATCAACACAACAAACAAATGTATGTATGCATGTATATATGCATATATATATATATATTTATATCTTTATATATATATATATATATATATATATATATATATATATATACATATATATATATATATATATATATATATACTGAGTGGGAAAGAAAGTGAATGATATGCATATATATATATATATATAGAGAGAGAGAGAGAGAGAGAGAGAGAGAGAGAGGAGGGGGAGGAGGAGTGATGAATATACATGTATGCAAATGTATGTGAGTATATTTGTGTACACAAACTTACATCCACTTACAAAATAAACAGTGCATTTTTTCCAGCCAGTTTCTCTATCTATAACAACGGACTATTCCACTTGGAGATAGCAATGTTGCTGATGAAAATTTTCCTACCCACCAGATCAAACAATTAGCTGTTCCATTTCCTGAGGACTGCATTTCATAGACATTCAAATGCATCCATTCCTTATTTCTCGGGATTAACTTGTAACAACGTATATAAAAATGCAAAGTGTATCTATATATCTTCCATATGTAGATCTTTCTTATGTCTCCACAATAAATAGGCGAACTGCCAAGAATTATTCTGCTGACGCTGTCAAAATAGAAATTTATGCTCGGTTAAACATGATAAATAAAACGGTATAATTATTCAACGGTGAATCAAACGTAATCAGAAAAATCTATTTTTTGTGGGGGGTAAAATATTTTCATTCCGATGTATGATATTTTTTGATACTCCTACAGAAAAGATGATGATATGCAGATCACCCATTCCTATGTATTTGTCTGTACCAGTTTTATTTGTGTCTTTGCCATAATCAGAGAGTGGATGCATCGCCCTTGCCAGAAAAGCGTTTCATCATTATCAGTCGTTGGACATAGACCTTTCCCAGAATTCGCCACACTTCTCTATCATAGGCGTCTCGGAGCCAGTACTTTTTGAATTTGTCTAGCTCGTCTCTCCATCTAATACTCTGGCGCCCTCGGTTCCGCATGTGATTTGGGGGGATCCATGTCGTAAGTCGCGATGTCCATCGATTGTCCGCCATTCGTGCAACATGGCCAGCCCACTTTCATTTGAGCTTTTTAATGGATTCTATGATGTCCCTGTCTTATCCCTGATGTACTGTGCTGTCTTGTGGTCTCTCCATGTGAGGCCTAGCATAATTTTCTCATGTGCACTTTGCATAGTTCTCAATATGCGGATCTGTAGCTCTTGGTTAGGTTCCATGTTTCAGTTCCATAGGTAACTATTGGGAGGTTGCATTAGTTATACACCCTTCTTTTTAATATTAGTGGGATCTTCTTATTTTTGAAGGTTGAGCTTGTTCTTGAGCTTGCCATCCTTGTGTAATTCTTCGCTTGATTTCTTCTTCTTTTGAGGGTCTCATGGAGATTCGTTGTCCTAGGTAGATGTAGTGATCTACTTTAAACCGTTTATTCATAGGCAAGTGAATGTTGAGGACCCCCCTTTTTTATCTGCGCATGACAGCCAATCAGAACGAAACAAAATTCCCCAGCGAAAGATGGAAATATATAAATACAAACACTTGCGCATGCGTGCACACACACACACACACACACACACACACACACACACACACACACACACACACACACACACACAATCTAACATTACTGTTGACGTAGCAAATAAGATTAGAAAAACTTGTAGTTGGCCCGAAAATCAATGACAAAGAATGTATCACTACGCGGTGAAGAGAAAATATAAAATGTTTATTGCAGATTGATATAGATTTCTGGTTACGAATTCAGTGAGGCGCCTTTCCAAGCTTGCAAGTTACTATCATTCATTATTGAAGATGGCTTCACACCACTACATAAGAGAAAAAAAGTCATATTAACATCAGCCAATCATAAAATTGCACTACATACAAATATACTGTATTCATAACAAACGCAATCCTTCTTAAAAATGTATTTGTTCTATCATAAAAAGGTATAGATAAATAATTAAATAGAAAGCTGAATAGATTGACTGCGTCCACTAATTGTTACACATTTATTGATATGCTGGAAGCGGGGTTATCACATATTTACTCACACGCAGGGATTGGGATTGACATCATGATTGGTTTAGGTCATAAAAAGAAGAATAACACCAAAAAAATGTATCAAATAGTCTTATCATTACACTGATTGCATCAATGCATATAAAATCAGCGGTACCGATTCCAATTATGACCTGGTCTCGCAGGCTTTGAAGTGAACGTTCAATCTTCGCAAAACCTCCACAAACGTGATCGTGTACCGGTTAACGACGCGAAGAATGGAATTGTCGAACTGAGTTCCAGCTCCGGAATCCTTAGAATTACATGGGATTTTATTGCACAAATCTGATAAGTTTTGGTGTCCGCTGGACGTATTGAGACTAGGATCCACCAACTGTACTAAATGATCGATTATACATGGGTTGTTTGGCTAAAAAGTTCGTTTATCAGGTAAAAATAAAAGAATTTATTATTTTGTTTTACTTTAAGGTGATTAAACAATATATCTACTGGTTTGATCTACTATCTTCTGCTATATTTCAGCCAACTTCACAGTTCCATCCTTGTAGATGTTTTTTTTTCATCTTTTCCGGGCAAAGAACTGTTCAAAATCCTCTTTATTCTATTTCTTAAAACTGCATTGCTATTTCTTCCGAACGAAGAAAAGCGGTTAATCCTAAGTACCTAGAAAAGAAAAGGAAGCATTTCCCCTTTAAATTGAAGCCGAAAACAGGTTCCGCCAAAATTTCTCTGATAAGTAAATGCTCATTCTATATTGATTATAAATGCTCCAGTGTTATTGCCATTTGCTACGCCAAATTAGTAAAAAATTATATCTTGTTCCACCAATCCTCCAAATGGTGAATGTCTGACTGTCTAGAAAATCAGCCTTCAATATTCTTGCTCTGTACCTAGGCTCGAACACAGCTGCCAGTGAGACATACGCAACTACTTCAAATAGATAAGTTACATATAGTCGTAGTCATTTATCATGGTTTGTTCAGTTTGATATAAAGCTATAAGAGTACGGCAACCTGAAGGGGTCGTAATGGTCTACATGATGAGCTTATTAGCTATTGATCTACCCCAATATTCTACTTTTATCTCTTATATATATATATATATATATATATATATATATATATATATATATATATATATATATATATATGTATATATATCGTATTTTAAATTGTATAAAGTGAGACAAAACAAAGTACCGGCGTCTTATACACGACGGGTAAGTTTATGGTCACAATCGAAGCCAGCACAGCAACGGAATTTACTGAGAAGGAAGCGGACACACGAATTTTTCAGAATTCAAAGATTCCGATAATCATGAATAATCATCCTCAGAGCAGTTGACCTCTCATAGAAAAGTAATTAAAATCTCATATTTTGTCTCCTCCATTAAGAAGTTTGCCGTATTTTTCTTTTAGATGTTTCATGTATTTTACAGTGCGTTGTAGGATGGATTAAATTATTCGATGTGAAATAAGTTATATGTGTACATATCAGAAACAGAGCCTGTGATATATATATATATATATATATATATATATATATATATATATATATATACGTGTGTGTGTGTGATATATATATATATGTATATGTGTGTGTGTGTGTGTATGTGTGTGTGTGTGATATATATATATATATATATATATATATATATATATATATATATATATATATATATATATATATATGTATGGACATGGGAAATTCTAATACACACTCACACAGCACACACCACTGATGATGGGAAGAATCCCGAAACATGTATGGACAATTTACTTATAAGGATAAATCAACATTACCTCCAAACACCTCACTTCCGAGTCCGTCTCACTCTCTACAGTACACATTATATATATATATCAGAAACGAGTAGTTAAAGTAGGCACTGTCAACTCTGAATAAAAATCATAAAGGTTAGTCTTTATTCATTCTTCAGTAGGTTTGTAACTTAACTCACTAAATTTAATGTCGTCGTCATCGTTGTCGTTGTTGGCTAATGAATAACTCAGTAAATGTTATTATTTTCATCTTGGACATAATTCGTTTGTGCCTTTCAATCCCAGTACGTGATACACGCGAAGATTTCAGTTGCCCATGTGACGTTGTGAACGCTACAATCTAGAGAAGAAAGCTGAGGGAGAAAACAGCTAGATGGAATACACATCAGTCGTCATGAGTTTGCATTTGTTGCATTAGAGGAATGGGGGGGGGGATTCGACAAGTATTTTTTGTCGTCTGCATGTTTTATTGTTTGTATACCATGTCAAAATTTAACGCTGAAAATGATATAACAATGTTCTTCCATTTTATAGAAGCCGGGCTTATTTGTTCCTGAAATTCATGTTTACATCTACCCACGATAAGAACACGAAGAAAATCAACTGGAAATTTTTCAGTGCCCAATATACATATCCATTTCAATGTGACAGTATCAATGTGATGTATCAATGTATATATATATATATATATATATATATATATATATATATATATATATATATATATATGTGTGTGTGTGTGTGTGTGTGTGTGTGTGTGTGTATTCACGATGTGCCACTAATGTAGTACGGTATGCATACCCAAGAGAACCTCTTTAAATGCAATGATAGAAACTTAGTCTTAGGATAATTTTTTTGTCCTTTTCAAATTCCCTGAACTTTTGTGACTCACATCGCATTTACACTAGCTGTTTCACGGGAAGTTTTTCGAATTCATGAGCAACTCAACATTTTTTTTTTCACTGATAAAATTTTACACAGCAGGCCCGCAAAAATTTGATCGAATCTACAATAACTGGAAAAATGACACAAATCCTCATTTTTTTCGTAACTTTTTTTTCTGGGTCTTCATTTTATGAAATATAGTATGTATTGCCAGAATTTTGGCATGTTGTTCAAATCTGAGGTAGTTTTGAGTTGAGATGCAAAACCTTTAACCTTTTGTCCAATAGCGAACTTGTTATGGTTGATTTATATATATATATATATATATATATATATATATATATATATATATATATATATATAGATATAGATATAGATATAGATATATAGATATATATAGATAGAGAGAGAGAGAGAGTGAAACTTTAGGTTTGAATTCAGCTATTAACTTACGTGTCTAGCTACATCGAGGGTGGGTTAATTAATCTGCTGCTTGACGTCGTGGGTGACTGAATTCTGGTCTGAAATGTTCGCTTTGATCTTTCAGATCAAAATCCATCACTGAATCAAGTGCATTAACAGGGAGGGTATTATGGGATTACTTTTCCTTTGTTTTTCATCAGTAAACTGAGCTGTTGGGGTTATCAGTCTGATAGTTGTTCACAGTGTGCTGCTTCAATATTGTTCTATTCATCTCTGACTGCTTCCCACAGCTGGACAGAGCCCTAATTTCCTATCCGCCAGCTTGGCGTTAATATGCACCCATATGTTCTCTATAGGATTAAGATCTGGTGACAGACCCGACCAACACATCATGGATAAAGACTATCACTCAAACAAGATTTTCTTGTTTTTTCCGTGTGTGTGCTGGGGCCTCTTGCTTTTTATTCCCACCATACGTCTAGTCCAAGCCAGAAGCAACCCATTTTGTATTATATTTTTACTCCATTAATGGACTTCTTGCATTGAACCGTCTCGATGGGGCCGGATACAGAAAACAATACCTCAACATAATTCCATTTCCTCCATACTTCACTATGGTAGACAGGCATTCTGGGTTAAATCTTTCCACTGACCTTCAGAGACAGTGTTCTGAAGCATTGGTAGACAGCTCAAAGCGAGACATCGCTAAGTATCATGTTGGCCATGAAGACAAAAATTATTTGAGTTGGTCTGCTACATTCTTTGTAGACACCTAGGAATTCTTTGCGCACCACTTTTATGAATTAAAAGGGGGGGGGCTTCCATCAGCGTTTTTGAAATTGTTCTTTTCGAAACGAAGTGATTTTTGAATTTCTAAATTGTTGAACCAATCATGTTAGAGTATTTTCCCAGTGCTTTGGAACAGCCATTTCAGCGGGTTACAGAACCTGTCACTTGAGATGCGCGGCCAATTCTCTGAATCGTAGATGTAACAGAATGGTGTTTAGACGAACTAAATGAAGAAAGCAAAAAGTAGGTCTTCACGTGAAGTTCAGTAAAACATATGTCATGAACAAAAAACATATTAAGGATGAAGACACAAAAATCAGTATTGAAAACCCAGAAGTAAAGAAAGTAAACCACTGCATCTACCTAGGAAAACGAATCTCCGTGAAATCTTTAAAAGAAGAGTAAGTCAAGATAATATTCACTCTAGTGTGGCAATCTTTCGGAAGAGCAAGTTCGACCTTCAAAGACAAGAAAATACCACTAGTCTTGAAAGGTTGAGTGTACAACCAAGTGCAACCTCCCGATAGTCACCTATAAATCTGAAACATGGAACCCGACCAAAATATTAATCATCAGACCCAGAACCATGAAAACAGATCCATGCAACATGCACGTGAGAGAATAATACTCAACATTAAAACAGTGAAGCCTACAAGGTTATATAGACTTCGTTATTTTTTCTGTCTTTTAACTTCCACATTTTCATCCAATAATCTGGCATGCAATGTTTCTACTGCACCACAGTCAGATGGTTGGCACCGATCGAATATCTACAAACGTGTTGTTAGAGCGTAAAATCAAACAAGATCCAAGCAATCACCGAATCGAATTGGGCCATTTGTCATGATTCCTATGAACAATGCAAGTTCGTCTTTACATTTCTCTGTGTTGGATTGTCCAGTCCGGCGTAACCTTTCCACGACTTCAAGAGATTTATTGACAGGCTGTTGTATTTAATCATGTTTGACAGACGGTATCTACAGATATAGAGAGGAAGAGGTAGATATGCGCACCTGGACACACACACACACACACACACACACACACACACACACACACACATTTACACACACACACACACACACACACACATATATATATATGTATATATATATATATGAAGGGCTACTCAAAAGTCCAAGGGATTTGAAAAGCAACCATCAACCAAATGTAACATAGACTTTTCCCACAATCCCATGTTCGCTGTAACTTGGGAGCCGATATGCAGACACCAGTTGAGAGGTTTACATCGAAGGACATGGTGGAAAATATGCGTTAAGTTATTTTTTCGAACTCTTGGGTTGCACCACAAACATACACTCATCATACACACACACACACACACACACACACACACACACACACACACACACACACATATATATAGAGAGACAGAGAGAGAGAGAGAGAAAGATACATACAATGGACACATGTTAGTGGTTAGAGAATCAGTCAGAATTACTGCAAGTAATCTAATGGTTCTAGGTTCAATCCCAGTGAGGTTCAATAATAATTCGAAAATACTGCTTCTTCTAAGAGGGGAGTGCGGTCTATATACCCCCGTTGGTTAAATAAAGGGTTCGGTTCGTTACTTCCCCCACACCTACCAGATGATGAAGACAGTAGAGTACAACGGCCGAAACGTTGTATGGAAAACAACCAAGATGAGGATAGTCCGAACCATAATAGAGATATAAATACCATATGAAAAATGACAAACTACGTGTATGACATAAGCTATATAATAAGAGAGGGGGGTGACTGTTTAACACTTAAAATATCCGAAATAGTTACATGGTAAACAACTGATGATCCCAATAGGAGAGAATGTGTACAGTATACCATAATAACAGAGTTTACTTGGAACAGGAGAAAAAAAACTGAAGAAAATTAAATAGATTGCTTTGACAGATATTGGGAAATAAGTGACTGAAGTGACACAAAAAAAGAATTGAAAAAGCTTTTGACTGTTTAGTATTTAAGGCTGTAAAGATTCCTAGACTATATATATGTGCGCGTGCATGTGCATGATTAACATGGACGTATGTGTGTGAATATAAGTATAGTTATATCTACATGCATAAGTTACAAAATGCCTTTGAACAGGTTGAAACGGAGCGATAATTAGAAATAGATCAAAAGAAAGATTAAGCAAATAATCGATTCTATCTTTTTCCTTGTGGAACCACGAAGCAATTGCTTTCTATAATTAGATTTTTGTCGTTTAGTAAAGAGAAGAAGACAAAAATGACAAACGTATATTCTTTTTTTTAATATGTAATTGTTCTTTCAGTATCTCAATTGTTCTTCTCGAGTATTTATCTATATACGTATTTATTAGGCTTAGTCTGGCTCAGGGCCACCAGTGAGGAGTAACCTATGAGAATCAAACTCACTACACAAGTGAATTGCACCGTGAGACTAGCTTGATAGGCATTGCTCTACACCAGGTGTCCCATAGGGATTTACTAAGCTTTATTTGGTGCGAGGCCCCGAATGCAGGTCACCCTGTTATGATCAAATCTACTACACAAGCGAATGATTTAGTGAGACGAGCTTGCTAACCATTACTTCATGGCAAGACAGCTTGGTTATTTAAACAAAAAAAAAAAGCTTAGCTTACGTCAGCAAAATATTACTAGCGTGGGGTAACAAGTAAGGATCAAACCCACTTCGATAGAACTGATTGCCAGACTTGCTTGTTAACAATTACTCCACGGCGAGGCAAAATCCTTCTATCACTTTCATCTCGTCGTAATAATAATACATTTAAAAGTTAATAATCCCAGAAGCCTCTTGACCTTTTGACCTCTCTCTCGACCTCTCGACCTCTCGACCTCTCTACTGTCCCAGTGGATAAAAACATTGCTGTCAAAGTATTCGAGAAACTCAAAATATGAAGACCTTGGAATAGAAATCCGTAGAATGTAGCAGCTCAGGACCAAAATAATACCTAGAAAACATTATTGTTAGAAAATTGTTTTAAATGTCATTGTATGTACAACACCAGCATACATCACTATATATATATATATATATATATAATGTGTACTTTAGAGAGTGAGACAGACTCGGGAGTGAAGTTTTTGGTGGTAAGGTTTATTAATCCTTATATATCTATAGTCCATACATGTTTCGGGATTTCTCCCATCATCAGTGGTGAATGTTGTGTGAGTGTGGATTAAAATGTACCATGTGGAACCAGAGTCCACTGCCAGGGACTTTGCATTGTGGGTAAGTTTTGTTGTCAGGGCTACTAGATGCCTCCTGCTGAATGTAAGAATGACCAGCAGGTATTGGGATTTTGGTAAAGCAGCAGCAGTTTGCCTTGGGGAGGGCAGAGTGTGTCAAGGTAGGGGGTAGTGTTGTAGAGGTGGATTTTCTGGTATGTTTGGGGTAGTGTAGGAGGGGTGGTGGGGTTATGGAGCTACATAGGTATCAACCTTAAAAGTTAGTGAAAAAGTTTTGGCTATGAGTTGAACAAGGGTTATAACAGGCTAAGGTGAATTTTTTCCTATGGGTCTAGGTGACTTTGAAGCTATTGTGAACAGACACAGCTATATGAACAAACACAACTACAAAAACCAGCATACAGATAATAGAAACAAGAAAACTAGACTCCATAAGGGCCTCAGACCTACTACCCCTCATACCCTGCAAGAGGAAAGCCCTAAGAGTAGCATCCTCCCTCAACCCATCACATTGACCCTTGGAAAGCATCCTGAAGACCCAAGCAAACACCCTGACCAGCAGGTAACCCCTACATCAACTCACACACACACTCTACCAAAAAATGAGGAAAGCCCCCTACCACTAAATATGGAAAGGGAGTTAGAAAACCTGATTCCAACACTAGTAAGCAGTTTAGAAAACTTACTAAAACACTACTACACACCACCAAAATACTAAACTGAACAACCCTCACCACACAGAACACTAATACACACAACTCCTACCATTAATATCCTCACACCCACATCTTAGAAACATTCAATAATGGAAGCTTCAAAGTCACCTAGACCCATAGGAAAAAATTCACCTTAGCCTGTTATAACCCTTGTTCAACTTATATATATATATATATATATATATATATATATATATATATATATATATATATATATATATATATATGTGTGTAGAAGTGTGTTTAGGATAGTGTTGTGTCGTTTACTTTTGTAAAAATCCTACCCCCTTTCTTTTGTTTTTTAAAGCTCGGACAGCATACACCACTTCATATATATATATATATATATATATATATATATATATATATATATATATATATAAGTATGTTTAGGGATGTCTTTTATTGTCTGTATAAGTAAAAGACATGCTCTCTCTCTCTCTCTCTCTCTCTCTCTCTCTCTCTCTCTCTCTCTCTCTCTCTCTCTCTCTCTCTCTCTCTCTCTCTTCATAGACCAGACTGTCATAACTCACAAGATTGCTTGGTTTATGGTTGACTTACATAAACTGAAATCAAAGCCAAAGAACAACATGATGATGATGATGATAATGATGACTTTGCCGACAGTATATCTGCGAAGCCCAGCACATACGAAATATAAAAAATGATGATAAATGAATAATAAATAAGAAGGAAAAGAACTAGACGCGCATTCGGACAGAAGCTCTCTTCTTTGATCATAGTTAGATTATTTCCCTGCTTGGGTAGGATGGTTAGTCCTGAATCACAAGTCCAAAACTATTTCATTTTTTTTCTTCTCATTTTCTAGTACAGATAAGCTTTTCCTTTGATTATCATGAACATGTCTGGTTTCCTTGCTTGGATAGGGAGGGCCGTCTGAAATTCAAAATCTCAGTGGATCTTATCCGATTTATTTTCTAGAACAAAGTCTGTACTCGTTCCATTTATCTGCAAGCCCGAATCCAAGCTGTTTACACCATTCCCACTGGGTCACTGCCCAAACCCAGTCGTGTTTTTTTTTAATATTCCTTTTTGTCTAGCTTGCTGCATTAAAGTAGTAGTAGTAGTAGTAGTAGTAAGAGCAGTCATAGTTATGATAAGAGTGAAAATATCTTTCCTTACTTCTATTAATTCTATCCGTTGTCATTTCTACCATCATTATTGCACACAACAGTTTGATATAAGACTACATAATAATTAAAGTTTCAATTAATTGATAAGAGCAATATTACTCCCAAAAGGACACTTGTCTATATTCGTTTGAGTGTTACATCAAAAGACTTTTTCGTGACCATTTTCAGAAACAAGATGGAAAGATGAGATAGAAACGTTTACCCGTAGGACATGGGAGAGATTAGATAGAGAGAATAACGTTTCCCTTTATCGATTTCATCCAGAGTCGGGGGTTAAATTCAGAACGAGTTTTGTCGTATATATATCTTTTAATCATGTGAAAATATTCACGAAAAAGCCTTTTAACATGACACAGTAACGAATACAGTAACGAATACAGACAACAGTCCTTTTTAGATTAATATTGCTCTTATCAATTCATTACTTTTGTCTTTATTCTTTTATCCTATCATTCTTTTAGCCTTCTCTATTCAGATCACTTGACATGTTTTGTAAACCATATGCAGTTTTTTATATTAATGCAATATCATCGCAGAACCTCAAGCTGTTCAATAATTCTCCGTCTATGTTCACTCCCACATTTTTCCAGTCTATTTTCCGAATTGTGCTTTCAAGGCTTACTGTCTTTATCTTGTTCGTATCTTTATGGAGTCAGTTCCATTCTCATATATATCCTCTATTACTTTTTTGGTTCTCATTTATACCTCGTTCTCACATTAAGTTGTAGACCTCCTTGTATTCTATTGAATGAAAGGCTTTCTCATGGTTCACATAAACAAAGTGGTTTGTTGTATTTGGATGTCTTTTCGGTGAGCTGGTTTAATGTACGTAGGTGGTTTATTATTGGATAGCCACTTTTAAAACTTTCGTGTGTATGCAAATGGTAAATCATCACGCATAATACCGTCGAAGTATCGGTCAGTGATTACTTTATTTTCGAGGCGGAGAGCTTCTCGTAGCATTCTTCAGTTTTTCTCTGTCACTACATTAGCTATTCTCTCATTTTCTCTCTTTTAATGTAAGTATCTGTTGCTTGCCAGTGTGCTCTACATCACGAGCACATTTCAAGAATTTGCCAATTTTGATAGCTTTACTATTCTCTCCATGTTTTCCTTCCTTTTTTTCAAACGAGATGCTACCTATATGGTCGGAGACTTTGAACAGATTGAGTAATCTGTTCGAATGTGAAATTAGCCAACATTTCTTGTGTCTCGACATACATTTCATACATCTATTGAAATCACTTCTCCTCGAACAAAGATATAGCAGGGTTTTCGATGTCTATCGTAGGTCCATCGATAACCGGTGAGGCCCATGTATAACAAGCAGGTTTTTCCATAGCAATGCAGAAAGTTTGGTGAGAACACCGGTTTTACGATACCGTTTCTTCTCCGTTGCTCTAGTTCTGCAGTTTGCTCCAGAAACGGCGCTTGCCTGGAAAATCTTACTTCACCATTTTTCCCTGTCGTCAGTGTCGGTGGTCTACTGGCCGGTTGATTCCACAAGTGAAGATGGTCTTTTTAAGTTCCTCGTTTCTCTTCTGAGAAAGAGTCCCTGACTGACAGAGTAGGGGCTACTCTGTCAGTCAGCGACTCTTTTGCTGGATAGGAGGGTCTTTGTAAAACGATGGAAATTCATCCTGGCCACATAGCCTGCCAAGATTTGCCTTTAACAGCATAGCTGCATAGCTTGTCACAAAGGCTGCCTTCGGGATTTTGTTTCTTGGGATGAACTCACTTCAGTGCAGATTGAGAAAGATGCAGAAGCAATGTTGATCGAAGTGTTCGAGGAGGTATAGATGACACTGGTATATGACCCAGGATTTGGCTCCATAAAGAAGGTACACAGTGCAATGTATTCGTTGACTCTTGATCTTGTCTTTTGTGAGGTTCTTGTTACTCCAAATACGTTTGTAAATAACTTGCTTTACCACGCCAAATTATTCACGGGTTATATTGAACTGGTACATGGTAACGAACCTACTCCCAACTAATGAATCGAGTAATTACCATCAAACATAGTAAATGCTCTACACACCAATATACGTGTATGCATGTGAGCATGTTAGAATATGTGTGTATGCATCTATATATTTATCTATATAGGTGCGTGTAAGTAAATGTAAGTAAGTATGAGTGTTTTTCACTATATATACATAGATATGTCTATGGCTTTGTATTTGTGCATGTGTGTGTGTGTGTGTGGATAATAACGATGTCTAGTTTAGTACAGCACTAGTAAAATGGTTAAGGAATTAGGGTAGGAAGATTTTGTTGCCTCTATCATCTAAGTCGAAAAGCCTAAATGCCTAGAAAATCAGCATTTGAAAATCTGGCAGTTCACTCGGTGAGATAGAAAGTCGTTACACTAGCATATGGCCACCGTCTCCTGCCAGCTAAACATTGCTGTACGGTTATCTGGCTTTATATATATATATATATATATATATATATAAAACATTAACAATTTTTTTGAAATTTATTTTTGCGTCACTTTAGTCACTTATTTCCAGTATCTGTTACTGTAATTTATATAATTTTCTTCGGTGTTTGTTTGTTTTTTGTTGTTGTTTTCAATATTTTACATTATCTTTGTTATTATGCGACAATCTGTAAATTCTCTCTCGATGGAATCATCAGTTATTCACCTTTAACCTTTTCGGGGAATCGAAAAACAACAACAGTTATATTAACATGGTACCCCAGCAGTATTAATCAAACGTCACCTACTTTCAGCTATGATTTTTATATACAGCTTATGCCACACTACATGTAGGTTGGTCTTATACATAGAGTATTATCATCATGCATTGTATATGGATTTTATTCTCCACTTCAGGGCTTACTTACGTAGGTTACCCATAATATGTGTTCAACGATGAGGAGTCAGTGAATATAACACCGGGTGTGACTTGCTGTTCGTGTCACTTCTATTGACTGTTCACCCATATGAATATTATATCTGTTGTGTCGGTTTTAATCTCAGACTGCATGCAAACCGACCTATATCATCCTTAATAATATTAATTACACAAAAAAAACTTCTAGTTGATTCTAGTTGAGACATACATATTATATATTCATTTTTACCTTCGTTATATAGCCATGATTATTCAGAATTTACAAAAGACAACAATAATTTACACATGAATCATATGATACAGCATAAATACACAAAAAATGGACAAAAAATGTTTTTTAATTCATTTTTCCTGTAAGCTTAGTCTAATGATGGATTTCAAATTATTTGATTATTTTTCTACAGAGGCTAATTAATCAAGTTCAAATACCATGCAAATTTGGTCTGGTACGTCCAAAAACATCTGGGAACCTTGGTTACAATTGGAAATATCGTTTCACATCTTATGCAGCATGAAAGATTAAAATCTGAATTTAAAAGAAACTATTGTTCAAAACCAGATCCGGGCCACGTACATTCAAGCAATAAATAATTTTTAGAATATATATATATATATATATATATATATATATATATATATATATATATATATATATATATATATATATATGAAATGCTTGTGACGCAGAGGAAATGCTTCGCTTTTTAATTTCCTGGGGAAACATTCCTGATTGGTTATTCTTTATCAGCTAGATCTTTTTTCCCTGCATGCCTCACTTCAGTTTAGTAGCAGTGAACAGATATCTTGATGGAGAACATGAGTTGTTATTTAGTCTAAACAGCGCCATGAGTTTCACGTTTCAGTTTGAAATTTGGATGTTTCAATAAGATGCCATTGCCGAAGAATAAAGATTACAGCTCAGATTATATTTATTGTTATCTCCAGACAACTATGCAGCCTCCAACAAAAAAGAACGGTCCTTTTCATGAATACGGGTTTTATTATCATTCGAACCTCAGCCTTCTGGGTCATTTGAGACGTCGACATCAAATGAATCTTTAAGAGAGATGTGCAACTTAATTTATTGCTGCCATTATTTCCCTGGCAAACAATTTGCTTTACTCACACATAATTAAATCCAACATATGCCCTCAAAATATTTACACAACATCCGTAAATACTTCATAGCAGACAATAGGCGCCTACCATAGACAGATGGTGGGCAGACGAGGCTCTGACAGACTAAACTAAGCTTAGTTAATATCCACATATCTAAATTCAACATATGACTGGACCATGTAACGGTTGACAATGGGTATGAGCTAAATTCCTGGAGCTGCTCTCTCACCCACTCTTTTCTCCGTCATCAATCGTGGCATGTCAGTAACATTGCCTTTTTGTAATGATATCTGGCGATGAGATTGATTTTTAAAAGGGTATCTGGCAATGAAATTCGGGCAAGGAAAGTTGGATACTAGCATTTCTGATGAACATTTGTGTGTCGTTAACACTTGACAGTTTCACCCAGAATTCGAAATTGATTCACCGATTCTGCTTCTCGTGCATACAATCGTAACATTAACTCGTACCTCTAAATCCATCATATGTCTCTAAAATATTTACACGAGATTAATAAATGCATCACGCCAGAACAGAATTCAACATTTTTCCCCCGTATGAATTAATGGTAATTGTATCTTAGTTTTACGCCGTTTCAAATAACGGAGGAGATCTAAACTAATGTACGTATTTTGTAGAAGGAAGAGGCGTAAAGCGAAATTCCGAAAAGTGGGGAATATTTGTATTCGTTTTCGTGGCTAGTTGTTTGGTTGTCTCAGTCATTTCGACATTAACAAAATATTTTCTTTGCTAAATATATATTTTTTTAATTGCAAATCTTCTCTGATTCGTTTCTACGTCGGCCAAAATATTTCTCCATCGTTCAAATATCACTTGAAAATTACTTCACGCTTGTGAGTTATTGTCTTCGTTTTTGTTACCTTCACCCATTCTAACAAAGAACCAGATTCTCTATCACTGGATGATGCAAATTATTCACATTTTACAACAAGTAAATGGCACAGAACAAACGAAGTCAAGATCAATCGACCTATTAGGTGGCTAGAGCTATCGTGTATTCTCCATCGATGCCAGAGAACGGTGTTCGAGCCCAAGCGGAATTTCGAATAGTGATTTACAAGGTAAACAAGCACTCCCCACTTGGAAGATTAGTGCAACACAATCTTTCTACTCTTTATTCCCACCAAATTGGATAGTGTGCAAAACTAAGCTAAACTTATTGAATATTTATGTAATATCTCCAACATGGCTCGGCCTCAGATTGTCGTGGCTGTACACGCCAATGTAACAAATCAGATTATATGATTTATGCATACTTATGATTACGTAGCTTCAATCATAAAAACAAATAGCAACCAGTTAGACGCCAAGGTGGAAGCAGGGCGTCAACAGAAGCAGCAGAAATGAGGTCTGCAGAAATTTCTATGTTGTCGGAGATGGTCTGACGAAATAGATTCCTTGTTCAACTGAAGAAGAAACCTCATGCACAGTTCAACCTCTCATTCATATCAGAATTGTATTTCCTTCCACCAGGCGAAAGATCAACAACCAGTCCGTCAAATTGGTTTTATTACAATTTACCATATATAATTACTATGAACAATTACTGTATACATTCTACAATACAGTTAGTATAAAGTGATTTTGAGATGATTCATTATCATTCCAAGAGATGTTCCGGCTATTGAACTCATTATTTACGTTGCTTTTGTTGTTATTACAACGTCTCAGTGGTTTCATTTTCCAGCCTTTTTCAGATTTTTTTAAAAAAAGGAGTCTTTTTTTTATTGAGTAAAATTCGTATCTATAATATTAAGACCAATGCGCCTACTTGTGACTTGAGGAGTTTTGTATTCCTTAACAGTAGTGGTTGGTGTTGGTGCAGCACAATCTACCTTTACACAATTGAGCTATGTTTCAGATTCAGCTAAATTTAATGAATATTGATTTTGTTCAGACCAAATTTAAGCGGTGAATTCGTACCTAAAGCTTAATCGAATCGGTGAAAAATAAGAATGAAATATAACAGGGAACATAAATGAATTCTACAAATTTTAACATCTTCAGTGCCAACGTCTTTTTTCTCACTGACGTGTATAGGCCTAGAATAGAACAATAGGGAATCACAAGAAACTAAATAGCATTGCCAAGAAGCAGGTATTAGCCATTGAAGTGTGAGGAGGATAAAATGAAGACAAAGCGCTATTTCAAAAAGGTGGACGGTAATTGATTAACGTCTTTTGGCAGGAAAGGAATTAGATTCTTGCAACAAATAGGATATATTTTTGGATCTATTCTAAAATATCGGGTTTTCCTTTCTTTATTGCTTTAGAGCCATTCAACTATTTCGAGGCTTCGACGATAAAATTATGATATATTCATTCTGAGTAATTTCGTCGTCTTTGTTCTTGACTGTTTTATCACAGCACTAGTGTCACTATACTCTCCAGCTTCCCTCAGGTGTCTGTTGTATTTCAAAATGTCCAACCTTGCTCTGAGAGGATATGCAGATATGCACTCCTTCTATATGCCATATCCGGTGCCTGTGCTTATGAGCTCTTATAAATGTTTTCCTATGATTCTCGAGTTGAATCGCATCTCTATTTTGGGGGCTACGTTTTTGGAACCTCAAATTAATTATTTGTTTGTTTGTTTTTTTTTTCATTAGTGGCTCCTAGTTTTTATTTTACATATATGCTTGGCCTGCTGATTAGATGAATATATATAGTGTGTGTTGATTACTTCAACTGTCTTATGCTCCAAAGTCACTTCCTTGTTGCTACATTTTTTAGTTTCATAGAAGTTAGAGTGTTCCCTCCCCACACCATCAACCGTGCCTGATTTTAAAGTTTCTCCATCGATCACAGCTTCCTAGACCCCGAATGTCTGTTTGATTGTGAAATCAATTTTCCTAGCTTTTGATTTTTTTTTCTTGAGGCTTGTAAACGATGTACTAAATTTGATTATTTTCACAAGTAAGCAATGAAGAGCTCTCTTAATTTCATCGACACTTCAATGATTTTCATTGTGCAGACAGAGAACTTTTAACACCCCTTCCTATATATATATATATATATATATATATATATATATATACACACACACACATACACATGCACACACACATGCACACACATGCACACACACAAACACACACACACACACACACACACATATATATATATATATATATATATATATATATATATATATATATATATATATATATCAAATGAAAAGTAACGGTTTTGCATCATAATTATATTATAAATAGTTCCTTCTAAAACATTTGAAATGCCATTTTTTCTCCAAACTTTTTAATTCAATTATAGTTTAGGAAAAAGTCACCTCCATTTTAGACCCTTTGAAGAAGGGGAAAGTCTCTTTTTCACTTAAAGTTGGAGAAAGTCCTCCTTCACTTTTGTCTCCTAAAATGAGAAAAGTCTACCGTCAATTTTTACCCTTTGCACGGTGGCAAAAACTCCCACTAATTCGACCCCTCTGAGGATGGGAAAGGTGACCTTCACTTTTAACCGCTTATAGGGGGGGGAGTCTCTTTTCATTGTTGACTTCTTAGTTGTTACACCTTAAAAGAAGAAAATGTTTCCCGACTCTTCCAAACATTTACAGATAAAAAAAAGGTCTCATTTCACTTATGATCTCTTAAAATGTGGGTGTCCTTTCACTTTACACGTCTTGAAGAATTATTTATGAAAATAAACATTTGAAGATACGTACATGGGTGGAAATTAGATTTCACTTCTATATCATTGCGAATAGACATCTCCTCTAAACCCTTTAAATAGATTTCTCAGAATTTTTGTTTTCATCCCTCGGATCCATTGCGCAGGTATGCCAAATGTGGTTGTGCTGCACCCATGTTAAGGTACTGACATGCAAATACACTAACACACAAACACCTCTCAATTATATATATATATATATATATATATATATATATATATATATATATATATATATATACATATACATATATATAGACACACACATATATATACATACATATATATATACACACACACACACACACACATATATATATATATATATATATATATATATATACATATATATATATATATATATATATATATATATATATATATATATATATATATATATATA
>OY735207.1:35162315-35289815 GCA_963457665.1 Thysanoteuthis rhombus
CAATTACTCACTATATCATTGCATAGTATCAGTTAATCTACGTTCCTGCAATCAGTAATGCTTTAACCAACCAACAAACACAGAGAAGAACTTTTACAGTAGATTCTGTTCAGGTTGTAGGATATTCTGGTTGTACCTAGTTTTCTTCGTTTTGAATTCTCATAATAAATCTATTGCCAATGACTATGACCAGAAATGAATTTCTCTCCGTGGAGCTAGAAGAGAAAGAAAAGTGTTTAAATACTGACCAATTTTCATTTCTCTAGGTCCACTTCGAACACATTTTCTTAGCCTCAAAATCCTCCTAAGGCTTGTAAATTGGCTGAGAATTAATAAAGAAGAGAAATAAACTTTAAAAATACTTCTATAATCCTCCCAACAGTTTTCAAAAGATGGCGCAGGGAATCGTTTCGACAAACGTGTCTTTATTTGAAAAAGTATAACAAAAAATATTTGATTGATATGAGACGTGTATTATCTTTTGCCTTTAAATGAACTGTGTTTGTTCTATAATTAGATGCATGACACATGAAAATGGCCATTGAGAAATTGGCGTAATTAGGAAAAAGATCAACTATTTTCGATAACCCAACTAAAGATTGATTTATTACGTAACCAAGCTCAAACTATGTTGACTTTGGAGTCCGTGAATTGATAATGAAATGACTAAAACGGAAAACACTTTATATTTCGATACTAAACTCATATTTCTGAAATTATTTATAGCGAAAGTGATAACACGCAAACTATGCACCAAGTTGAACTGAATTAGTTAATTAGGAAAATTGCTGTCGGCAATTAAACGCTAGATCCTGGGAAGTTTCGGGGCAGGATAATTATACTTGAAAGATTAATCATTTAAATGATCTGAAACGCAGTGCAGAAATTCATAACTGCAATACTAGAGCTCTGAAGATAGTTCATGTTCTTTGACCTGTAATATGATGTTTTAGGAAAGTAAAGAGGTAAACAAATTTAAGCTACCTTCACTTGCCGCTGTACGGGGGGGGGCAGGAATAAGTTGATGAAAACAATTGATTGTTTTCTGCACAAAAACAAATGGGATAGAGCGGTTGAGAAAGTTTGAACTAATTCGTTGGAGTGTACGGATTAGATATGATGTTATTCTATTTATCTATTTCTATAATTGTCTGTTCATTATCTACTATCTATCCATATATCTATCTATCTAAATAATTATGCGTACGAGCACACACACACACACACACACACACACACACACACACGCACGCACATATATATGTATATATATAAGAATTACATATATGTATGCGTGCGTGCATTTAAGAATATATTTCTATCTCTATCTGTATGTGTATATGCGCGTGTGTATGTGTGTGAGTTCGTACGTGGATGCACATGGAATATATGTGCAAATATTTATTTTTGAATAGATTATTCGTCTGCACAAGACTTAACGCAGGTCAGTCCATATATACATATATATATATATGTGTGTGTGTGTGTGTGTGTGTGTGTGTGTGTGTGTGTGTGCGTTAATATGTATCTTTCCCATGAAAAAGGCGTATGTACAATCAACAGCGTGGAAGTGGATCTGCTCATCGTTCACCGATTCCAGGATCAAAATCGCCACTTACTGCATGAGTAAAAAAAAACCTGTAAATATTTACTGTTTGTTGTGGCTTTAGAGGTATTAGACTTGTCGCTTTTAGGTTTAAAAATAACCGCCTGCGGACCAGAAAATATAAGAATATGATTTCGAAAATGCCGCTTACTTATGAAACTCGTTTCAAAAATCATATATAACGAGAACAAAGAATATTTTCTCAAGTATAACATATTTTGAAGTTTGTTGAAGATATGTGCCTCGTTTATTTGGTAGATTTATTTTTAAATATCTTCAGTTTTCCGATGCATGATCTGATTTTGTTCCTACTCTTGGATTACCGTATTTCCATAATTGACACCGGGTGTCTTTTGGTATCCTTTAAAATACAGAAAAGAGCGTCACTTCAATATGGTGGTTATAAATAAGCAAATTATATAAAGATAAGCAGCTCATCTGGTCAGCAATGAAAACAAATTAAGCGATGGGGGAATATTTTACTAAAAATAGGATGGATTCCACATCTCATCAACTGTTCTTGTTGCAGAAGATCAACTTCAGAAGAGACGAAAAATTCCGATGTGGCTTGCTCGGTAGTCTGAGTGCAGCTGCACAGGCCAATACTTGAAACTCAGAAAAAGCCGATGATTCTTTTTTGGCAAAAATCTTTCACGCAGCTCTTTTGGCATACAGAAGAGTCGTCAGTTAGCGACTGAATCGTGTTTTAGTTGGTAAATTATAAATATTGGTTTTGATAATCTGAAACGTAACATAGGAGATTTATAAAATCTACAACGCCCGAACTGCGAAAATGTTTATATATTTCAACCGGTATTGTAATATTTCAGGAAAAACGATTAGATAAAGAAATCTAAAATCCCATCATCAACTGCTGCATCTGCTCTGACCTTTGGGAGTCAAGCTTTGTTTTGAAACAGAATCATGTATAAACAAAACGTTACAACATTACAGCATACAAAGAACCGGCTAACACGCAACCGACCTCTCCAAGAAACAGTATGTCCACACACATATCACCCCTTTGGGAAAACCAAACTTCCACGCCACCCCAAATACGTCAACACCCATCCATCAAATGCTAGACACCACCTCTCTGTTCTAAGAAAAAAAAGCCCCCAGCCACAAAAAGCTCTCCTGAAATCTGACCATTTTCATCTTGACCCGACCTGTCACTGACCCTTCTTATCTCAAACCAGCCTGATACCCATAGACACAGATACTAACACATCACGATCCCTCCTCCCACGTACCTTTCTTATTTCGAACCAAAATTGACCCTCACCTACACAGATACAAACACCTCCCCTCCCACTCCAACGAAACAACCTACAACACAGAAGTCTCCCCCACTTCTTTTCTCAAATCTCAAAGATGTGAACGGCGTAGTTTTCTCTGCAAGCGCTGTAAGTTTCTCTGAAAAAAGTGACTGGCAACCATCGAAATGCATCAGAACATATCCATGTGATCATGAAGATTTTCGAGATTTACCACCTGTTTTATTTTCTTAAATTTCATTTCACTTTTCAATTGTCATTTTACCATTATTCTCAGATAGCTTTACATCAGACATATATATATATATATATATATATATATATATATATATATATATATATATATATATATGGTAATGGTTCACAAGATAGGCTCGTAGACTAATTAACTACCGATGACTTCGATTCTCCTGGTTGCTCTGCAACTGTAGGCTTGTTCCTGACTGAACTGTGTTCAGGTACCGTCATAATTCCGAGAAAGGTCATTATCGTGCTAACTGAACATTCTTTATGTTCTTTTTGACGTTTACGCAGCGTTTTGAATGATCCATTTTACAGCCTTCTTTAGGTGCACAATCCATCAAGAAAAGAGAGGGAATTCTCTCTCTCTCCAAAAGGCAAAAAAAATAATGAAGCATTCCAACGGATTTCAGCCTAAGGACCTGTTACGTATGTCCAAGTTTATCCTTAACCAACTGCCAAAAAAAAGCTTTGAAAATCCTATTTCCACTTTTATATCTACATATAATGTGTATCGGACGAGTGATAGCTTATAATGTGCAATTTCGGCGGGATCTGTAACTGTCTAGGATTCTGGGAAGCGTAGGCTGCAGGATTACCGATGATTTAGATATCAAATTCATCAAATATCAAAAAAAAAAAAAAAGCTGACAGATTTTAACCACACAAATCCTCGCTACCAAAGACTTATCAACGCGAATTTTCAGAGACCAGAATTCAGTATACGAACGAAACACAGAGACACAACCGGGACTCTAGCTTGGGACGTCTGCTGAATTTGATTTATGAACCCCTTAAAAGAAGAATGCTACAAAAACTACGTGATTTGTACTAGTTGATTTTCTTGTGTGTGCGGAATATGCCATTTTGTCAAAACAATTCTCGACTTTGGTTCCTCGTACCTGGTCCTCTGTCCCTTTTAAAAGAGGACCGATTGGTGCTTAAAATATATAATAGTTGACTTGCTTATCTTTTATTTTATCATCAATATTGCTTTTTATCGCAACGCTCAGGTTGCTTCACATTCTACGACAGCATAGATTCCACAAGGTTTGAAGACGCATTCCCTATTACTCGAAGCCTGTCTTACATGGATGACGCCTCTCAAATTGGGCCACAAAGACGTAGGATCCAAATATATTCGTATTGCCAAATTTTTCCCATCTAATATTTCACCACGGAATATTTACACCTATTTACCCCTTGTAGTACAAGACGTAAGTTCGTAGTGAAAAATAAAATTAAAAACGTAAGTGCTTCATCTGAGAATTTCAGAAAACTTAAGAATATTACAATTCTTTTACGTCTTGCAAAAAAAAACCCTCACAATTTTCCCTGGTATAAGTAAAATTTACGATACCTATGAGGTATAACAAATGTCTACAAATATTCGACAGTAATTACAACTTTAGTTACCTGGTGGTAATATTTTATTTATACCTCCTAGCACCTGCATTAGATGAATGATAACTACTTAACAATCTGATGGATTCATATTTCAAATTATGAAATATTTCAACCTTTAGCCTAGAGGCATCTATCTATTTTGGTATATGTTCTCAAAATGAACGACCGTACAATGTGAGGATTTGCGCAGTGGACGTTTATCAATGTCATTTGGTCATACAAAAATTCATACCTTTTATACAATATCTCATCTGATGTCCTTTTGACCAAACACGTTTCTGGATCTACAGATTGTGACATGATGATATATGAGTGTGCGTTAATTGATAGCTTTATTGATTGAATGGTCCCTGTCAAGGTTAACAATGACTTTTTCCCTGTTACTCTTGCCTGGGTAGATGAAATCTATATGTGAGTGTGCTTTACCCAAGTGCACACACAACCATTATCTTCTCCGTTAACCATAGTTGTATGCCAGTATTGAGACATTTTTCGAAATATTTGGCGATGGGGCAGAGCTCTGAGGAGTAGATCCATACCCCTTTCAATGGCATCAGTGATATGAACATAAGTAGCTTCAGCTGAAATTCGAATTCGGTTTGCCGATTCCGTTTTGTATGATGATAACTATTACGCCACCTACTTACTGTCTATGCTCCTCACTCCCCTCTCTCTCTCTCTCTATATATATATATATAGAGAGAGAGAGAGAGAAAGAGAACGTTCATCTCTCTCTCTCTCTATATATATATATATATAGAGAGAGAGAGAGAGTTGAACGTTCTCTCTATATATATAGAGAGAGAGAGGGAGAGAGAGCTCATATACATGAACACATATACAAGAATGACTTGGCTTTGCAAACAAAGATGGTTTCTGAGGGTTTTCAACGGCTATAGTATCTCAATCGACAGGACCTGTATCACAAGATAGCTTTCTGGCCAGCGTGATTGAGCTTCAAGATGTAACGTGTGCACGGCCGATCCAACCGTCAAAAACTGATCGGATTGTATGTTATGATCCATCGGGGTGGCGTAGATCACAGCAAGGCCCCTGGGTCGTAGAATTGACGGAAGTTTCTTTCTCCTTGCAGATGACTGAGCTAGCTACGAAGGTTTACCGCCCTCTTGCAGGGAAACTACTGTTTTGTAATAGACAAGATAAGGTGATGGTTAATTTGCGTGGATTTGCTTATTTTTGACAGTCGTCTGAATGCCATCACCAATGCCAGATGCTTTTGGAATGTTAGTGGGCAGATGTAGGTAGCAGTGTTGATGTTTTTGAAGCCTTATGTAGTCTTGCGGTGATTACAGAAATGGAATCCCGTTCTTCCAGAAATGTGTCATTGTCTGAATTAAATAAGCAGAGAATCTTCTATGTGCATATGACACGTGCATACCAACGCGCACACAATCAAAAACAGACAAGCATATATATGTGTATAAAAGGCACCCACAGTACCAATTGTAATAAACTTGCAATGTATACAGATGTGAGCACATCGTATATTCCTGTGCATGCACATACATGAAAGCTCACATATGTATTCCATATACCCATGACGACCCATGCGCAGTTTCATTTGTATCTATCTATCGATCTATCTGTATGTGTGTGTGCTTGTTTGAGCAATGAATTGCTTGTGCGTGTGTGTATATTATCGATTATAATAAGATATCGATGCACCTATGCATATCATTGATTTTAGTAAACGTGTACCATGTATATACATACGTGTAGATATCACATTTTCTCGTGCAGATATACATAACTATCTATATGTCATCAAGATATCACTGTTGAACTCTGTTTGTGTCCAAGCCTTACACATCTATATACATGTCATTACGATGTGTTTTAATTCTGTGTATACAAACCAAACATATATATATTAATCAATCTGTTTTTCCTGTTTTTTTTTTAAAGTCTATCTGTATATATATGCCTATCTATGATCATTCATATTAAAACAATAAATTAACTCTGCTCAGGCATGAAAAAATATCTCTGTGGCTAACATGCATTCACGCATTCACAGTATTAATTGCGATAAATATATGACGTGTATACATGGTGTATGCTATATACTACCATGCACGTATATTTGTATATGTATACATATTTATATATAGAGAGAGAGAAAGAAAAAGATATGCATGCCTATCTTATACAGACTTATATGCATAGCTTAGTCTATTCATCTTTAACTGTCACTTAATCTATATATCCATAGATATATTTATATGTACGAAGATGTCAAGTCATAAATCAACGGTGTGCACGCATAGTATCTGCTTGAATAAAGTAACTCATCCCTGCGTGTACATATTGATTATCCACTATACATGTAGGCTTGTATCAAACATTCTCCGCCCACATAACACATAAATCATGCAAAAGAAGTTTATATGATGTAATCGTGGGTGTATGGTAGATTGCGGGTCTGGTGAGCGAAAGTGTGTTTGCGATGAATAAGGGATATGAGCCTCAGCAGATGGGGTTATATGAGGTTCGGTAGGGGGCTAGTGTTATGTATGAACAGTTTGTGTTGTTAGATAATCAGTCTAGCTAGATATGGACTAATTTTTCTTTTGAACTTAGTAATTGTATTACTTTGGGACAGCTGCTTCTATGCATTTTCTCTTCTATTTCTGTTGTAGGTCGAAATTATGGCCTAATGCGTTTCTCTATTTAGTGAGTGCATTGAAGTGGTCATCTATTTTGAGTGCTTTTCTCAGTTCGTAGATTCTTCTGTTTAATGGTCTGAAAGTTTATCCAATATACATTTCAGGACAATCAAAGGATAGCATATATGCATGCTTCAAAGTAAATTTTGGTGGTGTTTTTATGGGGTCTTTGATCGTCTTAGATGTGCTTACGGTGAAGGTTAGGGTCTTTTATGTTGTAAGCGATTGTTATGGATTATGGATCGATGAGCAATGAGATTATGTGTTACGTTGTATTGTGGTGTGGTTTTTGTCATTTCTGCAAGCTTAGTGTATCTTCTATGCTTTTCTTTTAGCTCTATATAGGAAATTGTTGTGGGTAGTCGAGATTCTTGAATGCGTGTTCAATGTCATTCCCTTCGTTTTTTAGATGTCTGGGTCTGCATATCCTTAGCGCTCTTAGATAGAAACCTATAATGATTTTCTGTTTAATTATAGTATTCTAGTGTGAGTAAAATTGATTAAGTCATCCTTGCTTGTAGATTTTCGGTATACGCTTTTGGGAATTAGTATCATATCTGTGCAATTAGATATCGAATTAGGGCAGAGTTCTACTGTCTTATAACTGAATATGGTTTATTTGTATGTGGGATATTAAACGAGATTTTTTATAGAAATTTTGTGCAGTGCTGACACTTGATAGCTATTCCATCTTTTCTATTTAGTTAGTCTGTCTTTTTAGTAAAACTGACAATTTCGAATTTCACTAAATGAAGTAGAATTCTACTAAATAGAATTTAATCCTCTGAGACGGATCTCAATATATTTTTATAATTATCTTGGATATATAGGAACTAACCCACTAAGAATGTTGAGGGAATTAAGCATGAACAACTAACTCAATGTAAATGTGAACCCTGAAACTAGTAGACTGAGAACAATTGAATATATATATATATATATATATATATATATATATATATATATATATATATATATATATATATCCTGTAACTAAACCCATCCCGCTTAACTGATGGATTACCAACACGACTGATATAATGTATCGGAAACAATCCAAATAAAACCAACATTATTTATAACAACCAGCCACAAGCATAGAAGTTAAAACTTCACTTCCCCTACGGAAGATAAATAAACAAACAAATAAAAAATGATAATAAATGACTGCAAAATTACCAATAGATAGAGTTACCGGTATGATATCTAAAACAGTTTCAAAACCAACAAACCAAAAACACTACGAAGAGAATATTGCGAGAGCTAGAATGAAAAAATTTATTTGAAAAGATCTAACGCAAGTAACAAAACCAAAACTTGAGGTACTACGAATTGAAAAAATTAAGATATTACAAATGGAACGATCGTAAACAAAAAAAACGGGAAAAAGTGGGATAAATATAATTGGGCAGGGCCTACACGCAGAGGGGTGAATACGCACTTCCCAATATCATCATTAATAGCGATCTGAATAAATCGAATCATTTGCCTGAAGTCAAAAGGGTAGAGAAATAAACGTGTTTATGTTGCAAATTCATTATTTCACAATATATATATATATATATATATATATATATATATATATATATATATATAAGTATGTGTGTGTGTGTGTGTGTATGTGTGTGAATTTCGTATTTATGTAATGAATTGTAAATTTTGGTGGATGAGTATTGTAAAAACTCACAAAAATACACCATTTGATTTAACACATGGAAAACAAATAATGCACCCTGTATTACACAGACATTACGTGAGGACAAACACACTAAACTTAACTACATACCTGCCTATTTTAAGGTCCTCTACTCCTGAGTAAGGCGTCTAACGATGAAGATGGTTTTCTAGATTCTCAATCAAGGAGAATGTTATAACTTGCTTCCGAGGTAAATAATTCAAACAAAAAAGATAGAATAGTTACGGGGGATATGAATTATTTTTCGATCGCAAACGTTGCCAGGAAATATATCACTGAATCCGTAGCGAATGCATTACAGGAGTGTGAAATTTTCAAACGCAACATAGATAACCTATTATTATGGTGACTCGATATACAACAGGATACAATTGGTGCGTAGAATCAACGAGAAAAACAATGCCGACCACCCAGCGCTCCGCCGGTAGACTGAAAAAGCTATCGAATTTGGCTATGTATGGACAGCGTGAAAATGTTACGGTTTTTTAAATAGTATCCAATAACCGATATCTCATCAAGACTGGAGAAGTTGACCTTTACCAGCACCTCAACTGCGGTAATTTCGGTATTTACGCCATTTCTTGAACCCAGTGTTGCGCTACACACGCTGGACTAATTGAGAATACATTTAGGAAGCGCTTCAATGACCACTGCTAGTAATAAAGGAGTTACGACTGGTCTAAACAAATTGTCAGTCTCTCTCTTTTGAGACTTTATGCCAGTAAACACTCAAGTTTGCTCACACCAGATTTGAAGTTTCCCCGAAGCATTCAAGGTGATATTCTTGGAGGAATGTAACGCCAAGGACCTTTCTTTGCGTAAAAGGCACTGAATAGAGAGACAAGGATACTCTATTGATATCACTCAAATGATATTACCAATGATTATGTAAATTCGTTTTTGAAGATGCTTGAATTTAGCACTACTATGTGATATTGCTCGAGATGTTTTTCTGTTGATTGCACCAATGGAATAACAGCATAAACGCGATTTGGAAGAGTCTTGTTCCTCGATAGCCACTTATGGAGCTGAAACATGGAAACTAACCAAGAGACAAACCTACAAATTGAGAAGCATGCAACGTGTGCATGAGAGAATCATGCCCAACCTCACATGGAGAGATCACTAGACAGCACAATATATCAGAAAAAAACGGGGGTCAGGGACATCATAGAATCCAATAGAAAACTCAAATGGCAATGGGCTGGTCATGTTGCGAGAATGAAAGACAACCGATGGACATCATGACTCACAACATGGATCCCCAGAGAACACATGCGAAACCAAGGCCGATAAAAAACAAGATAGAGAGATGAACTAGACAAATTCACAAAATACTGGCTCTACGACTCCCATGGCAGAGAAATGTGGCTGATCCTGGGGAAGGTCTATGTCCAACGACTGACGTTAAAAGACTAATGATGATGATGATGATGATGATGATGGATGATGAATGATGATTTAAATTGTGTCACGGGGGTTGAACATGTCCTCGTCTGGACTTTGCTGAATTTCGTGAAGGTTTCATAACTGATTTTTCATTTCAAATATTTACAATTGCACGAGAAGCCGAAATATATCCGTTTTCTCTTTTATATATGTTAAGTAGAATCATCAACATTTGTCCATTGAATTGAATCAAATGTTGTAAACTTTTTGACTTTATTTATCAATTCTATTTTATTTTATTCTGACTTTATGATAATGGTAATTTTGTGAAAAACGTCTCAGAATATATCATGGAGCATTTTGATAGAATTTCTCACAGTTCGCCCTGCCTGTTCAAATTGCAAATTTGTTGATATCATCTATAAGTAATGTTATAGAAGCAAATGTGTTTTAAATTTGTTTTAGTAATCATTTTTAGTGAATGTTAAAAGTAAACAAAAACATCTTTTGAGTTCTTGGAATCTACAATAGACTTGATTTCTCTCTTCTTCCGCTTACGTTTTTTAATCTTTCATGGAATTGGTGATTAGTAAACGTTTGTAAATTTAATTTTGTATAGAATTATGATAAGAATATTTAATAAAAGTCCGATTAACTATATCAAAAATAAGTTTTCGTTCACTATTTTTGCAGATTAACAAAACTGTACATTTTTGGAATATTCAGAGCATGGATAATCCGAAAACTTTTATTGGTATTTGCACATATATCTGCATAGACACCTTTTTTTTTCAAAATGACTGCCGTAAAAATATATTTTTGTACTACTAGTTCATGATGCAGAGATATAGATGAAATCTATCAGTTATTTACTGCCTAGAAGCATGCGAAAAAGATATTGTCTACATGGCTACGATACAAGCCCATGCTAGTGATCAACACAGCTAAGTTAATATGCTGAAGAATATGGTGGGAAGAAATAGACAGACAAGGTTACCATTTTGGACAGGACAGAAGACGTTCCATCAGATTGGTTCAGTCTCATACGTTGGACTTTGGTAGGAACAAATGTGTGACGTAGAACAGTGAACCAATCAGCACTGATCTAGAACATCATGTACGCTTTAAGAATCAAAAGGTTGGTACAACACTGATCCAAACAGGCGGCAGAAACATTCAGGATACAACACGCCCGAGAGAATCCATAGGTTCTGAGTTCGGCACTTACTACTCATGACACCAGGAACAAGAAATTGATAGATCTTCTTCATCCATAACTCTTGGGAACAGCTGTAGCCAATGATGTGGTCGAAAGTACAATGGTTTTTATGTCCCACTCTTTCTCACGAAAGAAACTTTGTGTTCTTTGCGGATGACAATACAGTCTTCACCGAAGTTGGGAAGGGCACCACGTATAGAACAATCACTGCAATGTATCAGAAGGCCAATGCTCCAGGGGAAGTCATCGCCCCCAGTTTGGAACTTAATGAGGAAAAGAATCAGTTGCCCCTACTAACCATGTACAAATCGATCCAAAATTAAGAATCAAACCAAAAAGCCGGACTTTTCAGGGGAGCAAAAGAGTTGATCTCAACACCATACGGTTTGTCTAAAGTCGGCCTACACATGAACTTCAGCAAGATAAAGATCATGCGCAACAACCATGTCAGAAATAAAAACAATAAGATCAAAATTGAGGACTCAGAACTGGAGAAAGTACTCCACTACATCTACCTAGGACAACGAATCTCAACCCTCAAAAGAAGGAGAAATCAAGCAAAGAATCACCCTAGGATGGCAAGCCTTCAGCAGAGCAAGCTCCACCTTCAAAAACAAGAAGATCCCATTAATCCCCAAAAGAAGGGTATACAACCGATGCATCCTCCCGATAGTCACTTGAGGAGCTGGAATATGGAACCTAACCAAGAGACAGACCCGCAAATCGAGAACCATTCATTCAATGTACACATGAAAAAATTATGCTCAACCTCACATGGAGAGACCACAATACAGCTCAATACATTCATCCGGGAGAAGACAGGAGTCAGGGACATCATAGAATCCATTCAAAACTCAAATGGCAATGGGCTAGCCATGTTGCAAAAATGGCAAACAACCGATGGATATCGCGACTCGCGACATGGATCCCAAGAGATCACATGTGCAACCGTGGGCGGTAGAGTATTAGATGGAAGAATGATGATGATGATGATGATGATGATGATGATGGTGGTGGTGGTGGTGGTGATGATGATGATGATGATGATAGAACCCGACTGGAGCATAGCATCAGTCCTGTCTAAAAAAAACGGATAATGGAGAACAGAACAGTGTGTCTGGATGAACTGAATTCAAGTCACTCGTATCATCTGGCTAATACGTGATCCCAGTTGGCTCACTACGGCTGCTGTTAGAAATTGTACTCGAGTGATCTACAATGCTGACCATGATTTTACAAGATCCCAAACGCACTGCGAAGTTTATGGTGTAAGGTACTTTTGAGATTGAACCTACCTTGTTTTCGCTGGGACTAGACAAGGCAGCAGCATTATTGGCATTCAACGCATTCACAGGAACAGACAATATTGGAAGATTTCACTAGAGTAGATAAAATCAAGTGGTCTCAACAGTACATGAAAGTTGACAGGAACATCATCACAACAATGTTAAGGATGCATTGGCGAACTCTGTATGTTCGATGTTCTGTCCGAATTTTATCCATATAACAAGTATTCCTGACCTAAGGTGTGGTCTGTTTTGGAAATATCTCGCATAAAACAGAAAGCTGCCTTCTGTGCATTCAGAGAAGGATGTGGTGCCAAACCATACGTTGAAACGTCTATCTGACCAACTCGAACACAACTGTTATTTGAATTAACATGGTGAGATATTACCTACCACTATGAAAGATCATCTGCCCTGCAGGCCATTGTAGAGTAGGTTAGGTATCAGTGTAAACCCCTTTACAAAACCAAGCATGCAAAAGACACAATTTGGCTTGCACAGACCTTAGTTTGTTACGAATTGACTATGAAAATGACACTGAAATGCCGAAAAATGATGAAGACTGTGATGAAGGTGGGTAAAAAAACATATTCCTGGACGACATAAACAAAGTAGATCCCGTCTATACAACTCATAGTTCAGCCTGATAACTTACAAAGCTGCTTTCTTAATCAATCCATACCTATAACTTCAAAGGTTTTGCAAAATGTATTATGTGATAAACTGATATCACAAATGTAATAATAATAGTTTTAAAATACCTTTGTTGCTCATTCTATAATCCTGAGCCCTATTTTGGACCGTAATTAGATGGCATAGGGCCAGCCTATTCAATTATTTTTCTAGTTGACTAGCGCAAATTATCTATATTTACGGCGACTATTTTGAAAATCTAAACTGGTGGCCATGCAGGTGTCTTTGCAAGTGTCAACGTTATTTTCTTTATCCATTATGCTCTGAATTTTCCAAAAATGTGTAGTATTGCTGATCTAACAAAACTTTGAACGAAAATATTGTGAACTTGACTGATAGTATGTTTTCTAGAAGCCGTTTGGAAACTCTAAATTACTACCATGCAGCTGTCTGTGCAAATGCCAACATTGATTTTTGGATTCTCCATACTCTGAAGATTGTTTGGTTTTGCTAATCCACAAAGATTTTGACCGAAAATACACAATGAATCTGATTATAAAGGAATGATAAACGAGATTAGGTTTTATGATAAAGTCTCGCAAACTAAAATTATTCTTCCGTTTGGACTTTCTTCCGTGTGGGCATTTTTCATGTGCACATTTATTATTGAAGGCTTCTTTCTCTGTGGGGATTTTTCTTGTGGGTTTTTATCGTATGATCATTTTCATGGAACCACAAGACGTCAAGTTAAAGAAAACTGCCTTTTATCAGATGGATATTTGCAGGCACGTCGCACAGCCCAATTGGCTTGTATAGTGAGTTCCACCCTCAATAGGTGCCTTATCACTTAGTGAAGAAGCGCCCCTAATGGCCATTGTGTAATAGGTAGCTTGTTCATTGCATAGACCATCTGGCTAGTATAGTGAGTTCTATCTTGACGGAGTTTCACTACTACGGCCTTGTGTCAGACTAAGCTTGGTAAATAAGTATAGAATGGTGTATGATTGCACAACTGTTGTAGCTGAATGACCAGCGAACTCACTGCATAAACTGATTGGTTAGTATAGTTCTATCCTCACTAGGTGCCTCACTACTTTGGCCTTGTGCCAGACTAAGCTCAGTACATTAAATAAACATAGTATGTTATTTGATTGTATGCCTGTAGCAATGTGATCACACGCCAGTTAATTAGTATAATGAGTTCGATCTTCAATGGGGATCCCACTGCTATGGCCTTATGCCAGACTAAGCTGAACTTAAATTATCCGTGCCATACAAATCCTAGCCTTTGCTTGTTATTTAGAAGAAAATAAGTAAATTGAATGTTTTCGCTTCAATACGTAAACGTTAATTCGAACGTCTGAAAATTTAATTAGGTGAGGAATTGACGAAGACCTGCTGACACCGCACAACAGATTTATTGAATCACGTTTTTTGTTTCGATGTTTTCTCTTGGGTACGTTGCGTTATCTTACGGTTTCCTTGTTATTTGTTTCCTCTTGAAGACCTGATGTCGCCTTAAGGCACAATACTTTAATTAAAACACTCTCTAGTAATAGCACTGAGCGTGAGAGAAAAAAAACATGGGGTAGACATCGAAAATGTGACGACACGAGAGTTTTATTCATTGTTTAATTCTCAATCGACAGTGCTGTTACATTCATGAGAGAGAATCACGTCACCGTCGGTGGCTGTTATAGTTATCAAATTTATCCTAACACAGAGTTACATTGGTAGAGACTGCTTAATTACCGTGTTTCATGACGTAGAAACCCTCCTAATTTCAGAGAGGGGTAATAGGAAAAGTACATTTTTCTGAATTCCTCTCATTTATCACCAAGTTTTCAGTAAAATATGACCAAATGAGTGGCTGGACAGCGTAGGTTACGTTCAGGTTTTGAGTCATTTGGGGTGGGGATCTTATAGACCGTCGAATACGGTACCTTGAAATTCAAATGAACACTCACAAGTGATGCTAGTGGAAAACAACCACCCATTTGGGGGGGGAAGATTTATGAAGGACCCCGTGGAGGGCGGAGTAAAGATTATCTTATAGTTGTTGGTACTTCTTCCTCATCTGTACGCTACTCATTGCAGTCCTCCAGCCGCTAATAACATCAAAGCGTTTGCAATGAACACTACCACAGTACGGATTGGTCAGCGTTGGTTCCATAGGTTTCGGTCTGGGAAGATGGATACCAATAATAAATCTCGAGGGAGGTCGAAATCTGTTCTTGATCATGAAAAATTGTCGTCGGCATTGGCCAACGACTCCAAAACAACGGTCCAAGCACTTTCTGAAGACCTTATGACTTTAACAGCAACCATATTACATCATTTAATGATGTAATATGATCGATTCGTTCTGTGGTAGTGTTCATTGCAAATACTTTGACGTTGAACATCACGTCTCACAACATGGATCCCCAGAGATCACATAAGAAACCGAGGCCGACAGAACACAAGATGGAGAGATGAACTGGATAGATTCAGGAAATACTGGCTCTGCGACGCCCATGATAGAGGATTGTGGCGAATCCTGGGGAAGGTCTATGTCCAACGACGGACCTTAAAAGACTGATCATGATGATGATCATGATGATGATCATGATGATGATGATATTAGATCATTGAAAGGCAATAGGAAGGTTCAAATGTTGGGAAAATAGGTCTCACATGAACTGAATTAAATGCTCTGTGATTATGACCGACCCCACATCTCTCTAATTAGGGATATTAGGATATGAGTTCTTGCAGCATCTTTCATATTCACCAGGGATTTCCTCTGATCATCATCTTTTCGAGCATTTTGGCTTTCATATCCGTTATATAAAGTTTGATAATAATTTATGCTCTTACTGAATCAGTGACCACTAAACCTTCATGATTTTATAGACGATGTGTTATCATTGGGAGTTCGATCAAACATTAATTACTTTTTTCTTTTTGACTTGCTTTATCCGATATGTTTATCATTATGTTTTTTTCTCTTTTTACTCTTCAGTACAACATTCGCTGCCAAGAAGTGATGTCAACCGACAATGGACTCACTGTGATTCTCATTGCGCTGATTCTCGGTGCTCTGATTGGAGGAATGATGGCTGACATACTCGGCCGAAGACCAATCATGTTCATTGCTATGGGCCTTGCGTTGATTTTCCAGATCACCATGGTGACCGTCGAGACTTGCTTAGTTTTTACAACCTTGCGTGCTTTGTGCGGCATTTCCTCTGGTAAGATTTGCTTTACGACTTCCTCTTTTTAGTCGATACAGATATTAATATACTCTGGACCAATCGGACACAAAGTTACGCAGATGGAAGACAGAAAAAAAAGAATATTCTTAATAGCTTGTTAATACTCGTTCTACAGCAGGCGCCATGATAGTGTAGACATTTATTAAACTTTACCGAGTCAAGTACGTGGCCTCAATATTGGAGCATTCAGTAACGTAATCACTCTCAAAGGTTTGAGAGAGAAGCTCGTTTACTATTGTACTATATCAGGTACTGTAATGGAGCGGATATTTTCCAAGAGTTATCAAGTTTGGCACAAGGCCACGATAATGGAGCATCCAATAGGGAATGAAGTCAATCTCAGTGGTATGCGAAAGTAGCTTGTTAACTATGGCTTTATGGCAACCTAGCCTTGCACAGACGATTACTCTGACAGAAAGAACCAACAGGTTGGGTGTGGGGGCAAGCAACTCTTCCTCATGAAATTTACTTGTTACTTAAACCGCAAAAGCGACCCAATGCTCCACAGCGAGTCAACAGGAATAAAAACGAGAAAAAGGGAAGACTAGCTCAAAGCCACAATAACGGAGCACCTAGTGATGACCAGACGCATGATTTTTGTCTGAGACATTGAAATAAGTTGAATGCTAATACTTAACAAATATTTTTGGAATATCGTTATCTACGTTATCATTATTTTCACAGTGTTCCAATCGATTAGTTTTCTAGCGGATTTTTTTTGTTTTGTTTTTTTTTTGTTCAGTGTTGAGTCTCTTATTGTTCAGTCAGCTGCGTTGCATTGTGGGAAACTATACAACGCAGATTATCGAATAGTAACAGATTCGAAACGAGAGGAAATTTTCACCTGAGAACAGCCAGAGAATGGTCGGTAGAAGTTTTATGACGAAGTTAATGACAATCTCAGAGATTCAGTAAATAATAATTGGTAACGATTCCAGAGACTAGCCTGTAAACTCTTCAGCACGCATTCTTCGCTGATGTATTGATTCAATTATAACAAATCTATCAGCTTGAATCCTCTTGGTTAACTTGCCATTGGAATGAGTTGGTTGATTTATAAAATATCGTCTGCTTCTTGGGGTGCAGCAACAAACACACGTTGAACAAATAAACGCGTTCTGCGTAAAGTAGACTATCATCATCGACATTGAGGGACAGCAACGAAAATTGATTAATATTAGTTCTACAGTTTCATTTCCCTGGAGAGTAGAATACAACTGGCTGCCATGACGTCACTTGATGGAATTGACGCATTTGAACAAAATTCTGAAGAACAAACTTAGCTGTTACGGAGTTGAACTTCACTTTTGCTTTTATTTTGACTGAAGATGATCACAGCAACTTTTGTGCAGTATATGAACTTTGGTAGATATGTAAAACTTGTCAATTTGGCTCAGTTAGAGCCAACTACAGATCATTTGGTCATGATTTGGAATCACGGCAGGGAAGTATTGATTTTATATATCGGTTTGGTTTAACGTGATGAGACAGACGAACAGTGAAGAGTTTACTCTCCTAAATTAGGCAAAGATTGTTCTTGTTGTTCTTGTTGTTCTTGTTATCTTGGAAAAAAGTCAACTCCAGCCTTCGGCTTGGATCAATCAATGGATTGATGCTAAAATAGGAATATTCTTTAGTGCTCTATTAATAACTATTCTGTGAAGTTCTGCTTTAACTAACCTCCATTGTACATATCAACTCCTTGGTCTATTTGGCGACCTGAGTCTCTTTAGTTACCCAACTCCGCACTAGATAATTACAGCTATTACAGCTCACCGTATTTTTGTTTGTTAAATAAATATCAAGTTTTAGAAAAAGGTTAAACCCCCTTAACTTAAACTCACTTATCCCCTTATTGACTGACCGGCTGATATCTGACCCTAACCGTAGGTCAAGATGAAAACTGTCGAATCGCCGAAATGTCTTCGAATTTTTTTGTTTTTTTATTTACATTCATTTAGCTTACTAAAATACAGTCAGCTGTATTAGCTATAATTATTTTATATGATGAGGACTAACACAAAGATCCAACGATTCTAATGTAGACCATAATCTGTATGTCCTGCCTCGTGGCCGAAATAGACACGTATTTCCCTCCGGTGGCAGGGGTCGGTGTATCGAGACCAGGTAAAAATCTAAGATTGCTAATGCTGATTTTCTGCGTAGCAAATCCTTTCTCACTTGGGGATTCACATAACATGATCTGTACGTAATCCTCCCCCAATAGGCCTTGTGCCTTACTAAACTAAGTTAACTGAATATTGTGAATAATAGGCTGTGTACGAAAAAATCAGTGACGTTTCCCATGAACTCTTACCAAGATTCATACCAAATATTTTCGCTCATAAATCTTGATACACCGTACAAAACATTTTTGATTTTTTTGTGTTCTGCTAAATCTTAAGAGGGGGGTGATGGCTGTATTATACTACTATCGACCTCAGCCCTCTCTCTCTCTTTCGCCGTATTTGAAGACCCAGATCGGCGAAAGAAAGGGGGTTGAGTAAATACTTTTATATAAAATTGAGGTATATTTAGTGGCCACTCATTTTGGCAATGATTTCATAATTGGTACGTCATGATCGTCAACGAAGAAAGCAGGGGCGTATATTCTGAATGTGCAAACTGTGTGCCGCACACCAATCAAATAATTCATCCTAAATATTAATTTGATCACTCAATAAGATAATCATGGATGAAACTAATTGAAATATTTTGCCAGTTGTGCTTAGACTGCATCGCACACTCTATGGCTCGTGGTGCTATGATATGGTAGTGGGCGGATAGTGATCTAAAGCGATAAAGAAAATAATATATTCAGGGGCAGTACTTCGTCTGTTCCTTTTGTTTTTTTGCTTTTTTGTGCTGAGAAGTATGTATAAATACTTTGAAATTTCATTACTGACACCGATTTCCATATGATAATTAAGTTCTCTCATAATCAAGATATCTGGTCGTAATTTGTTTCCAAATCTAATTATACACACTCAGAAACGAAGATCAAGTCAGGGCGAAGATGTATTTTTTTAAGCGTTTAGCCACCTCTACGCACTTTTGACTATGTGGTGGGTGAAACTTGTGAACATGTTAATTTCATTGCAATAATCTTGTTTTATTAATAAGAATAATGATCGGAGGAAATTCTGCCATAAATCTTATTTGTGTCTAATGTATACAACAGGAGAATTTTGTCTTTAAAAAGTTGTTTACATTACGTAATGTCCGTAATTAGTGAACAATGGAACGTAATGATTTACATTACAGCATTTTTTGACGACTCACATGCAGATTTTTAAATAGTTTCTTTAGAAACAAATTTTATTAAAGATATAATGCACACTTTCTGGTCGTGTAAAAACATTCGTTGATGATTGACTGAATGAAATAAGTATACTTATCTGAATAACTAGATGTCGGATTGACGAAATAAGGCAACTGACGTCTCCACCTTCCCATGATACCTCAAGTTCGAGTGGAATATTTTGTTTTTAAATTATCTCTTGATTTTATTTATTTTACGATGTATACCTCATATAAAATTCGTCTGCAATTTTGCAATTCATAGGATGTTAGAGATTCAGTTTATTTATACATGACAATTCATTTCAGTTGCAATTTGTTATCTGCATGGTGTACAGGGATAGCCTAGAGTTTCTGCTGATATTTTATAGAGATTTTGGTGATTTCGGAGTCTAGCACGTGTTAGCTCCTCCAAGCCCTACCCTCCACCATTTCGTGAGATTTTTCAGTAGAAATGCTGTGGGTTAACTATTAATTATAAAGCTTTTGCACCCCTCCTTCATTGAGAACGTTTACAAATAGCCCCCCTCCTCTTCAACGGCGTCTCTGGAGTAAAGGAGAAAATCCACTCTTCCCAAATTACTTTACATGCCGCAGCAACGGTAGCAAATTAGCTGTTACATAAATTTTCAGCTACGACCAATAGAAGAATGTCAGTCAGCCATCTTATATATATTTATTGTTACTGTATGATATCAATATGAGCATCGTTACAATAAATTGCATGTGCTGATTCTTTGTGCTACTTCATGGGGCGAAGGCTCGCTTAAACTCATATTTTATAAGGTGCTTTAACCTCTTCGCAGCCACGGACGAGATAACACGTCATAATAAGTCGCCAGTTCAAACCAAGATAACTAGTGTTACGTTATTTTTTTTCTCACTTACATTTATTAAATGATACGTTGTACATACGTATTAATTGATTTCCATGAAGAGGAAAAAAAACGTTTTGAACATGCAATTAAGACTTTCTATTTTCATTGATTTTTCAACTTAGCACAGAAATTACTACGTTAGAAAACATACTTGGTTTCAAACAGGTTAAACTTTAGATTGCAAAACGAACCGGACGATTTCCATCCCGTTTTGGTTTGTTTACGGCTCCAGGCTCTCGAGGGATGAATTTCTTGGGTATGTGCATTGATTATCCTTTGCTGAACATGTCCTCTGGTAATGAAAGTTGGCCACTTGCTTTGTTAGTTCCCTGAATAGAACAGAAGGAGGAGAAACAGAAGAACATACACGACTGGAATCTCGAGGGGAATACTTTGAAAAGAACAAAGAACGAGGGTGAAGGAAGAGGGAAGGAGAAAGCGGGGGCATTGAAATGCTAGTGAACAAAGAAAGAAAACCAACGAATCTAATAAGATCTATAAACGTCTTCAGAACTGAGACTTGGTAGGTAACTACGAGCAGTTAAATAGTAAGGTAGACTTTCAGTTTTAACTTGCCGATCATAGCACCTTAAAATTACGGTGAATGTACATAAAAATGTACATAAAGAACAGAGCACACGACTGGAATTTCGACCAGGTAACCAACAGTATATCCACAAAACAGAAACTGTCTGATATAAGTAGGTATTGGCTAAGCCTACCATAGTACGTCACAAAGCCATGTGTTGAGCACTCAGTGGTGATCGATCTCACTCTAGTGGTAACAGTTTGCGAAACTTACTTGCTAACTATTGCTACTCAAGGGGGGGTCGATCCCCACTGGCCTTGTGCCGAACTAAACTGAGCTTAGTCAATACCTAGAGGTATCCTGTCGAGGAGAAGTGGTGAGCAAGTAGGTCTTGCAGACAAATACTATTGTAATGAGATCGATCCTCATTGACAGCCTCTGACTTGAGGCCTTGTGTCAGACCAAGTCAAGCTTAGTAATTGTTAGTATAAACGGATGTATGTTCATATGCAAATAAAACTAACAGCCTATGATTAACACAGAAGCTTTTCTTCTTTTTAATTCCAGGTTGCTTTCTCGTGATCAGTATTGTTCTTCCGCTGGAGGTGGTTGGCAGAAGATGGCGTGACTTCTGCGTGTGTCTATGGGTTTGGATTCTGGGCTTTCCAATCATTTCTATCGAATCCCTCATCGTCAAGGGATGGAGAAACACCGCCCTCACATCAGGAATCGTCGGCCTTCCATTCTTAGGATTCTACTTGTAAGCAGTCTGACTTCGTAAGAAAGTCATTTCTATTTCATATATATTCTATTCTAGCTTATTATAGTTATAATTTTATCTTAGTCGTTTGTGTGGGGAGAAGCGCTTCGCATTTTATACCCGGGCAGACATAAAGTAGAATTATAGATAAAATCATTCAAAATAGCCATCTTTTTTTTTATCAATAAATTTGCAGACTGGTGATGGAAAGAGCTTTTGACATGATAGATATTCATTTTTCAACAAACTTTTTTCTTGTAGATGCAATTAATTCAGTGGTGAATACTGATCTCACAGATCGGACATTATATTGTGAAAATTGCTGCTAGTTACTGAGTCAGGTTACAGACTTGTTGATTTACTATCGTGTGCATTTTAGGGGACACTATAAATATATATCTGTGTGTGTGTGTGTGTGTGTGTGTGTGTGTGTGTGTGTGTGTGCGTGCGTGCGTGTGTGTGTATCTATTCATTGTAACTTTGCATTTTACTGCTAAAAAGAATTTTTTCAGAATATACCGCTGAAATTATTTTTCTTAGAATCGTGCATGTTATGCAAGTCAGTTATTTTCCGATTGCTGTTGATGCACTGTGTTCAGAGTATTCAGCTTTTTATGCAGAATTTGATTTATTTTCTATTATTTAAATCTGGATTCTAATGTTATACGCTCGATTTTATAATATGCGAGGGGCTACCTAAAGATTTGAGGAATTTGAGCAGCGTGCGCGAAACGAGGAGTTGTTTTTTGTTTTTTTTCAAAATTACATTTCATAACATGAAAAACGTATTGACTTTGCAGCTTTTTATCAGCTTTTTTTAGAAATATAACTATTTTTTTCTAAACTTCTATGAAATTCTGATGGAAAATTGAATTTTTTTCTGTAGATTCTTTGCCTATTGTCTGTATTTTTTGATAGAGAGATTTAATCTTATGAAAATGGATTTAAACTTTAATATGATTCCTAAAAATATGCGCAAGAAGCTAACTGCATTGGTCCTTCTTGACTTGCATAACATATGCAATTTTGCAAAACGTCTGATGCAATGAGTTTCAATGCAAAAGACCTGTTTAAAGGGCCAATAAAAAAAAGGGACAATTTATGTATACATACACACAACATAAATACATGATACATACGTAAATGTACAGGTACATGTATCAATATATACATGCCTCACGCCATCCCTGTAAACCTCTGTCACTAAAGCTTTGTTTTTTCACTGACTTGTTTTCTTTGTCACAGCCGATGCTTAGACGCCAATGTAATGAGATGAAATGCCAGAACGTCCATTGCAAATACGTCCGATGTATACTCGCACAATGCAAACACTTCCAATGCAAACACGTCCAATGAGGAAAGGACCAATGTAGTAAGGTCCAATGAGGAAAGGGCCAATGTAGTTTGGTCCAATAATACAAACACGTCTAATGCAATGAGGTTCAATGCAACAAGCCCCAATGCAAAAGGGGACAATGCAAAAGGGGACAATTTATGCATATATATGCACACCATGCACACATGATGCATACGCTGGTTTCGCTTAAATTGCTTTTCCACTTCTGGCATATACAGACGTACGTAAGCAAACATACATACGCACACTCTACATACCACACATGCTACATACACACAGGCACACACATACCAAAGATATACATGCCACGTACGAACATCCGTACAAATGACACGTACGCAAGTCTCCATGTGCGTGTCTACATGCGTGCGTGGTACGTATGTATATGGATGTGCGTATGTGCATGTGGATTTTGGTGTGCATATGCATGTCTATAAAGTATGTATGTGGTATGTAGAGTATGTGTATGTGCACAGGCTATTTTTATGTACGTGTGTGCATATGTGAAAAAAAACTAACTTTTGATGACAGAGGTGAAAAGGCAATTTATGTGACACCAGAGAAATTATTCTAGATAATGCTTTGTGGGTATAGTGTGATGCACGTTTACATACATACGGATACGTGTACATATGCGTATGCATCATGTGCGTATATATGTATAAATTGTTTCTCTTTGCATAGCCCTTTGAGCATCAGTTTTTTTGCATCGGACCTCATTGCATTGGACGTTTTAGCATCGAATGATTTGCATTGGACGTTTTTGCGTCTTACGTTTGAAACACTTGCAATGGATCTCATGTATTTGGACCATTAGTTTTGGACATTTTTGATATTGGACCTTTTTGATTGGACGCTTTGACTTAGCACCATGTCATAGTACATATATTTTGTTGATTGTATTACAAAATCCTGATAATATGTGTATGCGTTATTTTCCTCTTACAGCCTTGTTCCAGAAAGTACCCGGTGGTTAACGTGTAATCAGAAATTTGCCAAAGCAGAGAGCAGCATCAAAGAGATGATTTCCTGCAACACACGAGCCGTTCCCGACGTATTAGAATTATGTGACGACACACGCCTCTACGTGATGAGTACTTCACACCCAAGGCGACACACATACTTGGATTTGTTCCACACATGCACCGTTGGGCGTTGGACGGTCGCTGTTTTATACACATGGTATATCTATACTGTTTTTTTTTCAATACCTTCCAGAACAGCTTTCTATCTATCTCTATATATATGCGTGTGTTTATATAAAGCATGTATTTGTATATCATCATCATCATCATCATCATCATCATCATTCTTTTAACGTCTGTCTTTGAACTTAGACCTTTCTTAGGATTCGCTACACTTTATCGTGGGCGTTGCGGAGTAAGTACTTTCTGAATTTGTCTTGCTCGTCTCTTCATCTAATACTCTGGCGCCCTCAGTTGCACATGTGATCTCTGGGGATCCATGTCATGGGTCACGATGTCCATCGGTTGTCTGCCATTTTTGCAACTTGGCTAGCCCATTGCCATTTGAGATTTTTTAATGGATTCTATGATGTCCCTGACTCATGTCTTCCCCCGGATGCATTGTGCTGTATTGTGGTCTCTCCATGTGAGGTTGAGCATAATTTTTTCATGTGCACGTTGTCTGGTTCTCGATTTGTGGGTCTATCTCTTAGTTAGGTTCCATGTTTCAGCTCCATAAGTGACTATTGGAAGGATGCATTGGTTGTGCACTGTTCTTTTTAGGATTCATGAACATTAGTGCAAAATATACATAAAAATATATATATATATATATATATATATATATATATATATATATATATATATATATATATATATATATATATATATTCATACATACCTTTTACATGTATGATACATTTCAATGTTGTATCAATATATAAAATGTATTTTTACGTTTCCATCGTAGCTGTCTAATTATTTAGATGCAGCTACAAAACAAGAGAGGGTCATGCAACGAAAATGCGCAAATCAAACAAAAAACATCCTCATTGCGAAGAAACGTGAACGGCACATTGTTGAAAAATAAATACCTTGCTCTTATTGCCGTAAGAGAGTCCCTTTTGTTTGAAAAAAAATGCAAGAAAGTCCGTTAGAGTGAAACAACAAATGCAAGATACGAAATGCTTTTACGAATCTCATCTTCTCTTCTCTTTCTGTTAATCTCCAGCCTGGGTCTCTCTCTACCAAAGACATCTTCGATATTTTGCTGCTTTGTCTTAGGACCCATCCTCCGTCAAAGCTTTGTATGAAGAAAAAAAATACAGATCATGTCTTAATTAAACATTGTGTATGATATGGTCGTCTATATGTTTATTTGTTCATAACATTTCAATTAAGTTCCCTCTAGCCTTCGTTTGGATGTTCTTAGCTCTAGATTGTGGAATCACTTTTTGGAACACAAGCGAGCATTAGACTAGACACGTCTCATCCGTTTTTTGTTTTTTTTTATATGTATTCCCATACATCGATGCTTCGATCTTTGCCAAATATAGAGGGTTCCTGTTTTACATTAGATCGACTTTTTCTGTGCCGTTAACCGTTAATACGGTCCTAAGTGTAGCATAGAGCCTACAGCTAATACCGTGTTTTCTTTGTACCAACAACATTTTCACGATCTCTTTTTTGTTTCTTTCAGGTTAGTTGGTTGTTTTGTCTACTGCAACCTCTTAAATCAAGTCGATAGTTTGACGGGTTATCAACATGCTGACATGATTCTTCCATTTCTTTTAGACTTACCAATCTGTTTGTCAGCAGTCATCATCAACAAATGGTAAATAGATTTATACTCCTCTTCTAACTTTGAACGGAAGATTGATGATTTAATCTGTATATACCTATATACATCTATAGGATAAAGATCTGGTTTCTGTATGTTTGTTCGTGGGTTTGTTTCCGTGACACAGCAAAATATATATTTAGAATGGCTTGATATTTCTTCTGCATCGAAAAAAATCTGCTATTTCCCTTTTATTCTCGCAATTCTATTATAGGTGAAATATTCAGCATATTCGAAGCTTTAGTATGGGATAGCTTTTCCCTTGTTTTTTCTTCAGAAAACTGAGCCGTTTTGGCAAACCATCCGATGGTTGTTTACAGTGTGCTGCTTAATGTTGTTGCATTCTTTTCTGATTGCCTCTCACGGCTGGCCAGTGTTCCTAAATTTCTCCCAACCAGTTTGGACTTGATATACACCCACATGTTCTCTTTGGCGTTAAAATCTTTCATATGATGGAAAGTGCTTGGCTTGCATATACCGTTTTGGGGACAAATTTTGATAATATCTAAGTGAGTTTCTCAAATTTGAAATCCCTTCTCGCTATTGAAGCATTGTTATGTTTTTTCTTTTGCAGTATAGGCCGGAGATGGTGCATGTTTCTCTATTCAGTCTCCTCCGGTTTCAGCATGTTTTGCGTCCTCGTTCTGCACATGATGGGTGACCTGCATAAGTACCCATACATGATCATAGTCCTGGCTGCCTTCAGCAAGATGGGAGTGGGCGCTGCTCTTGCCCTACTTACCCTTATCACTGCAGAGTCCTTCCCCACAGTCGTCCGGTAGGTGTCGTTTTTTTTCTGTTTTTTTTTTTTCTTCTTTTCTTTCTTCTCTTTCTTTAAATACCCTTCTGTTCAATGAATCCAGACTCCCTCTAAATAGGATACTTGGTAAGAGGGATCTAGACCAATGATGACGAACCTATTCCGCGCATGTCAGCGGTGAAACGCCACGGGTTCTTAGGTAACACACGATGAACTTAGAAAAAAAGAATTTAGATTTCATTTCATGATCCTAGTTTTATAAGAATATTTTGAAATTTGAAGTTATATTTTATTAAACTCCTAGAAATATAGAAAATTAGCCTCTTGTCTACAAGCATTTACCTTGTGTGACACTCCGATAACAGGGTTGTTCAAACAATTGAAATTTTGACACACCGTGCTAAAAGGGTCCGCCATTGCTATACTCTTTTTAAGCGACACGCCTTTATCTATTTTTTCATATCTCGCCATTTAACATTTCTGCATTCATGTTGGACTGAGTATCCATTGAACAATTTCAAATATTGTTTATTTAATGCAGAAGTCTACAGCACCATCTTTTGCACAATCCTGACCAAATCTTAGAAATGTTTTTTGTAGTTAATTTATGTTTATTTATTCAATGTAGCTGTTTATCATTTTTGAAGTCAGTCAATTGTAGAGCAAAAATTGGTTACACACAAACTTGAGGGAATAGACATTGTTTAAAGCTCAAACATTTGACTTTTTTTTCGTTCATGAGAGACCCAAAAAAGAAAATGATAGATAGATAGATGGATATATAAATAAGACAAGAATGTGAGAGTTTAGTATGAACAGCTGTAATCAAAATGTTTGAAAATGTAATCAATTTATTTCTTACATGAAATTTGCAATACTGAGAGAAATTGTATAATCATTGCATAATAACTTTAATGTAAATATACAATACACACTCTTCCACTGCATTTACAATGCCATGAACACTTCAAATTAAATTACCCTTTGGCCCAATAAATCGTCTGGTTACCGTGCTGGATTCTTCATGGCATTTCTCGGTACAGTTGGAGTCACTTGACGATGCCCATCTCCTACACCAATGATATATAACAGGTGGTACTAACACGGGGTTGCAAGAGTGTCTCAACTAGTGGAGATCGGAAGCACTGCACTAATGAATAGTCTGCAAGACTAGCTTAACATCTAACACTTTACAGGAAGCAAACTCGGACAGATTCATTTGTATTTGCATATTCGTATGTGTGTGTATGTGTGTGTGTGAATGTATTCTGATTGTTTCGGAAATTTTCTGGTTTCTTCCAGGTGTATGGCAATGGCTTTTGGCGTTGGTGCAGGAATAATGGGCTCCCTTTTATCCTTCTATATACGCAGATACCTGACGTTTGTAAGTGAATTTCGTTTTCAATCTTATCTATCGCTTCCTCCTTCTCTTCAAACCTGCAGCAAAAAAACATTGTTGATTTTTTTTAAGTCAAAATCTGCTATCATCTTATTTATCAACTTATTTTTCATCTCTCTTCCTCTTACCCATCTTTATTTATCGATCAACGTCTCGTTTCATCGATCAACTTATTTCACTTCTAATTTCATCAGCAGCCTTTTAGCGTCCGTCCCCAACATTCACCAGACCTCTCTATCTTGGGCGTCGCAGAGCCAATATTTTCTGAATTTGTCTAGTTGGTCACGCCATTCTATTGTTTGTTGGCCACAGTTTTATATGATCTCTTTGGATTCCTTCTTTCCAAGTCCCTGCAACTGGTGTTGACCGACTGAGCAGGTTTATTTTTTGACGAATCTGAGACCTTCTGCGCTTAGCAATACCGAGCCTCGGGGGAAACATCATCGGCCACTGTATAGTACCAGTGCAGAGCTACCAAAGAATGTACTGCGAACAGATACTACACAGTGATCCTTGAGAACGGGGAGCGACATTGTCCCTATACAGAGCGCAGAAGTACTGTGGTTCTTGGCAGAGGTGCTGATCCATACGTAAATGATCTCAACATTTTTACGTGAATTATGACAGTAGTTCGATGATGATGATGATGATGATGTAGAAGCTGAGGAAAGGTTATAAGACATAAAGAAAAAGAACAAAAAAAAACATTATCAAAGTTTTCGCCATCGAAAAGCAAACCGATATTTCTGGCTCAATTGATGTAACGCATCCAACCAACAAATCTTCTTTAGATCAAATATATTCAGGTGGTATTTTTAAACTAAGTTTGCCTATTTTTCACTATTGCTTTTGGGGTCGAGTTTTCGTCTCTCCTTGGCTGCCTTAAGTGATCACTTTGTCAAGAATGTTGAGTGTACGCGAATTATTCAAGTGAGTTCGTCTGTAGACGTGAAGTAAAATGAGTCAAGTTGTTTTATTAAAGAAACCTTCAATTCGATTGGGAAAAACAATTCATATCGATCAAGAGAAATTTGCCAGCATTGTGACGATGTCGATTTAAAATAGATATTTTCTACATCTTCCACTATCATGTTTGCTCTTATTAGATCTGTCCACAAATTTTCTTCGCTGATACTCTGACAGCAACAATAAGATTAAATGTTCGAAGTCTTAATTATCGAATTATATATTAGCTGTGTGCAAAATTTCTTAAGAAAAAAACTGATTTTCAACTGTGTATTCAGATCTTGGTTTTCAAAGGATGCGCTGCGAATCTCTGCGTGCACCTAATGATAAGTATCAAAAATATTTTTAATAAAAACAGAATAGGGATTAAACAACATTGCGAATGTCGGGAGCGGAGTTGAACTAGATTTGAATAAAATTTTTATTGAATAAACAAAGACATTTAATTTCTAACGTGTGCAAATTTGGTAAGACATTCAATATCAAAAAGTCGTCAAGACAAGAAGTTGTCAGGTTCTTGGGCTATTTCCCTTGAAAAGGCATAAACCAAAACTTAAAATTGGCAAACAAAGCGCTTTCAAACGGTTATTTCCTTGACTAGATAAACATAGCCGACAACACGGTTTCAAATTCTTAGGTTATCTTCACTTTTGGAATCCATGAGCCCCAAACTTGCATAATAAAGAGGATATTAAAACTGTGAAGTTGGGTGAACAGTCTCAATTTCTTGATTTCGTGAAGGCATGCACCCAAATCTCCTTGCGCTCTCTTTTACTGAAAATTATCTTATGCATTCCTCTTGGCGACACGACAGGATACAACTTTATGAGCAAAAATAAGGTCTGAATACACTGTTGGAAATCAAACGCCACTTCTTTTTACAAAAAAAAATCCCATGGCAAACATTAACTTTAATGAGAGAATCGAAATCGACGTCCTGTTCGCACGATGTCAAAAAAAAAAAAAAAAAAGTGAGATATCAAGTCTTTATTTCTCTACTTTCAATTTGTATCTTTTGCAGGATTCTTATCACTATACAATCCCTTACATTCTTCAAGGGTTGCTCATCTGTACGATGGGAGTTGTGGGGTTAGCGCTACCGGAAACAGCGGCCATTCCTATGCCAGATGTTCTTCAATGTCGACACAGAAAATATCAATTACAGGCCGATGCCGCGTCTCAGTATATATTCCTACGCGACCAGTCATGACGTAAGCGGAACTATCCGTTTTAATCAGCCTTAAAACACAAAAGTAAGTCCCTGCTTTAGTATGTTATACAATCAATAAATTCACATTATCCCATTAACGCCATAATACCATACTGGGTCCTTCATGAAATTTCTGCGGCTATTCGGGTTACTCAATGGGGCTCATCTCATCTCTCTAAGTAGCACGTACTGGATTACATGGGGACAACAGCACTTGGGAGAGGTTGGTTCGTGCCTTTCTCAAGAACACTTGAAGTGAACACAAATTACCTCAAACGGAATTTTTACACTAGACGCAGCTTGTTTTTTTCTATCCAAAAATATGAAGATATTTCTTTATCTAGATTTGAACCCGGGCTACTGGCGTCAAAGGAAGATAACAGAATTATCTTACCAACAGAGCAAGCCTCGTAATTATAATGATATAATTATATACCTAATGCTATAAAGACGAAGAATATTTCTTTGTGTCTTTCTTTTTTCATTTCTTTTTCTAACTATGTCCTCATAGACTCCTAAACGGCTGCACCCCACAAGCTGAAAATTTGTGAATAATCTTAATCCATGATGAACATAGGATAGGTGGTAAATGACTTCTGGTGACCTCTAAAGGTCAATTTTAAGTCAGGTCAATTTTATCGTTTTTTTATTAAACGGAGACAGTTGCACCCTAAATGCTTCAGATTTATGTATAAGGTTAACTTGACCGCAGGATGAGTATAGGGTAGGTTGTGCTGACCTCTGATTAACATTAAATGTCAATTTAAAGTCAATTTTGACAGATATTGTCAGATCTAACTGCGACGGTTGCACCCTACCGTTTACAAATGTGTGTACATGGTTAACGACCCCAGGGCAAATACAGGATAGATGTTGCTTACCCCTGGTGACCCATGAAGATCAGTTTAGGGTCAGGTCAATTTTTGAATTTTCTAAAAAGACGGTTGCATGTTGACGAGCTACACATTAGCATACATGGGTAACTTGACCCCCAGGATGAACAAAGAATATGTGACCCAGACCTCTGGTGACCTGTAGCGATCAATTTGAGGTCAGGTAAATTTTACTATTTTCAAAAAGGTCAATTTTGACTTCTTTGAACCACCTGAAGGGTTACTATCCCTACTTTAAGAAGCTCCGGGTTAGAATTTTCTAAACGACCTCTCAGTATTGATTACTTTTCACTCTTGGCAGCACTGGGTAACCGAGTTAACTTGTGTATATGTATCGGTCGCAGTTTCGATTCCTGCAGCAGCCCTATTTTCTTTAATTGTTTATTCTATTGACGTTGTCTGCAGCGAATGATACATTAACAGTGTAACGACGGGAGATCATTTCAAATAAGTTTCTGCATAATATCATTCTGTCGGATCATTTAAATCAATTTCTTGATACGTATTATTTTTTTCGTGTTGCAAGAAGGGAATTGGCCGAGAATAAACGAGATGAGAATTTGGTGTGAAAACAGTTATTTGGATCATGTATATCAATTTATAAATACACACACTCAAACACATACACACACACACATACACACACACAAACACACACACACGCGTATATATATATATATATATATATATATATATATATATACACATCATTTCGAATAAGAGTTTCTATATAACACAATTTATAATCACTCATATATATATACATATATATACATACAAAATACATGCATATATAATATTTATACATAATATATATATATACATATATATATATATATATATCCATGTATATACACATATATAATATATATACATATAAGATATATACATACATATACATATATACATATACACATATTCACATACTTACACATATGTATATAAACATATATGTACATATATATATATATGCATATAAATATATATACATGTGTATATATATATACTTGATATATATATAAATAATATATACATACATATATATACATATAAATATATACATATATATACATATAAATGCATACATATATATACATATATATGTAAATACGTATATACGTATATATATATACATACATATATATATACATACATATATATATATATAAATATATATATATATGTGTGTGTGTGTGTGTGTATGTGTGCGTATATGTGTGTGTGTGTGTATTCTTTTTAAACTCATAAATTTCGTAATTTTGTCCATTCAAAGTGCACAATACTTCAAAGTTGAGCAATTAATTTACTATTAGAGGAGAATTATTGGCTCATTTGTCATCTGTTGAATTTGTAATTTATCAACTGTGTAGTTATAAACTAAATTTTGATCTTGAGCTTTTTCTCTCAAGATAATTTTCATAAGCTACAAAAAGTTGTGAGAGTGTTCACTTGTTGTGTCTATGTGGATTTCACCTCCTCTTTCTTCCTCTCCCAAACGAATTGTTGCATCTATTTCGACCTTGGAACTTATCTTTCAGTTCTCTTTGTTTTCTCTCTAACTGCCTTTTTTTTTTTCAGTCTTTTAGGTCCACCAGAATAAACTGGATGTTACGATATGTTCAAAAGAAAAGCGCGGGCACAAAATATCCATGCAGACGAGAAAGGGCGACACCGGTTACACTGTTCCGAAAGAACTGGTCCCAATATGAAGAGAGAGATTTTGAGTTAACGGTTAATGAAGAATGGAAAGCACGAGAAAATATTTGACTGTTTGAATTAATAATGCAACTCATAACACAAAAGAACAGAAGAAAAAGGGCCTACAATACGAACATGCGTTTATATATCGCAGTGAACGAAAAATTGTGTAACTCGTCAAAGAGAAAGTTTTGGGCACTAAAAGTGACTTCCTCTCAATGTTCATATGTTGGAAGAGAATTATAAACTACTTACTTTTAGACGTTTCTAGCCGAGCATTTAATATTTAGTTACTAACACGAAATTGTAAAATGTATACCTCAGCGAACAATTTTCATACACCGTTTTTATTTGAATTTTACAAAAAAAAAATAAATAAATTAAAATACAAAGATCGAACTGAGAAAAATAGCTGATTAACTCAAGGAAACAGAATATCCCCCCCCCCAAAAAAAAAATCATAATTAAACTCTCAGTGGAGGGCAAATCATTTGAATCAAATGAGTCATTCACGGAAACATTTCACGAAAGCAAAGCTGACCCACAAGAGATGATTAATTCATGGCTATGGTCAACTCGTCTGGCTAAACGAAGTAATCAACAAGTTACAAGAGAAAGCCGTATGCTAAGTGTAAACGGCTCTATCGTCTCAAGTACAATCGCGGTTACCACCCCTTGACCGTGTTCGCAATTCATCCAAAATGAAAACACATCGAATTGATTTGAGAAAATGTAACACACATACACACACACACACACACACACACACACATATATATATATATATATATATATATATATATATATATATATATATATATATATATATATATATATATATATATATATATATATGTATATATATATATATATATATATATATAAATTTCAGACCAATGGATCTTTTTTCTGAATTAGAAAAAATATAAATGCTTCTATTTAAACGCTCAGTAAAGAGGCAATATATACCAAGAACTTCCAAATGTGACTTTTTTTCGAATTTGGGAGCTTAAAAAAACTGTTAATGTCTACGATTTACACCCTGGTTGCCTCCCCTTCATACAGAAAAGCTGGTCGTCAAACTTGATACATTTCTCAAATCCAAGATATGAACGGAAAACTTCCCAATTTTATGGGAAAAAATTAGTATGCGACGAAACCGGAGAAAATGCTTGCTAAACTTTATTGCAGGAGATTCTTGTAATTTTTTTTTTTTTTTGTACCGACTTTAAAGTTGGTAAAAAAGGTGAGAATAGATGGTCTCTATCCCAAAATCTGCTGATGAATTGCTCAGAACACAAACGTCAAGAATAAAATGATATCCACTCCAATTGTCAGTCAGCTGAAATATAATATTTGGTTATGCAGGTAAGCAAAGAAATTAATTGCTTTGCTAAGGTGAACGGAAGATAACTCAACAGCCTTCATTCCATTTTCTTCTATTTTAAATGGGGAACATGGACTGGATTTTTCAAAGTTCACACATGCATTTATATACCTTTTCTAAAAAAAAAAAACTGAAAATTGAAACAGGCAGAAGAAAAACTGTGGAAGAAATTCGAATGAGTGTTTTCAATTTATGTATGGTTGGATGTGGACGCTCCTGTGTTGAAACTGATAGCTCTGTCCTTGCACGCACGTGATTAACTCGGGTTTGCTGGGATATGATGTACAGGTTTCCCCGCTATCCGAAAGGGGTCCTCCTATTGAGAACTTTCGTAAGCCGAAATGGCATTTAGCGAAGAAGGATTTACCATTAATTTATATGGGGAAAATTTTTGAGCGGGTCTAGAACAAAAAATATAACCTACAAAATAATACCGAGTAATGCATAAAACCTAAAATAACATTACCATGTAGTAAAAGCAAGAATGATATACAAGATAGAGAACGTGTCTATAAATTTTACCTTTTTTCGTAAAAGTAAGAAAAAAAAAAAGGTGGAAAGCTAACCTTGGAAATGCGGGGGATACCTGTACTCGAAAAATTAGAAATGTTTTGGGTTTTTTTTTTCAGAGTGAACATTTTTTTCAAACGATTAGTTTTGGAGCCTCATGTCCAACATTGAAAAGGAAAGATCAGTCAAGAGAGGCAGAAATTGAATAACCGAAAAACAAAGCAGACTCCTGTAAGAAATGAGAGTAATAAGAGGAATAACCGGATGGAAAGGGAAAAGATTTTTTTCTAAAAAGGAACGAATGAAAAACATCACCAGAACCAAACGGCCTTGGAGGTTGGATTATTTTAACTGTTTGCCAAATAAAGCTTTGTCAGATATTCGTTTGTCGGTTCGAGTATATTCTACTAATACAAATACACTGACTTTTCCTGTATTTTTCATGTTATGATATAATGAAGGCGTTTGTTTTTCCTACCAGTTTAAGTGGTAGGTGTTTGAATTGAGGTTTTGAATGCCGATTTTCAAGGAAGGCAGGCATTGAATATTGGCGTAAGTTGATCTCCTTACCATTTTGCTTTGTGGTTTACTGAGTTAAACTTTAAAATATGAAGCCCAAAATATATGTATGAATACACATGTGTGTGTGTGTGTGTGTGTGCGCGCGTGTGTGATCAGTGTTCGGTTAAATTGGATGAGAATTATCCGACAAGATGATATCAGTGATGATAATGTGGAAAAATATTTGAATTGTGATTTTTCCAAACGATTCAAGTTTCTTATGGGAATACATATATATATATATGCAAATGGGTATTTAATAGAACGACACAAATCAACAATCCCATTTATTCACTTACTAGCGTAAAAAATTCAATTGAACCCCATAAATATTAATGATTATTTATTCATTTCATCTATGAATTTATCTCAACTCACCCAATCCCATAATCCACCTTCTTATGTTGTGGAGAGAGAGAGAGGATAGGAAACTAATTTTCTCGGCCCATCATTATTTCAAAAAATGATGATGATGATCATGATGATGAGGAGGAGGAGGATGGTGGTGATGATTACCATGCCCCAGCCCTGCTCGGACAGTCTCTAACTCTTACAACGCGTTCTGCTGTCACGTGTTTATAAAAGTAAAATCAACAATAACAAATGTACATATTCTTCACAGTGCACACCCTCTCAGAGTTCAATTTTCATCGCAGCACAATCATATCACAAGGACTTGTGAACGTTTTTGTAATTCAGAGTTCTTCACTGTGCCTTCGCTTACTAGCACATCAGCGGTTCAAGTTAAACGACCTAGGGCACCTCTATCCGGGGCTACCCCTGCAATTTTCCCGAATCTCTAAATTTTGGGTCATTTATGGAGTAAAGGGTTTTACAGCGATTTGTCAAACTTAGACAATTCAGCTTATTGTATGAAACGTTGCCACATTGGTCTTCTTTCCTTTACGTCAGAATGGAAAAAAATATCTAACTGTGAAAATGTGTAGAACCTACAATTTTTCCGTTGTCCTTATTATTAATGACTGGCGAAGTACACGAAAGGCCCACTTTGTGCCTTTACAACCGTTAGCCGAAGAGTGAGGCACCAGGTAACACCTACAGGCGCCTTTTGATTGATGGGTTACATAGATTTTGGTTTGTTTCCGTTGAAGGTTGATATCATCATCATCATCAGTCTTTTAACGTCCGTCGTTGGACGTAGACCTTCCCCAGGATTCGCCACAATTCCCTATCATGGGCATCACGGAGCCAGTATTTCCTGAATCTGTCAGGTTCATCTCTCCATCTTGTGTTCTGTTGGCCTCAGTTTTTTTATGTGATCTCTGGGGATCCATGTTGTGAGACGTGATGTCCATCGGTTGTCTTTCATTCTAGCAACATGGCCTGCCCATTGCCATTTGAGTTTTTTTTATAATTTCAATGAAAGAGAAAAATTTCAAATTTCTATGGGGAACAATTCCCAATTTGAGCTGCGAACGTAAATTCTATATGTTTATGAAATCTCTGACACCACAATGTCATATAATAATAATAATAATAATAATAATAATAATAATAATAATAATAATAATAATTCCTAGGATGGACAAAGGAAGAACTCCAAGCAGTGGATAGGCAAACAAGGAAACTTATGATAATGCATAAAGCATTACACCCTAGAGATGATACAGATAGACTATACGTTAAGAGAAAAAAAGGTGGCAGGGGACTCATCAGCATAGAAGACTGTGTCCAGAGAGCTAAAGCAGTCCTGGAAAGGTATATGCAAACGAATAGTGAAGAAATCATAAAGAGCGCGAGAGATAGTGCAACAAACAATAAAGTAGAAAGCAATGGAACAGTACAGCAAACAAGAAAAGAGAGATGGGAAGAGAAAAAATTGTACGGCGAGTTTAAAAGACAGATACAAGATGTAGCCGACGAGAAATCATGGACGTGGTTACGAAAAGGGAACCTGAATAGAGAAACGGAATCGCTCATTATGGCAGCTCAAAACAAAAGCATCAGGACAAACTACATAAAAACAAAAATCGACAGAACACAGACAAACAGCAAATGCCGCATGTGCGGAGACAGAGATTAGACAGTAAACCACATAACTAGTGAATGTAATCAACTCGCCCAGAAGGAGTATAAGCATAGACATGATAGAGTAGCAACGATGATACACTCGGAACTAAGCAAACAAATGGGATTCAACCATGTGGAAAAGTGGTATCAGCACAAGCCAGGGGCAGTCTTGGAGAATGACAATCACAAACTACTCTGGGACTTTGACATCCAAACTGACCACCTCATCCAGGCAAGAAGTAATTGTAGACAAGAAGGGGAAGGCCTGCCAAATAGTCGACGTGGCTGTACCGGCAGACCATAGAGTAAAGAGGAAGGAGAGTGAAAAACGGGAAAAATACCAGGACCTAGCAAGAGAATCGAGGAAGATGTGGAACATGAAAGCCAGGGTAGTACCGGTCATAGTGGGCGCACTAGGAACTGTCCCAAAAACGCTGAGGGGGAGACTGGAGGAGATCGGGATTAGGGGAAGGATTGAGACTGTACAGACCACAGCACTACTGGGAACTGCACGGATACCGAGGAAAGTGCTTGAAATATAAGGACTGCAACACTAACTGTCAATAGTGACCCAACAGAGGAAGGGAAATGAAAGCAGAAACTCAAACTGTTGCACTAACATGATAGGCGAAAGAGAGAGATGTTAGCTGAAGACCTGAGGAGACTTATTGTCACTCAGCCTTCAGCGATAACCACTGGGCAACCGGTGTGAAACTGTAAATCGCAGAATTACTGCGACCTATGAGTACTAGGAGAGGAGGGCTGGAGACTTGAGGAGACTTGCTGTCACTCAAACTCCAGCGGTTACCACCAGGCAACTGGTGTGAGATTCCAAATAATAATAATAATGATGATGATGATGATGATGATGATGATGATGATGATGATGATGATGATGATGATGATGATGATAAGAAGAAGAAGAATTCCGCTTAAAACTATCAATTCTAACTAATCCTGAATTTAATTTTCCTCGATAAGTTGAACTATACACCACAAGATTATAACTCTAAGGAATAAAAATAATAGAAAAAACCTTTGTTAAAAACAGTAGATAGAGTGACACAAACCAACAATCTCATTCATTTTCCAACCAATGTAAAGGTTTTATTGAATTGTCTTGTTGATTCATTCTACGTCCGATTTATTTCATCCATAGATTTATCTCACCCCATCCAATAGTATTTATAAACATACGTATGATATGCCAGAAGAGACAGAAAACACACAAACCAGGCCAATTATCTTTTTTTAATTATCTCATTTACGATCATTTCCTCTATCATCTAGCCTCAAAATTACTCTTATCTACTCATAAGGGCATTCGCGATTCTAAATTACAACAAACAACGTTCCACCCTGCACCCAAGATAAGACAACCAAACCCTATCGCATCGCTTAATAATCATTATAAAATTCCCCAACCATCCCCCTAACCTGAACCCCAGCAAGCATGGCAGAAGGCTACAAACCCTCCCTTCCTTACCGCCAACCCTTACACACTGAAACATGGAATGAACATGATGAAAAAAATAAAAATAGAAATGAGCCATAAGAGCAAAACCGAGTGGTGTATAACGATGGAAGAAAACTGAGAAATGAATGGTTGTCCATTGATCGAGATGACAGCGTGAAACCGATCAGTTACAACGAAAAAAAATGTGAATATTCATCTCTCTATTTACGCTCTACTCTAAAATATTGAGCTCTACTTCAATCGATGAAGCAACACCTAAATTACATTATATATATATATATATATATACATATATATATATATATATATATACATATATATATATATATATATATATATATATATATATATATATATATGCTCAGGATTACTGGAACACTTGGATTTTTGTATAACTTGCACAATATCTTCAGAAATAAATCTATGGAATCTTTATCATCAGATTATTTTGATAGTGTGTTCGAAGTAATTTAACAACCCTCATTTAGTAATCTCAAAGAAGAAATTGAAAATATGACCTGGACAGCAATATTGACCCCCTCCCTTGATATTTGGTTGGATTGGAAACTTGATTCCAGATTTCTGCCTTTTGCTTTATTTTAATTTTTTTTGTTTTAGTTTTCTTTAGATTGTATTGCACACTTTGAAAATCAGGTTCGTCTGAAGTTCATTCCATGGGTTCCCGATGGAAACTTGAAGCATACAACCGAAAGCATGCAAGAATGGTTGAAAAGGGGGAAATGAACTGTTTTAAAATGGACGGCAATGAGTCTTAATCGCTCTATATTAAAATACTTGAAGGAAGCAGAAGTCCGGATCATGTTTTCAATGCGTACTTTGGTATATTAATAGACAATGTATGGATGAGTTGTGATAGGATTAAGATGGATGACATATAAGAGACGAGGCAAAGATATGATTTAGATAGGACGTCTTTTATACTGTATTTATGTAGGTAAGTGACAGCAAGGGGACGTAATTGTTTTTTCGTTTGTTTTTTTTTTTTTAGTATTAGACGATGTTAGTAGCAGTAGCAGGTTTATTGGTAGGAGTATCAATATGATTATGTAACATCCTCCTTTTTGGATAAGCTTTGTCTTTGAGCTGGGTGGATAGATAGAAAGTGTGATTGTTGGAGTGAGTGCATATTTTTATATAAGATGAGAATTCTTTTATTTTCATAATCGTTTTTGATTGGTGTAGGGGATAATTTTTTTATTTTCTTCGTGGTGATTCACGGTATCTTGAGGGATATTTTGCGTCATCTGCGTGTTTTGTGTTCCCTAGTTTGTTGGTTAGATTAGTTGATATCGACCTGACACGATCGTTGTGGACTTGTAATCGTCTGGAATCTGTGTAGATGCTCTCCAAAGGTATTATACCATATTATAACGTTGTCTTGGAAGCTTTTTGTCTCGATTCCTTGAGCCGTTGTCTATTTCGTAAGGTATTCTAGTGAAAAGTTACCTTCGAAAATGTGTGTTTAAGGTTATCAGGCGAAAACTTTCTTTGTCAACTGGGCTTTTCGAAAATCTATTAGTGGCATTCAGTTTGGAGAAGTATTTTCGATCTTGCATTTTGGCAAATATTTTTTTCATCAATGGGATAGCTATAATGCTCTCGTTTTAGTACCTTGTTCAAGTCACGTAATTCTAGATTTAGTCTTAGTTTTCCGTTTGATTTTAAGTTAACCCATTCCGTGGGTTCCCTAACAGAAACAATAATTCCCATTTTTGCATTTTACAATTTCTTATTTCGACTTGCTTTTTAGAGCTAATGGAACTTTCCTGGGGTGTCAATACTAATGGTTCTTCTGCGATGTGGTGAGTTGAGAGCAAAGTGCCAATTTCACTGAAACAATCATCATACTTCTGTGAAAAAAAAATCTGGTAAATTTGAGAGTAGGATTTTGAAAATTCTTTTGATTGAATTCAGTATTTCGCATGTATTTGCGTCAAGTACTGGTTGAGATATCTCATCTACAACGATGAAGAGAACGGGAGTTTTTAAATTTGTATCAGTTAGAGTGGTCGTACGCTTTCCCAATACAGGAATTTTAGTGTCATTATATGCTGTCAACTTCACTGAAGTATTCTTTAGTTTGGGTCTGAGAGACAGATTGTTGAAGCATTTCGAGGCTTACACGCTTATTTCCGCACCTGAGTCTATTTTGAATGTAATTGCAGACTGGTTGAGTCTTAAGTTTACTGTTCCTCTTTCAGAATGTCCGTCGTTACTCATTGTGTGGAATTTGTGTGGATTGTATCACTAGGTGAAAGTCCCAAGAGTCAATCTTATCTCGGGAGAAGTTAGCAGTATCAGACTCACCGAGAATTTTGTATTTTATTTATCAGCTATTTTGATTTACACAACACGGAATAATATCATTTTTTGTTGCATTTACTACATATTTTATATGTAGGACAATTATTTCTGATGGCTGCCACAAAATTTACGGGAGTGAATGTAGTTTTGAGTTTCGGTGGGTTTTCTATTATCAGCTCCGGATTGGCGTGTTGTTGTTTTTTTTTTTAATTTTTTAGCGCCTGTCTATGACGTCGATTTATAGCAGCTATATCTGTACTTGGAACTTCTGCAGATAAGATTATCATCTTGTTCCTTCAGCAGCTTATCTTGAGTTAGTTCGGTTTCTCTTAGGCTTAAATCTGGGACGTACATACGAAAATGTCTTTAATGAGACTATCACAAATATCTCTGAATTCGTATTGCTATGCTCTGTGGGGGATTCAGTGACGTAATCGGCGAACTTTTATCCATTTGTTTACTTGTAAGAGGAGAATTTATGTCTCAAAAAAGTCGAGTTCTTTCTCAGTTGACAATAAGTGTCGAATTTTTCAATGTTTTCTAATCAGACTGTTTTTTTTCCTGATAGAAATTTAGTGATTTCGGAGGTAGTAGAAATCCCTTATTTTGAAAATAGTACGGTATTTGTTGGGATTATTGGCCGTTCTTGACACCTGACACCATTTTGAATGTTGATGGACAATAAATGGATGAGTAGTGATTGGATTAAGATGGATGGCAAATAAGACGCAAGATAAGAATGTGGTTTAGATGGAAGATATCTTTAATACTATGTTATGTAAGCAAGTGACATCACAGCAGGAGGATACAATTTACGTTTAGTATTAGTGCTGTTAGTTATTGTTAGTTGCAGTAGCAGCTTTACTAGTTAGTAGGGGTATGGTTATATAATACGTACCTTACACCCCAGGAATGCTGCAATCATTCAAGAGCTGGAACAGATTGCGAAGAAATTGGAGAAATTACCAGTTGACAAAAGCAAGAAGTTGCAATGGCTGCAAGAAACATTTGGAGACAGTCATTGATACTATAGTGAGCGTGTAACAAAATATTGAAAAAGAAGGGTGCCAACATTACTGTCTATATCGTGTATACGATTTCTCCTTTAAAATCACAACATGAAAGTTGAAAAATGATTTTTGCCGAATTACTTATTCATCTCATTAAGAATGTTCTGATGACAAAAACATTTCTGACGATGTTTATACAGTTTATACAAAAAAAATCAAGGTTGCCAAAAATCATCAGCGGTACTGAATATAAGTTGAATACATAAATATATTGATAGATACCAGGATGGATCATTGATTAAAAGTTTGCAACTTTGACGGATTTTAGCTGAATTATTATTTGGAATTTTCTGTAGGATGTTTGATTTATGTGATCTGTTGAGAAATGTGAGGCTAAGTGCATCGAAGGGGATTATGTTGAGAAGTAAATACTTGTGTAAAATAAATGCTTTTTTTTTTTCCTTTTATGGACTCATTGATTAACCTATTTATATAATCATATATGTGTGTGTGTGTGTGTGTGTGTGTGTGTTTGAGTAAGGAAAAGCCACACAAGTTGAAGATTATTTTTATTCAATAACTTGGATATTCGGTAAAAAGGTTTGTGCTTGTAGTTGTACTTTTCAGCTCACAGAGAGAGATTTATCATACCGCTTCCAATGAGATAATTCTATAGATAGTCTCAAAGTATTCATAATTCTGTTCCACGGTAGCCATTTTTAATCTGATCAGTGTTATTCCAACGTGCTGTCTTATAATTATTTTATTATTTAATTTGGTGTGTGTGTAATTTTGTTTTATTTCCATTTGTAATTGTAGTGTTATTCATTATGGACTTCATCTATGACCCTGTTTCGGGTGAATCAAAAACCGAGACTGGTTCCTTGTTACGGCACGCCTCGCCATATACATCCATATCTCAATGAACATAACTTCTCCATAATTCTAATTTGTTTTGGAGTATACAAAACAAAATTTTTCTGTTACTATTAAAAAGACAACACTTCTTTCAATATGTATAGTGTCATCCACAGACAGCTGTTTCGTTGTATTACAACTCTTCAGTGTGGCTACAAACTATCCATTATTCCATCTAGTACCATGAGGCAGAGTTGAAACCTTCGCGTCAGACCCAGAGGCCGGTATCCTACATCTGCAATACGGACCTGTACGGTTAGTAAGGCTGAATTTAAGCGATATATAATTTAGCATAAATTCCCCATCCACCAGAGTGCTCTATTATCCACGTTACACAGCGTGTAGGTGTTTTCATATGTGAAGTCATTTTTTGTTTTATATTATTGTTGAGGTATTTCTTGACACGTATCCACACTTAATTGTTTTTGTACTAATTTTTTGTATTGCTCTTATTCAGGTATTCATGAATTACCGTAATCACTTCTTTCGTATTGATTCGATTATGTTTGAAGTATCCTCCGCGTGCCTACAGACAGCTTTATGTAGTTATATATATATATATATATATATATATATATATATATATATATTTGTGTGTGTGTGTGTGCGCGTGTGTGTTGAAATTTCTCCGTTCTATGTATTAAATTCTCGACCTTATAATATATATATATATATATACATACAAATATTTATACATATATATGTGTGTGTGTGTGTGTGTGTGTGTGTGTGTTAGATATTATAGATAGATATTCATATTTCATGCATTTTCATGTTCACCCTAGAAGTCCTGCAGTAATCGTAGATCACTGTGAGTGAAAAAAAACTCCTCAAATCCCCTGCATATTTCTCAATATCCTCGCAGATCACAGGAACGCCATGGTCAGTTCAATCGCAACTCTTCTTTCTTCCAAGTGCTTCAAGTTCTTCAGTTTTCTCAACACCCAGGCAAAAGTCTTGTTATTCTTCCAACTTTTTCCTTCTCGAGTTTTCGCCTTGGTCTAGAGATACAATAGTAGAATATCCTGCGTACTCAAGAGCAATGGCTTATGGGGGTAAATTCTAGCTTTAGTACTTTTGATGCAGTATTCAGACTTAGGCACTCTTCGAAGAGTTTATTTTCGATAAATACGTTTTAACGGTCTCTCTTGGAATCATGAGATTATCATTATTTTAGTTTTCTCAAGAATTCACGATCTTAATACAAAGTCAAATCCTGTTTATGGTTTTGCGACCTATACGTAGCTGAAACAGTAGATTGGAACCTGGTATAGGTGCGAAGCTGTGGCCGACAGAAAGTAAGACGGCGTGACGAGCTAGATAGATTCAGAAAGTATTGGCTCTGCGATGGCCATGATAGAAGGGTCAAGTGAATCTTGGGGGGAGGTCTATGTCCAACGACGGACGCTAACAGATTGATGATGATGATATGCTATATCAGACCAGCACATGTAGCAAGCAGCCTGCCTGTCTCGATTCAGTCATTTTCAGCCCACAACTTCCTCCTCCTTTATGGGGTACTAGCATTAGTGCCTTATCGACCCTTTGGCTAAGATCAAAGTGTAATATCTGTTCTTCTCTGCCTTCGGGTGGAGAAGACGATCGGCCCTTTGTCGGCCTTCAGGCTGAGAAGTCGATCACGGTCCGGGATTGTCCCCATCCCGGAAAGACCAGCATGCTCAGGGCTTGCCCTGAGAGCAAAGGCAGGATTCGTCCTGCAACAAAAGTCAAGCATGCCCTAATGACTCCGTGCAATAGCACGCTGAGAATTTAGGGATCCTTGAAACAAAGACCAGCTTGACCCGATTTCATGCGAAATCATGCGCATGGACTCGGGAAGCAAACTCTGCCTACACGTTTTCGGACGTGTGGGACCCCACTTTAATCTCGACCTTGTGTCAAATTTCGTAGTCGTGGGGATACGAATAAATAACATCGGCCCTTTGTCGGCCTTCAGGCTGAGAAGTCGATCACGGTCCGGGATTGTCCCCATCCCGGAACCAAAGACCAGCATGCTCAGGCTTGCCCTGAGAGCAAAGGCAGGATTCGTCCTGCAACAAAAGTCAAGCTTGCCCTAATGACTCCGTGCAATAGCACGCTGAGAATTTAGGGATCCTTGAAACAAAGACCAGCTTGACCCGATTTCATGCGAAATCATGCGCATGGACTCGGGAAGCAAACTCTGCCTACACGTTTTCGGACGTGTGGGACCCCACCTTAATCTCGACCTCGTGTCAAATTTCGTAGTCGTGGGGATACGAATAAATAACATCTGTTCTTTGATGCCCATGGGCTGAGAAGTTGAAAGTTGATCAATGTCCGGGATTGTCTCCCATCCCGGAAGCACTGACCAGCATGCTCAGGCTCGTCCTGAGAGCATCAACAGGATCCGTCATGTGAACCGTGTCAAGCTTGCCCTAATGACTCCGTGTAAACATAGGTCGAGAGTTAGGGAGCCTTGAACAACAGGAATCGTCCTGTGGACATAGTCCAGCTTGTCCCGACACCTTGCGGAATCATATGCAAGGAATCGGGTAGCTCACTCTGCCTGCACGTTCTCGAACGAATGGAACCCCACCTTAATCCGACCTCGTGTCATATTTGTAGTCGTGGGGATGCAAATAGATAAACTCGACCCTATCTCACTTTCCTCCATTTCTTTCTTTTACTTCCCATCCTAGCAAGTGACTCTCGCTTCAAGTATTTTCATTTAGTATTTTAATCTATCATTGGCGGAGCAGTTTTCGTGAACATGTTTTCTATCTTACTTTAATACCCAAGGCACTGTCGTGATGTCGGGAAATTTCCTTGGCTATTTGTCCTATGGCATCCAATCCTCTGGCTATACATTTGGGGTTCCATTAGCGTGTGCAAAAATGTTACACGCATATGCATGTAGACATATATACATTCTTTTCTCTTGTGAAAATCTCCGAGTGATTTTTTTCAATTTGATTAAAGAATTTTCCAATTTTGCAGCCTCTCCCTGCTAATCATAGTGCTGCTTCTATTTGCAACTGCTTAGAAATTTGGCTGCAACAAGGTCTTTAAATTTAATGTTTATCCTGGTCACAATAGATTGCACAACTTTTCTCTCAAAGGGTGTGATTCGTGTCGCAGGGTTGGCTCATATTTCACGAAAGATCTTGTTGCAGCCTTGGTTCAGAGTTCAGGCTTGGTTAGATACCCTCAGCTTAGCCCAGCACCGGAACACAATATTAGTTAGACAACTCAGCTACTTACATTAAGATCAAATTACTTATTAGAAAAATAACCTGAAGAAGAACCACTTAAAACAATACTTAGAGACGTCTACCATCTACTAATTTGTTCATTTGGCAGATAAAAAATTGTCCAGCATTTTTCCACAATTTTTCTTTTTTCCATATGTTCATAGCATCATTATTCAGTCATCTATGGCTTTGACTTTCCACCAGCTTCCAGTTGAATAGTTCATTCCATCAAAAGAATAATCCAGGTTTAGATTTTGAAAAATGCTCTACACATAGAACTTCCTCCATGATTGTTGCATTGTATTTGCAGCACAAAAATAGGCATTTCATATAAGATCAGCCCTTAATCGAGATGAGCATAAAAGATCTTTTCTCTCCTATCCGCATTGTCCTTCACCTTTAATTTTTCCACAAGTTCATACATTTTTTTTGCACTGCATCTTCCTTCAAATGTTCCTCTCTGATCCCTCAAGTTCTTCTCGAGAATTCTTCATCCTTACGATCAAAATCTCCAAAACTTGTACCTATTGCATTATCGCCATAAACTGCAGTGACTCCTTGTCGAGATCCCTTTGCAGTTTCATCCATATTAAACATGAAGAACAGAGTTGGATATGCGTTTTATAATCAGTCATGGTCTTCAGGAAAATAAAGGAAAATTATTACTATTTCACAAACAATCCTCTAGAAGTGTCCATGCACATTCAATGAAGAACTGAATGAACCTCATAATGCACTTTCAGAATTTTCTCAATATTATGCAGGAAAATTTGCATCTACCTAATATATACAGAGTAAGCCGTTCATTAAAATCTCGGATAATGTTACCGAGTTCTCACAATAAGTGACTTCCTCTGTAAACCCTTTATATGATGTTGTCACCCAGCTAATATCTAAAAGACTGTCCAAAATTGATCACAGTTTCCTTTTTACAATCAAGTAGGGGATTGTGATCAATAAGAATGGACACTCTCTTAACTTGTCAGTAAAAAGCAAAAAGCAAAAAGTTGTATAAATGTGGGTCTCAAGAAGTATGGATTCTGCTCATATCAAAGAGAAGTTTCATATTCATTAAAATATAGCAAGAGATTGGAAAAATGAAATGAAAAAACAACTGCAATCTAAAAATTGACCGGGTTTTTTTTTGTAAATTAAATAAATAAGAAAACAACGTACGTATCCTACACTTTTTGAAAATTCAGTCTCTACTACCTCTTTGGATTTTACGAAAAAAGGCAAAAATCCAATATAGAGTCCAACTTCAGAGGCAGTCACACCCGCTTTCTTCCCCTAACACTGCAGTCATCACCATTCTGGTGGTCTGGGAACACTAGAAAGAATTTGTCTAATAAATTAATAATAATTGCTTCTTCATTTTATGGCATTTTGGCTCAGAGTGTTCCTATGAATCCTTTTGCATTTTCAGAGAGTGAGGAAACCAATACTTTAATCTCTTAAAAGAAGTTCAATCAAAATACTGGATTTAATTCTTGCTTGAAAGCAAGTAAGCAGTATTAAGAGAATCATTTTTTTAAATTTCTCAGATGAAGAATTATCAATAATTAAATAACTTTTCAGCTATTATTTCTTTTACCTTCATCTCCATTACTTTTTATAACAACTCTCAGACTGTCTACCAATGGCTGAAGAATGACAATGTGGATCGGAAATTAAGACGAAGCCTCCGGCAAGACACAAACTCTCATAACTTTTTTACTCATGCAGCGGGTCTTACTGATTAGGCCAAGGAGACCCTGGCTGCAGCCACTAAAATCCAACTATTGTTTACTACCAACCATAGAATTTTAATCTGAAGTTGCAATAAAAAGCAATTGAAGTTAAGATGAAAGAAACACTAGCCAAAAAATTAAATATACAAGCATTTCACAAATAAATGAATATAGACTCATCATCTTCAAAACATTTTTATCTCATTTTACTTTTTATTCACCAGAAATGAATTCTCTGTACAACATGAAAACAGATTCATAAATTTTATTTGATAGTTGACATAAATGCTGCCTTCCGCAATATGATCTAAGACTATATTGGAATCTCAAGTGATCTGAGCCACACGACTAATTTTAGAATGAGATGTAATTTATTTATATTAGAGTAATTGATTATACATACAGGTTAAAGCCCACCAATCCGGCAAGCTTGGGACCAGAGAGGTGCCAGATTTTCCAAACCACTGAGGCTCAGGGTAAAAAAATGATAGGCTTATGCATGCACTTACTGTATTGTATTATTGATACAATTTACACAGGCATAAACTTAGCACGGGCTTCAAGCTTAATGACAAAAACAAGTTTAATGTATTGTGAGACAATAGAAAAATAGGCCTTCTGATACCTTTAAACATTATCAAATGATTTTATTAAAATCTAACGATTAGTCAATTTAAAAAAATGATGCGATTTTTTGCCTAAAAATTTCCTAATGCAAATGATTATTATAATCATTTTTTGTTTATTTGTAAACAACTTTTCGCGCCATATCTTAAAAAAATATCTCGGGTTTTATAGAGTGAACTTTATATATATTTTTCATACCAAAATTTCCTCCAATTTTTTCCTAATGGCACAAAGATTTGGATAATAAAATCAACTTATAAGTTCTTTTTTCTTTTTTTTTTTCTCGTTGGGTGTTGATTTCCAGGCCAATGCCAAATTCGAGTTGGTGTGTCAAACTATGTGAAGTTGCTATGATGAACATCACAAAATTGGCAGAAAGATTGTAATTTGAGAAGTTGCAATTTTCCACATTTTTTTTTGTTCTTAAACCCTGAGCTAAACCTAATAATATAATAACAATAGCAATGATGAAATCTGTGAAACAAATAGTTCAACATCAATGAGATCTTATAACACTACATTTTAATCCATCTATTTCTTTACTTTCCTTTCCACATTGTAATTAGAAACCATTTTATGCAGAAGAAAAAGATTTTTGGGGTGGAGGGTATTGTTTTCCATCTTTCTCTCCACTTCCAATCTCATTATTTTAATGCAAAAATACAATATCCACAAAGCAGGAAACCATGATATAAGAAATGGACAAAAACAACTTCAAGAAAAAAGTTTGTTTTTTTTAAAAACAAGGAAATAGTTGGAAATTTTTTCTGTAGTTCTGTTTATTTTTTGTTTTTCAAGTTTGGGATATTAAATCTACAATCACTAGATGAGCACAACGTTTTGTTTTTTTGTTTTGTTTTTCTCAATCTTTTTTTTGGTTAAAATCTGAAAATATATCAAAAAACAAAGAAAAAAACTATAATAGAAAAAATTTCATAGTCTTTAAAAATGATTTCCAAGTGAAAAGAGGTTTCTTTTGTTCTCTGTAGGTGTGTATGTGTGCGTATTTTTTTTTTCTTTTACAAAGGAAAATAGTTGAGAAAAAAAAAGAAAAAAAAAATTATGTTTACACCATTATCTTCATCTGCAAGTTTGTTTTCAAGCAAATTTCAACATTCTTGAATCTATGCCTTCAAGATTTTGATTTGCCTGATCTCTGGTCATCACCACGTGCTATGACATGATTTATCAAATATAAATAGAATATTTTATAGAAAACTGTAACAGGGAGAATCAGGTAGTCAAAATTCGAAGTTAATAAGTTGAAAATAATAAGTAATCAGTTAAATTCTAAGAATATAGACAGTAAGTTATGCTATATTGATCAGAATGTTTTTGTATCTTTGCCGGCAACAAAGAAAAAGAGAAATGTCAAAGAAAAAAAAAAAAATTTACAAGTGCAAATAATACCTCAGCTCAAATTGAAAAAGTCATTCTCATTAATCCTCTCTTCAGATGATATTCAGTTATAATCACTGCAGTGAGTTCATCATAAGTCAATAAAACTCCCATTATTTTATTTTACAAGTATTTCTTTCATCCTACGTTAAGATGCTTTTCATCGCAACTACTCAGACTGTTAGTCTATGGCCATTAATAAATGGCACAGATTGAAAAATTAAGGATAAGCTCTCACAAGGCTCAAAACAGGCATCCCTATTAAGTTTAGTTAAGGGATTATCCTTCATTTCCAATCTCCATGGCCAGAGACTGATGGTCTGAATCTAAAATTAAGATGAAAGAAATACTGGTCAAAACTCAATAATGGTTGACAATGCTTCATCTAATGAAAAATAAAATCAAGGTAATGATACTAAAAATTTTTTTTCTTCTCTGCATTTCGAATTCTTCCAACATTCTTGACTAGATGGCAAATTGCATTCCATCAAAAATGAAAACAAGCATGAAAATATATTCATCCAAACAACTAACAGAATGATGATAATGACTCATTTAAGAATTTCAGATAATATTTGAAAATGACATCTTTACCTTCCGAAGTTATTGAATGAAGTTTCAAGTTGAGGGTTCAGTAAATAGTAACTGAATCGCATCCTATCTGATGTAGGATTTAGTAGTTTGGAAAAAACAAGTCAATAGAAGAACACCACCTATTTTCTGGCAACTGATGGTCTGGCACCTCTTTTAATCTGGACAATATCACAATCAGATACTTGAATTTCTCAAAGATTTTATGTTCACCGTTGTAACCACAGGTGACATTACGTGTGGAGCCATCTCTTGGTTGTTATACAACAGTAGCTGTTATTGCTCAATCAATTTTATTACAAGTCCATATTGATACAAGAAAAGGTATAAACATTGGAGAACTCACTTTGCCTTTTGGTACAGAAGCTGTGTGAGACGTATACTATTAGTTCATCAATTGTATATATTTTTATTTGTTCAATCAATATATCTGCAGCAGTTTCATTTATATTAATAAATCGTGTCAATTGTTTTGAAGATATGAGATATGCACAATTAGCCAGAGGTGTACTATTGAATTATAATCCCCTGACCTGTTTTGGTCGAGCAAAATGGACCAGTTCAGTTCTGAAAGCAAGGATGCCAAAAAATTGGTGGTGTGCCTAGAGTAAATAAAATTTTTTAAGAGCAACTAGAGTTTGAGGGTTGCAGGAGAAGGTTTGTTGGCACTGTGCTTCAGGTCAACATAAGATTCTTCCGAGTATAGGGATAGGTGAAAAGGGGTTGCTAGTAAATGAGAAAAGGTCACCGGGTGACAACCAGAGGATAGATGGATCAAAACACTGAAAACAAAAATAGCAGAGATGAAGATACAAGTTTGAAGATTAATGTCAGTGATGGCTCAGTTCACAAATATTGAACCAAACGAACAAACGACAACATGTCAGTTAAGAGCAAACCAATATCAAACAGAAACAACAAATACAATCAAACTTGAAAACAAATTTTAAGTTTTTAGATCGGCCTACAAATATCAGGCTTATCTCTTTCCTGAAAACAAAAAGGCCCATTTTTTTTTTTCATGTCACAGATGCAAAATAATAAGCAATACCCTCTTTGTTCATGTGTATTTACCATATCACAGCAAATAAGTCAACCACAAAATTATACTTCAAAAAAAAAAAAAAAATTTTTTTTAAAAAGACCCAGACCTAAAATTAGGTCAATCCATTTGGTCTCATGTACAAATTTTTATTTTCTTTCTTTGTTGAGGGATTGGATGTGTTGCCCAGCAGTAAAAAAATTACTGTATTTGACAGCAGATAAAACCCCACCACCAGGAAAAAAAAAAAAAAAAAAAAAGAAAAAAATGGCTCAAAAGGTAAACATAAACTTCATTGTCCAGCCCAGATGACCAGAATTTGGTGAGGAGTTTAGAAAAACTGGATGATAAATGAGAATTATTAAGGGAAATGCAGTTTTTTTTCTTAACTCTTAAATTCATAAACCATATGTAATTGACAGTGGAACTCTTCAATGAATAGAATTGAAAATAATAGAATTCTTCTGTGAATGGAGAGAAAAAATTTTTTTTTAAATTCGTCTAAATGGTCAAAGAGAGATAATTTCAATCAGAAGCCATTTCCCTGGAAATTGACAGATTTCTTTTGATGATTTAAAAAATTGATATTCCCTGCTGAAATAGGGAGGATCTTACATTCCATCAAATACAGTAGTTTTCCATATTTCTTTTGTCTTACCAAAGTATCTACAATATATTACAGAAATAACAGGATGTGGACTATTGGAACAATCTAACATTTGTTTGCAGTAATGGAGCCAAGAGGCTTTGTATTTGAAGTTATGTTCAATACCATGATTCTGGGTATTTACTAAGCTTAGCTTAGTATGGTACAAGATCAAATGGGAAGGAGATGGGTTGAATTAAACTGCGTTACACCAATCATCCAAGACTCACCTGCCAGCCAAGAAAATCAGCAATTGAAATTCTAGCTTTTTACTGGGGCTCGAACCCCCCGGCCTCTTGCACCAGTTGGGAACAAGTAACTATTACAACCACAGGCTAGTAACCCTGTAGAGATTCCTGGGACATGTATGTCTCAAGATTCCTATGACTGCTTGGATACATACGTCCCTTCGATCACTTTTAGAAGTCTATTAAGACGTTCATAATGCAGACATTAAGCACCTCAATAGGTCAGTCTTGAAAGGATTAATATAATAATTTTCGAATTATTTTCAGCAAATGGAAAATACAGAGCCAGACTTTATACATTGAATATAACAAAAAGGTAAGACGGGAACTTGTGTAGTTAGTTTCAATAGTTATTTTTTTCAGGGGGTAGGAGATTACTGGTTACATTCACACAGAGTTGAGATGGACGCAAGAAATATCATTCCCAAATATTCATCATATATTAAAAAGAAAAAAAAAAGAAAATAAATTATGGAATTCCAGGTTTATCTTTTGGAGACAACAATCTTCTGCCATTATTTCTGACACAAACATCATTTTCAAGTTCTTGCTTTCATGCCTGTGAGATTTTGATTCACATGACCTCTGATCATTGTCTCAATCACCTGACATTAGAAACCCAATGAGAGAAATTAGCCTAAGTTAAATCTGTACTGACTACAGACCAGATATTAGCTTATTGTTTCTTCACATCCATGATAGAAAAATACTTTTAAATCCATCATGAAAGTAAATCATGCCAAATTCACTACTTATATCAGAAGTTGATGAATAGAGGGTGAAAAGAGAGCAGTCTCTTCCTCTAAGTGTTAACTTGGCCACAAATGTGAATAAATAGGTCTCACTTGGAACATTTAAAAATTCACACTCAAAATCTTAAATTTAGTTGTCTCCCCTGGTAGCTACTAAACAGATTTGATCTCAAGAAATTGCATCACTCTGGTTGAGAATAATTACATTGAATGTTCCCAGGAAGCATCCAATTTTATTCTATTCAATTATTGCCTATGCTAATGTCAATTCCTATTTTATATATTAAAAAGTCAATTATTTAGAAAATATAAATGAAAAATATATATTCTAAGAGCTTTCCTAACTGAAGTTAATAGCATTTTAGATCATCCCATTTATATGACTGTTTGAATAACTTACATTCTTCAAGGTTACATTTTACTTTCAGTTTCATAATTGTATAGGTATTTCTACTGTCTTAATGTCACTCAGACTATCACTGATAAAAACAGAAACAGGCATAGAGAGAGAGACTAAATGATGGTTGAATGAATAAAAAGTCCCAAATAATTCCATAAGAAAAAGCCAAATAAATCAAGTTTATGAAAAGAATGTTTTAAAATTTTCAAACGGCATCATAGCTGTATTTTAGCAAAGATTATTTCATAATGACTATACACTGAATTTTATCCCACATCCTGTATTGTTAACCATATAAGGTCGATTTCCATTTGCCAGCAAAAAGAAAAAAAGAATAATTATCACCCAAGATGCTAACTGGTATTCATTTGGCAATTAAATACAGTGATGTCAATATCTATTGAATAGCTGGAATCATATTTCCTTACGGCCAAGAATGCAAAAACAGCCTATACAATTTCTTTTTTTTCGACAAATGGAAATTCTCCTTTACAAATGGCCTTGAGCATTTTCATGTCAATAGTCAAAAGAGTAGAATTTGAAGACAGTAGGAATGACAATGAAAAAAGAGATTGAAAACAGAATGAAGAAGAGGATGAAGAGAGACGACATATATGATATCAAAATGTGATTATGATGATGTTTGACTTGAGAATCATCTCAGTTCAAACATGTTGGGTAGGAATTCCTAAAAGACTGAATCTACTTGAAATTCAATTCTTAACTTTAAACAATGACAGTCCAATGATCTACTGCCATCATTCAATTGCATCACTGAGTGCAGCGTTCAGGAAATGTTTTATTGGAGTGCGGGGAATCCTGCTTGAGAATTCACTTCTCAAAATGAAAGTGGTAACAAATGCACATTCAGCTGTTTTTTGGGGTTTTTTTTCACTTATACCATTTCAAGTTACAAACAAAATTATCAAAAATAATTAGACAAAAATTAAACTCGAAAAAATTGCTCCACACTTTTAAAACTTTGAGAAAAGCCATTAACCTTTCAAATTTTGTTTGGACAACTGAAACCCTTCTTCACAAGCCTGATGTTGTCAATACAATGTTTCAGCTGATCAATTCTTCAGTCCTCATCAAGTATATAAAATCAAGAAAAAGCAGAACTTTTTTTTTCCCAGCCAATTATGTCCAACAAAAAACTGTCCTTAATACACCAACCAGACCAACATTAATGACCACCTTTATCTCCACCATAATTGGAGAAAAAAAATGTCAGCCTCTTTTTTTGTCGAATTATACATTCAACGGAGGCTCATGAATAGATCATCCAAAATATTGTTTACAGCATCAAAGATGCAAAGAAAAAATTCAATTGCCTGAGCAAAATTTGGAATGAGAGTTCAAAAGGAATTTATGAATCAATACCACCCAGTGTTCCAGGCATGAAAATCAAATCTTTCCCCAAAAAAAGAAAAAAAATTTACATACCACCCTGATAACCATTAGTATGTTTTGGTCTGTGCCACGGGATGATACACAGAATAGATAAGTATTCGTGAATATAAGAATCCCCTTGAATCACTGAAATGTTGAGTGAAAAATTCAGAACTAGCCACCCTCTACCCTGTTGTTTTGTGGACTACCAGTGGTCAGTAGACCCTAGGTTGGCAACCCTGGGCAAGAGTGCCACCCATCCCAACCAGATATATAGAAGACTAGAAATTAAGGCTTCAGTAAATAAGAAAAAAAAGTACCTACCTCTCTAACTATTTGTATGACAGCAATCTGCCCCCTGTGTAAAGTTTGTTTATATATATATATATATATAGTAGCCATTTCAACATAATATTGCTCTAACCATTGAGGTAGGCAGCTGCCAGTAATGCAAAGGCCCAAGTATCAGTTTTCACCTTGTTTATTCTTGGTCTATATCTGCTCTATTCATTCATGTTGAGTATATACATCAACAAGTCCTAATGCTAATGATGAAAAGAAGTACTTATTCTAAACAACAAATATCTATTTCCCATGATCTCCTTGTTTGTTGGTGCAATCAACATAATGCTTCTCCAGTAATCACTTGGATCAAACATAACACAGAGGAAATTTCAGATAATGAGCTACAGACTTATTGATCCACTCCCATACATACATAATATATACATGTATTTTACATATACATCGTATACATATAGGTACATTACATGTATTGTACATGATATATACAATGTACAGATACATGTATATGTATATATTCATACATCCTAAATATGTATCTAAAATAGATCATCTTTGTATGTGTGTCGACGATCACATCTGTGTATGGGCTTGTGTGCGATTGTGAACCAGCATAGATATAACCCGGTCACAACTGAGCATGTATCGGACTGCAAGCCTCAGAAGATGGAACCTGATGCGCACACACACACACAGAGCAATTAATAAACATTTGCCTGTTAATCACTATCAGTCTAGATAGTAAAACATAACCAGTTTTTTTCCCATCCAAATAGGAGACAAGCAGTAAAGGAAACAACTGAAAAGTAATTTCGGATTCTCCCAAAACCTAATGACTGTTTCTAAAAAATTTAGCACCATTTAAAATATTTCTGAGAAATTAAGAATAAAAATTAAAAAGGAAATATAAATTTTTTTTTTTTAAAAAGGACAAAAAAAATAAGGCATTCATAACTGATTAGGACCATATTTCACAATAAATAAATAATAAGAAGAATAATAATCATAATAATAATAATAATAACGGTGTTGATGATCAGAATTATGATATAATGAGGGTAATGAGAAAAATACTGAGTTCAGAGCAGTAATTTCAAATTCTATACAAAATACTGTGTCTGGGCTTATGTCTGTGTGAATTTTCAATAATCATTTCGTTCCCGGAATAGGCGGATTCTCGACCTGCCTCTGTCACCGCCATCAGACGCCTACCTTTGTTTACAGGTTTGTGCACAGGTAGGTATTCGGGAGGGGGGGGGGGTATATTATGTACACAATAAATGTTTCAGATGTGATTTGAATACGTCTGCTACAGAAATACATATTTAGCACTGGATGTGCAATATGTGCTTCCATATCAGTGGTTTGCGGTTTTCACTTGATTCACATACGCAGTCTCTTGTCTGTGGGCCATCGCAAATTTATTGCAATGATTAGAGGAAGTGAAAGATTTGTCCAAAGGTCCAGTACGTTGGGTACCCTTCGTATCACGCTGGATCGCTTTGCTGCCATGGACAAGATAATTTGTCTTAGCAAGTTGTCAGTCCAGTGCCAGGGATGCGATAACTCAATTCACGATAGCATTTAATCATGCCATGGACAAGATAACTTGTCTTACGATAGTGATTTATTGTCCAGTGCTATGGTCAACTCCACTTATATTAGTGTTTCATTCAGTCCAGTACTATGGATGAGATAGCCCATCTTTCGAGAGAGTGTAATTTTTTTCACAAGATAGCAGCATCTCCTTGAGCAAACAAAAGAAATTTGTATATTTACTGGTGATATGATAACTAATGAATGAACACTTTCAATTTTTATCAATTTCCAATTACAAAAACCTGGCACAGGAGTTACGTTGAAAATATACTTGGCAGCAAAGAGGTCAAGTCAATCATTAGAAAAAGTTTGGTTCCCAATACAAACAATCTGCCACTTATTTGTTAATATATATATCACTATTCATTTCGGTAATGTTGCTTTTGCAAGGTTCCAATTGACTTGGTAAAATATAGATATGAACAATATGTACACAATTTCTACTAGAACATCGATACCCAAGAAATTTTAAAATCTGGCAAAAAATTTTCAATTCTTATAATATTTTTGATTCTTATTTATTAGAGGATGATTTCTTTTTAAAAATTATTTTCCATTCCAAATATTGGAAAAGGCGGTTCTCTTTTTGTATGATTCCAACACAACCTTTTTTTCATTTTGATTATTTATTTCATTTATACAATGATGTTTTCAATGATTTTCATACATTTAAGAGATAAATCCCTGAAAATATCAATTATGTTTACATTTTTCAGAAAAGCACTCTAGAACGGGAAGTAATCAATACAAACGATGAAAAATCTTTCATTAATATCGATAGAAAAAGAATTTTCACCAGATCAAAAACCAAATTCCAATTAATCACATAAAACCAGCAAATATGCCAGGAAAAATATTTCATTTTGTTTTCCTGTTTTTAAATTCCAAAAGTAAGACTAATGTTCAAGCACTTTCCTAAAAAAGGTAAACAATTAATCTGTTAAACATGTGAAAAATCAATGAAAATAGCAATGAATAATTGAAATAGATAATTAAAATGTTAGAAATCATTTGGAAAGAAGATTTCTCTTCTGATATTTGAGATGGAAAATCATGTTTCTTTAAATTTATCCTCTAATAAATAAGTATTGAAAATTTTATCAAAATCAAATAATTTTTCACAAAAAAAAAAAAAAAAATTTCTCAGGGATCAATTTCCTGCTGCAATTGTTCATACCTATTATATATGACACAAGAAAATTTGCTCAGCTCTAAATAACCACTAATTAAATCTTTGCATACTTCCTTATGAATAGAGATCATGAAAGAAAATTATATGACTTAAGAGCAGATAATGAAGATGTACATTTGTCGCACATATATGCATCACTGTATGTTTATATAAGTTTTTAAGAATGAGTGTTTATATATGTATGTAGGTGCTCCTGTACACATACATGTAAATGAATGCATAAATATATATATATATATATATATAAATATATATATAATTTCATACACATAGCCTCATCATTATATACATATAAACACAAACTCTGGTTCATCTTTATGCCTCTTTATATATTACATCTTTACAATGTATAGGATGCACTTTCTTTTCGAGGGATTCAAAATCTACTCTGTCCAATATACTGAAGATCATAAACGCTCATCATCTTTGACACAAGGTTGAAGAGCTTGTGCAATCACTCCCCTCATATCTTACAGGGCTCGTTTTACTTTTGAAAACGGTTCTGAAAATATAGGTCCATCTTATACAAAGGAAAAATACAGTATTTGGGGAAATGTTTGGATGCTTACATGTTTGTAAAGAGAAACGCCATTTTATGTATGCAAATGATGATAAAACAAGAAATTAAAAAACGTACAGCAGAGCATCATCTGTTCAACACATTGACAGGTATTTTACTGATACACTGATCACAGTGAGTAGAAAATGAGAAAGGTTGGCCCGAAAGTCGAGGCAGCTCTTTTTTTTTTTTTTTTTACCCAGTCAAACGCAAACCAACCATGTTGCAAATATAGCTTTCAACTGTGCTAACATCTGCACCAGCCATTTTCAACCTTTACTGCCCACTTGAGAGCACTTAGGGACCCCCCTTTCAAATAGGGATACAACACAAATAGAAATAAATTCATTTATTATTATTTCAGTCTATGGCTCCTGTCGAGAATGGTTGATCTACACCGTAAGAGCTATGTCACCTGTTTCATAGCCGGTAAGGGGAACTGATAGATATATTTCTATCAGATGAGCCACACCCAGTCCAACTTAGTTGTTAGCAAAGTAAAAACAAACAAACAAACAAACAAAATAATCTAATTATGCCCCTGAATATGTTACAAAGAAATTCAAACAATCAAGATATAAACAATGTCAGTAACAATCCTAAAACTTCGTAAGTGTATACATGGAGAGAGAGAGAGAGAGTATAAATGTCTGTTTGCAAAATGTGCAGTACATGGGTTTATGTCATGTTTCGGCTTCAATATCAGCCTTAATGTTGATCAAAAGATTTCCATAATTCCAAACACCCCCCCCACCGTATTTTTTTTTTTTAATCTTTCACATGCCAATAAGAGAAGCATCACATTCTTCAAAAATCTTTGCCTCCCTAGTGACGTCAACAATATAAGTCAATACAGGAAAAAATAAACATTTTTTTTTTTTTTTTTTTAAATGAATATATCATTCCCATTTCCCACCCTGGCAAAAAAAACCTTTTCTTTTTTTTTTTTTTCAAACCAAATTTTCTGTTTTATAAAATTGATCCATTCATGATTTGATGATCTTATTTAATCCAACAAGTGATAAATTCTCTGAATGCAGATGAAGTCTTGAGTGTAAACGGCCAATGGAACAAAGTCTTCTCCACCTGTTAAACGAATAAATGTCATGTATCACTCGCAAATTGTGGCCGAAACAACATACTTAATAAAGGGAAATAATCCTTTCGTATCCATGGCTTATCTCCCCTGCAATAATGCCATTGAACTACTGTACCAATTTTTGTCTTTTTTTTTTTTTTTTTTTTGAGTATCAGCAAAACAGGTTTCGAAAGAGAATATATGTTCCTCCAGGTTAAAAAAAAAAAAAAGAAAAACAAAACATTATCCCCCCATGTTAGGGGGGAATCGAACTCTGACGGTATGAAATTTCTCATGTTTCCTCTTTACTTTTTTCAAACCACAAGAGTTGAAATCTACATTCAACATGCAAAATCAGCAGGAATATTAAGTAACAATTGAAAAGTTTACTGTTTAGAAAACCACAGACCATGAGAGGTGTGTTATATATATATATATATATATATATATATATATATATATATATATCATTTGTGTGTGTTTGTGTGTATATATTACAGATCCAGGCTTCAATATAAGCGCAGGGGCCAACCACAGGGAGAGATAATATGCTAGTTCTTTTATTTTGGTCCAAATGAAGATAGATGGATTCCATGATGGCAAAGTTGAACTTGAAGTAAAGTTCTCAGCCAGTCTGCAAATTGCAGAAAGAGGAAGCCATCATTTACAAGGGCAAATTCCAATGCTACACTGACATTCAGTAAGTGATGTTCTCATCTTTGATACTTTCATAGCCTTGTTTTGATCAATACAATTTTCAATTATTTTCAGGTGATATGAAAAAAAAATTGCTCAGGTAAAACTGTCTCTTAATGAATTACATAAGTTGAAAACAGTCAAAAGCCACACAGAATAAAGGTAATTCTGCAAAAGAAGATTGAAGGCAATCAATATCTGATTAACAGCCAAAGCTGCAGGTAGTTTTATTAACATTTCAATGTTTATTCACATCATCCTCAGAAAATTACGTGGCCAACTTCCATGTGTTGTTAGCCAACTCTTTTTCTTCCACTTAGAACTACTCTGCCATCTGTTGATCAGCACGGGAACTAAACAAAATGGTGGGACAGAATATGAAACCATTGTGCAACAAGATAAAAAGGTGGTATTAAAAATGTACTCCCATGTAGATACCAACCACAAAGTGGGATGAAATCTGACTCACAATGCTTCAAAGATCTGACCAAACAATGATTGCCAACAAACATTACCTTTATATCTAAAAATTGTTTTGATGAACAAAGCTAAAAAAGACAATCTCACTAAACTTATCTTATCAAAGAGATGGTTGAATTCATTTTAGAAAAAGGAATGGACCCGACTGGAAGGTAGCATTACAACAGAGACCAGAGATTGAGAGTATTCAACAATATGAAGTATCATTGCAACAATCACTGGTAAGTCTCATCTACCAGTGACACATTGTACATATTTTTAGATGATTCAATGATTAGAATAGAGTCTATGAAAAGATTTATATTTAATAACGAGTGAATCTGAATATGTAACCTACTGAAATAGTAACATGTCCTCATATCAACACTAACCAATATCCCTGAGGAATAAGTTTCATACAGGTTACTCTATGGGCAAAGGGAAACCTGAAACACCACAATGTGATTGTACCCAAATAAACGTATTATCTTTTTAATGTTTAACCACAAGATATAAACAGATGATTAACCAACATTAGGATTCAAATTAGAACATGATATAGATTCCGATTCGGAATTACCTTCTAAGAGTTGTTGAGTAAAAACTTCAGGGAATAGTAAATGAAAAATTAACAATAAGCTCGATTCCAAAACCAATATTTAACAAGGGTTCTCCACAGGACCAAAATTGAATAAAATCAATTATAATATTCGTATATTTGTATGTTCACACCACTAAATCTACACTCAATCAATTCATGATGATTTATGGTAGCATTAAACCCAACAGGAATTGAATAAAAATTCACAATGATCAAAACATGGCAATAAAAATATCTATAAAGTAGAGAACAATATGCCAGTGACTCACTTGACAACTTGTGACTGTAACCCAAGTTAGACAAAAGATAGAGCCAGATCTCTATCTCCAGAAGGCTGAGGTACATTTGGATCAGAAATCACAGACTAAAAAGCAGGGAGGGGTATGCAAGCTCCGTTGCTTTCTATCTGTAAATGCAGGATGCACCCAATTTATCTATTTTTTTCCATTCATGTCTGCTATATTTAGTTCAGCCTTCTGAAACCGCGTGAAATTTGGCTACTTTGCGTTCCGTTTCCGCAGTGCGATGACTCTTCATGTGCGCACAGCGGCTTTTGATCTTCGTAAAAACCCTGAAAAATACAATGAGAAACACAAAAATATAAACGCTGAGTGAGAGTTGATATTGTGAGAGGATTATTAGTTTGTTACATATGAAATGTCATTTATTTTAAATCATAGAGAATAAAGTTAAGAGTAAAAGATTTCAAAATATAATTATATTTTCTGCAGATTCGTTATAAATAGAGACATAATTTGTTATCATGTGTGATTTTTTTAGCCCTTAGTAGCCATGATGTCTACCCAAGAAGTAATTTTGGGGTACGATTTCAAATTAGGACATAATACTGTGCATGCTGCTATTGATGTCGATGAAGCATTTGGAGTGATCACACTGTTGTCTGTTCAGCATTGGATGAATAGATTTAGGTCTGGGAATATGGTTACCAAAATTTAGAATTATCATTTTCATCATTGCAGACAAAATTCTTCATATATGAAAAACTGGTTCAGAAAGGTTTCACATGAGGCATTCAATTATTACTGAAAGAAAAACCAACTCTATATCCGCTAGTAAGTAGTCCATTAAATACAACTGGATGTGCCGAGTTAACCTAATTGCTAAAAATGGGATTGGAAAGCCGTTCAAATTCCAGCTGAAGTTCACATTAATGCTCTTGGGAAAAGCATGAATCTAGCAATGTGTAAAGTAGCAGAGCAGATGGAGCCCTCCCACCCTGTGAGGCAGTCCATCTAACAGACGGGTTCTCAGAAAAGAAAAGAAAAAAAAAAGACAAACAGCTTGGCAGTTGCCTCAGCAGTTTTCAACCCACTGAGATACAGAAGAAGGGCACCAAGTCTTGTGAGTGGACATGTTCACGTGCAGGTTGGAAAAGGAAACAGAATTCTCCCTTAATCCTCACATGTGAGGAATAAGCCAACATATAAGACCAAAGTATTTATCTTCATACAAAATGATATACTAACTTTCCACATAGTCTACAGGGGAAGTCTGTGGGAGGAGCAACTGATATCTGGTTTGTTGCCACAGCGGATGTCTTCACAGTGCTTGTTCCAGATGGTGACCTTTCAGGTGTGCTTGTTGCTGTTTCAACATTATTGACGTTGGAGGTAGTGGTGTTGTTTCCAGGCTTACTGTGGATGCGGGCATGGGCATTCAGTGCTTGTCTTGAGCTGAAGATCTAAAAACAATAGGAAACAAGTGCAATACAAAAAATATATATATATATGTTGCTGTTCGTTTGCAATGGATATAGTTTTACTAATTTTTTCAATTTTCCAAATATATTTTGACATATTAAACAGCAATATTTCAATGCCTATAATACATTTTTTGAAAAAAAAGGGGGGACTTCACTAGCAATATATAAATAGATACGCACTTAGTTACAAGTCTTTCTCCCACTATTCCTCTCTCACTCACACACAATTTTATTCCAAATCATCAAAATAAAGGTTGCTGTTCATGTCTCTATAAAGAAATTTTTCAATATTCTCCTATAAATGGCCAAAACTCATGTCACAAAATCCCAAATGCAAACTCAACAATAAAATTAAAACTAAATTTATAAAAGCACTTACAAAACTACAGTCAGGAAATTCACATTTGCAGTTTTCTACTGGAGAGACAGACATCTGGCCATCAGAACCTCCTTCAAGTTTGACCTGAATAAATTGAAATAAGAAAACGTACATATTTTACCAGATTTTCAGAGATCGTACAAACTATAAAAACTACTTGCTTTCGGAAAAAGAAAAAGTTAAAAAGTAAATTTTAGTATAATAATAGAAGATTGATATCATCACAGTAGCATCTATACAAATATTGACTCTACTAACTTTATTTCTGTTCATTCCTGTCGACTCCTAATGGCGCACAGAACCACAACCGTAACCACATCACGCCAGCAGACTCAGTTCTGCGCAACTCCCCATTAGCAGAGTTGATGTCACTCCAGCCGTCTTTACTCTACTCATGACCGATCTTCCACAGGTCTTCTTAGGCTTTTCTCTTTTCACTTTCACACTGGTTTCCAATCCGCTATTTGAGATATTTCCTGCTTTAAGGGTTCTGATCTTTCATGTTCTTGACACATGTTTAGAAGTGAACTAGCTTCAGGGTGCTTCTACCAGCATGCATCATGAACCTTTCCAAAGAGGAAACATCCCAATTAGGCTCTCACCAGGGTGATACTGTCGCAGTTTCAGAAGCAAGTAGGTTTTACGAGGTGGAGTCTACCAACTGTGTAGCCAATACCAAATCCAATGGCAAAAAGAGAGTTATTACTTCAACATTATAAATACAACTTTTATACTTAATACAGCTCCATGCATACTTAGAACAAAAACTGCAGGAGATACTGTCAGAGTTTGATGCCTCCAACATTTATAAATGAATTTACATAATCAATGGCTTACCTCAACTTTCAAAGGTGAAGAAATAAGTTCCTAAATGGAAATGTTGAAACTTGACAATAGGTTTTCCAAGACTGTTCTTTCGTAGCTGACCTTCTCAACAAAGGGTATATTTGAACTTACCAAGGTACGAATAGGAGTCTGAGAGAGTAACCATGGTTCAACAACCTAGTTATGGAACAGCTGTTGAATACAACCCAACTACAACATAACTCAATGGCTGCATCACCCAGCAAAAAAAGAATTAATCACTGAGTATCTTATGAAGCTAGAAGGGAAACTTGAAAGGATATTTCCCAAAACTTCAACTAAGAATTGAAAGGAGCTCTTAGTAAAGTCGATACAATTTCATCAATTTTCGATACTCAATTTTCAGGGGTACATGGGAACCTATCAAAATGCCCAACTGGTAGAGAGGAACCCAAAGATTGGAAACCCTTGTATTGTGGTATAAAACAACATCAATGGAATTGAGGTTTTCCCAAGTTACTTGCATTTGATAAAAGTTTTTACAATGGATATCCATTTTGCACCAACTACACTCAGTTTTAATATACTGGTCATACAATAAATATGTTAACATAGGTGATAAATCAATTTTTTAACAGCATAAAGTAATACCAGTTATGATCATTAGAAATAATGACATTCCAATATCAATCGGTCAATTCCTAATGATTCAATTGGGGATGACTGAGAGATCAGCCCCCTTGATTTCATCAGTTGAAAAACAATCTTTATGTTGTATCCTCAAAGGATTGAAGAGTCGATCAGTTTAGAGAAGAGGATATCTATTGAAACTCTTCATGAAATCGAGAATGAGACATGTATGCAACCTCATTTTAATGTGGGTGGCACAAACACACACCTCACTCTAGACTACAGCATGTACCAATCAGCCACCTTCGGGGTAATTACAGAGGTCAACCCAAACCAGAACTCAATGGAAGGGTGGCTTGCTTTACAAGAATGTGACAGGTGAGTAAAGAGGAACCAGCTTGAACTTACTTGTTCTGTCAACTCATTTTGTAATTCAGGGATAACACGCGGAGGCGGAGCTGGGGGCGGAGGTTCTTCTCGCTGCTGGTTCCGAAGACGATACATGGCTTCATTTTCCTTCTTCCGACGAATGTTTCGTAACCTTTTATATTCATCTGGGCAGACTTTTTTCCACAGATAATAGAACTGTATACACTGTTTCACTGTTTTAGACTTAACCTGAAGGACAAGCAGAAAGGACAAGGCTCAATTCAGACATGTACAAAAATTGATATTTCATGACTCGTCAACATTTATCATGTTTGGAACCCTCTGGTGATGCTGTTGGCCTTGAGCGTCACTTTCAGGACATCCTTGTATCTTTTGTATGCAATTGTCAATCATAGGGACCATGTGACATGACAAATGGGGTTTTATGAATAAATAAACTTTGAAGGAAAAAAAAATAAGTGTTTTAAATACTTCGATTTGGTCAGACAAAATTTCAAAGAAACATTTCACAAGCTGGAGATATCAATTGCTGTTATTGCAACTAGTTTTTCTATTTAAGCTAAAAGAACAAAGCTTTTGATGAACTAATATTTACTCAAATTTACACTTGAAAAAAATTGAAAAAACAGTGCAAGTTTTAAGGCCTTGCACTGATTGCATCTTCCTCTTAACTAGCTGTCTATATAATTCATGATATCAGTCAGAATTTATTAAACAAATATGCCAAAACTTTCATTCACACTAACGATTAGATACATAGTGACACAGTGAATTATGAAAGTAGGGGAGAAAAGTTACAACTAATATTCCACAGGGAATTATGAATCACTGTCACCCATATACGCTGCTTTTTACTCTGTAAATTAAACAGGGATAGGGATAAAATTAGATTACCTCAAAGAAAATACAATTGCTCTTTGAATTGGGGGCGGGGTGGGGTGGAGTGGCGTAGAACTCGTGCAGAATTGAAATTTCAAGAAGGACTTTTGACATCCCCCTAACTTCATACACTTACAAAACTGCACACAATCAGACAGAAACAACTGACTATTGAGAAATAAGTAACAAGAATTTAAGCATCTATGCGTACTTAGCTGACAAGGTACATTTTCATTAGCTCAAAACTAAAACTGGGTGATTTCTTTTCGCAGATTTTACCAATTTATTCTGTAATGTTTTGTATTATAATTCAATAAATTTATATTCTATATTGTATTAAAGCTACTTTTGCATTTAGATATTTGAATTTGAAAAGAGTTGACAAAAATTTTTAAAATGCCCTTCCTCAGGTCTCATTCGATTCAATGGGCATTCACAATAAATGAACAGCTGTCCGCCCCCTAATAGTCTAGTAAAGCAAAGGTTTACTGTATATAAGACCCTGCTGAAATGAATATATTAAATATGGTAATATCATCAAAGAAAAACAAACCAAAACAAAATATTGTGCTATATTATTGATGATTTATGTTCACACTATAAACATTAATCAAATACAATCTAGTACTGAATTCTGTAAAGAAAGATACTGATACATGCTACCAATATCTTTCAGATTTAGAATTTAGAGAAAAATTGGAAGAAGCAGATATTCCATAGTAGCTGGCTAATTTTATTTTTGTATTAGAGGAGAAACATACTTATCATATTTACAGTTTTACAATATATGCATATACAAACCATTCTTGTCATCAAGACTGAAAAGATGATGAACTGTTACTAGCTTGTAAATCTTGATATTTGTGAGAATAAGAAGGGAAAAAAGTATTCATGATACAAAATGAAATAATATGTTCCAAAAATATGAATTCTTTCAAGAATTGACTTGATAAATATTGGGATAAACAGGAGATTCTATAGAACTACAAGTCCACAATAACCGTTTCAGAAAATATCGTCAAGCTAAGTTAATATGCAAATGCTACCCATTTATAAACAAATATAGCATAAATTTCTCCTGATATTACCTCTTTGGCAATGTTAAAGAAGTCTTTATCGCACTTCATCAGGGCAGCATTGTAGGCCTCAATTTCTTCTGTGGTCCAGTAATCATTTTCTGAAAGAGAAAAGAAATTTCTATTTATCTTTTTTTCCCTTCACATATTACTTGGTAAAGAAAAAAAAAAATTATTTCATGGGAAATATACACTGGATTCAAGTAATCAAGTAAGTTATCAATCTAATCTGGCAGACCATGAGCTAGTAGTGAGTTAAATTCTGATGAGTGCCACACTCTACAGGTCCTCAGATCAGTAAATATTTTTGGCAGCTTGCTGTGGGGTAATTGTTTTAATGAGTCAGCCCAGTAGAGCATTACTACCATTCTCATTCCACTGTCATTCCCTTGCAATGTTGAATGAGGGGTTGAACTTTCCCAGTTTGAATTCAGGACTGTCTCTTAGACTGGTTGCCAAACAAGGCCAAAAGACTCATGCTGCCCAGCAATTTACCTAAGGCAATGCATAAGGGCCTTTAATAGGCATTGCAGAGCTGGACGCAGGCCTATCCTCACAAACTTGTAGATGGTCTCCCATTCAGATAGCGGACAAGGGCATACTGAGGGCTAGCTTTAATGAATTCCAATCTGTTTACCAAGCACTCATGTTTACTGTAGCTAACATGACGTTGCAGAAGTACTGTACCCGGTTGAGAAAACAAAGGAGCAAAACTCCAGCTGGGCTTCAGCACTCTAACAAAATTTCATGAGGTAGCATCGTACCTTCAAGGGCTGTAGGCAATTGTTCAGCATGCAGCCAGGAGGTGTCAGGCAAAAACTTCATTTTAGGACTTTACATAAAAAGCATGTAGTAGGTGAATGACTCCATCATACGAGCTGCAGTCAGCTATGACTTTGTGAACTGAGTGAGAAACATTTGTTAGTCGTCCCAGCTTATTGTGGTTGAATAAAGTGAAATAGAAGAACAAAGAAAATTAGCACAAGGAGGCTTTATTCAACCTGTAAGTACACTGTGATAGACAGAAGACCTATCTAGGTTACAAGTTATATAGGCCAGAAACTTGAAATACACTGGTCAGCTGGGAATTCACAGATTTTCAAAGCAAAAGGGGACATTACTCTGATTGACAATGACATCAAAATACAATTGGATTTATGAAAAAAAAAAAAGCTAAACAAAACTATCAAAACGGTGATAGAGGAAATCTTCACAGCATAAATTTTTCAGGGTTGAAATAATTATTCAATTTAATGAATATGAAAGACTCCATAATCTTTTTTATAAAGCAATCCTTCATTTCTCCCCATAAATGTAATGCATGAAGATCCTACCATCTTTAGGAGTAGTGCTAATCTAATTGGACAACGAAAAGTCTGGCATAATTATTGAACACCCACTGAGGATAATACTATTTCTAACAGATGTAATATTGAGAGCATCATTAATAAGTTCTAAAACCATACAAGAATAACAAAATGCAATAATAAAAAAATATTGGTTATACAAATACAAATTAATACACATGAAATTTTTTTCAAAAACTCATAATACAAAATGTATCATAAAACAATTAACAAATACAATTTCTCACAAATTTTTCAATTAAATCATCTGCTGTGTCTAATGATAATGAAAAAAGAATTATATGAATGTTTCATTAAATCCTCACATGATAAAGATAATCATTGGGGTTTCATGGGTCCTTCTTGGCTTTTCTCAGAGCAATGGGGCTCAGCAGTGACCATCTTTCTCTCTAAGTGACATGTGACACTTTATACTAGGTAACATGGTACCAGCAGTATGGTTGTAATCTTTCATCTGACCTATTGGAGGAGGTTGATCTATGCCTCTTCTAAAAATGTTCGGGTAGAGTAAACAAATTACTACAGCTGGAATTTGAACTCGGTTCACCTATTTTATTTTCCAAGCTGTTAACTGTTAAGCCGACTCCACGCCTCAGCAGTAGTAAAATAGCAAATACAAAATACTGTCAAAAAGTAACTAGTCTATTTGAAAAATAATTTCGAAGTTAAGCACAAAAGTAATCACTAATGATCAGAGGAGATCATCAAAAAAAGATATATCAGGTATCCATTGTTATACTGTGAGTTCACTTCATGCAAGTTTTTTTATTTTTTCACGAACCTTTCACCGCCCCAACCTCTAATAACTCAGCCTGACATACCATCATCGCCACTTTTGGGGTCTGGGAGCACTCAAAAATTCTTCCCATATAAATTGATTGGTAATTGCTTCTTCGCTTTATGGTATAAACGTAAGGTTTCTATAGGAACAATCTACTTCTAGATAGCAAAGGAAACCTGTCTAGCCTCAAATAAGTCTATTGCTATATAAAAAAAAAGGTAATAATTCAAGTACTTACCTTGGTATATAAATGACAACAAAGGATGACATTTTGGCAACTTTGGCACATCTCCCATCAACAACAGCAGGGCATCCTTAAAATTTAAATAAAGATTTGTATATCAGAAGAAAACACGGTACCCAAGAAGTATTAAATGTAACACAGTCTCAAATTACATTTGCTTAAATGATTTCATAATTGAACCAATTTGAGAGACTTTAATTCATGTTAAAGGCAGTAGAATTAGAAACTGAAATTAAAAAGACTTTAAATCATTTTTCTTATCACATTTTTGTGAGGATTTTAACTGCTTATTTGCATTATTAATCAATGTTTAAAATTCTTTCAGTCAGCATTTGTTCGTGGATATTTTTGTTATTCAAAGTATAATTTATACTGAAACACTACAAATGAATATTCAAATTAGGATAGGCCTATGCAAAGAGTAACCTTTAGCCTGTAGGATGCAGGGCAAATTTCTAAGACTTATTTCAGGAAAAGATTGCCTCTTTGATGCTGAAAAATAGATTCATTTTACTTATTAACGAACCTGTGGTAAACCCACAAAAATTTACGATAAAAATTATGAATAAAAAGATCTTTTTGATAACTTTTAGGAGAGATTATGACCAGAGTCAAAGAAAGCTACTTGTACTTGGTATATTTGGTCAGCTTTTCTTCCAAGTCCAGACAATGCGTGTCTCAAGCGGAGAAAAAGTTTTTTAATCTTCTTAAATCTCCTAACTATCAGTACAAGCAGCCAAGACATTCTCCTCTTCTCTCTTAAAGAATGGTATCTAATTTTGAATTAATTAAAGAAATTCTGCAAAAAAATATATGCTCCCTTTTCAAAGAAGTTATAGCTTTAGCCTTAAGGGAGCAGTTTTATGCCATTTCAACTTTAATCATTGTTCTGGATCATAGTAAACAGTATCTAAACCAGGGGTTCCCAAACTTCTTTTTTTTTTTAAACACAACACCCTCAACGTACAAGGATTCTTTCACGGCACCACAGGTTAGAAAGTACGAAATGGTAGCATTTATGTGATTAGGTTAGTGAGGTAAAAAAAAAAAAAAAAAAGAGAAATCATGTAATTTAAATTCATTAAAAAGGTTATTAATTTGTTTCCTCTTTCAATATTTATAGTTACTAGTGGGATGAGCAAGATATTATTTTCAATTCAAGCACTTAATTTAACTAAATAACTTGATTATACCACTATTTAGAAGATTCAATCTTCAATGAAGCACCTCTAGGAACCAACCACAGCACCCTGAGAAGCTGTAGGACACACTGATCGAAGCAAAAGAAATTATCAGCAGGTTTTTCTTTTATTGGTTAATAAAAATAAAAAAAGCAATACCTACCTGAATATCCCCTTTTGTCATGTACAGCAGATGCATGGCATATTCTACATTGGATCCGTTCCCTTTCACTGCAGAAGAACTGGCCAATTCCTGATAGGATTGGACTGAAACACCAAAGGACAAGCAATTTTATTGATTATTGTTAAACATTCTTCAGCAGTTTGGAGAAATAAAAATTTCAGTCCTTTCATGTTTGAATTTTTTAGGGGAGAGCAATTTCAATGTGGCATCATAGAAATAAAAGCACTCAAGTCAGATTCATAGCAACAGGAAATATATCTTCCATTGTTGTCTTGGGAATTGAACTTTTCATAGTCAGAGTCAATTTTCAACAAGTTTATTATTTTCAATTTATTTTCTATTATACTTGATAATACATTGTTATCAGAAATACCATATTGGCTGGTCTATAAAACACATTTTAAAAAGTATCTAAACTGAACTGGTATTGGAGATCAATGGCTTACTACAACTAATAATAATAATAGTGGCCTTAGAGAAGGACTCTTGTATTAGATTCTTGCATACGGCGATCAGGTCGTAAATAATTCCTTTTTGCTCCCACAAGTCTTGGAGCTGTACAACTATGGAGTTAGGATCAGATATGCTGAGCAACAGAACCCAAAAAATACCTTCTAGAATGATGGATCAAATAAGTCCCTAACTTAACGTAGTCATCAACTGAATTATGATCTAAAATTATCACTGTATAATGTTCAATCTATGTGATTAAAGTCTATGACTGGATTAGGCACATTGAAAAAAAAGGCGATTAGATTGAAAAATAAATGTGTAAATTCCTACGTATCATAGGTGAGAAAATGCAGTAATTTCCACAAGTCTTTTTGCAATTTAGTATACTTTGAGTAGACTTTAGTTTTTTCCGATATTTTGCCTGTTCATTCTGGCCTTTCTAAGACGAAGGGCAATGAGATACAGGAAAGTGTCTGTTATATGTCTGGTAGTGGGCAGGTTTACATTTTTTCTTGAAAAAGCCAGAATGAACTGCTGAAACATTGAAATGAACTAAAATCTCATTCTTACTAAACATGGCCTTCTGAATTTCACTTCATTTCACTCAAATATTGTTGGATAAATCATAATCTAAATTGAAATATTGATCATATTTTGAGAAGTAACTTCAGCTATTTAATCACGGTAAAGTTGTAATTCATCAATTTGTTTTGTTTGGGTGAAAAAAAAATTGTACCCTATCAGGATTTGATACAAAACTTTAACTGATAGCAAGAAGTGACTTATCACCATCTAAAACAAAAGGAATTTTATATATAACCTTTACTCAAATACATATTCAAGGTGAACAGTTTGTGGAAAGAACTCAAGCAGTCAAAGACATGTCACCACGATGGATATACAGATCATGTCATTTGCAGAACAGATTACAAGAACAGGTTGAAGCTCACTACAGACCCGTAAATTGAGAACCATGCAACGTGCACATGAAAGAATAATGCTGGGCCTCACATGGAGAGACCACAAAACAGCACAGTACATCTGAGAAAAGACAAGAGTCAAGGACATCATAGAATCCATTAAAAATCTCAAATGGCGGTGGGCTGACCATGTTGCAAGAATGGTGGACAACCGATGGACATCACGACTCACGACATGGATCCCCCTAGATCACATGCGCAACCGAGGCCGGCAGAATATTAGATGGCGAGACGAGCTAGACAAGTTCAGGAAGTACTGGCTCCGTGACTCCCACGATAGGGAAGTGTGGCAAATCCTGGGGAAGGTCTACGTCCAACGACAGACGTTAAAAGACTGATGATGATGAATCTTTGATTCGCTAGTTCGGCAAGTTTCAGATAGGGATTTGAATCTAGTGGTCATGTAGGTATAACAAAATTTTCAGCAGGAAATCAACATCCGAAGGAAAAAAAAAAAAACTTGTATAAAAATTAATATTATCTTCAAAGTCATTGTGCCATTAACAAGATTGGAGAGAAGTCTGATATGAAAATTATTTGTTTACACACTACAGAACCTGGAGATATTTTCAAAAAGTGATAGAGGGAAAAAGTGTTTATCTGTAGGAGAAAAAAATAAATCAAATAATTTCGTAAAGTTATAAGTACTTATTTGATAAAGAATGAAAATTATTCTAAACAAGTTTACAAATGGAATTTAGGAGAAAAAATCTTTACAAGTGATTACACCTCTTCAATTGATTTGATGATTTATTTTACATGTACAATTGTACCTGCATAGAGTTTTACACATTTTACAAAATAAGTTCCTAGAGAAATAAATCCTGTTTATCTTTTTCTAAGCTAAGTACTGTAGGATATGTATGTATGCCTTACTTCAGAATTGTAAAAAACTGGAAAGCTGTATTGGTATCAGTAATAGAGTGCTGTATATACTAATCCAGCACCTGTCAGGCCAGATTAGTAAGATTCAACTTGTAGTAACATTAGATATTACAAACAGATGTGAAAAGGAAATGAATGTATCTATCAAAACCTGAGGGCAAGATCAGTTTTGAAAGTTTAGATTGTACATAATTTGTTGCTAATAAGGGTTTAAGGGTTTTGAAATCGAGTAGTCAATGACACTGAGAAAGCATTTACCATCTTCAGAGTATAAGTCATCCACTACAGATGGGTGCCAAACCAGATCCTCTTTAGGTTCGACAGCCATAACTGCACTTCGATTATCTGGAAGAGAAAAAAAAACGGTTGAAGAATGAAAATTAATTTGTTGAATTCAAATTCAATCATAAATATTTTCCAACAAAAATGCCTAATTAATCTTTACTGAACTGCCCCCCATACCCCAAGATGAAATGATTATTTCTGAAGAATTCAATATAAAATTCAGATATTTAATGAATTCTTTTTCCCCCCACCGTAATGAACATTTTTGTACCATCATCTTTTCAAAATACAATTATTTTTCAATTTCATTCTTCACCATACATTAAATATGTTCACAAAAATATACTTTGATTACTTAATAGTTAAACATAATTGATGGAAACATTATACAGCGAGACAAGAATGTGTACGTATATACATCAGTAAGTCCATAGCTTAATGAAAGAAGTTTTCATTTTAAACAACATATTCATTTTTATTATTAATTTTGACTAATATTTACTTTCATCTCAATTTTTAGTTGCTTTTCATCACAACTTTGACCATAATCCCATAGCAACAATTAAACAGCATAACATTTCAATAAAAAGCGACTAAAAATCAAGATGAAGGTAAAAACTAGTTGAAATTAATAATAATGTTACAATACTTCATCCAATAATATGAAAAAAATTGAAATTAAAAATAAATCCAATATTTGTTTTTCAACCTAATTCAGTGGTGAATATCAATCATAGATTGAATATTATACAATGAAAATTTTGATTCTTTATCGCTTTGGAGGTCCAAGATTTTAACCATCTGAAAAAGTACATTTTCGTTTCTTCACGGGTACTCATCAATTTTATTACACAATTCTTATTTTGACACAATCAACTTGGCCTAAGAATCACAAATTCTTTTTCTAAATATTTTTAATATATCTTGACACCAAACAATTTTACTTTTTAGTTTTTGAATTTGAAATCAAATAGACTAACGGAACTGTCATCTTCATGAATTTAGATTTAAGCTGTATCTTAAAATATACAAACAGAAAAACAAAAGATCTAACAACTGTGACCAGATGATTGGAATATAAAAAGTCACAATTGAAATTCTCCTAATTCAACGGAAGCCATATTGCAATCTTACGATCTTGTGAACAAAGCCTTTCTTGAAAATGTTGACAGCACTAACATTGATAATCTTTCATGTTCGAAAGATAAAAATCCATTTTTGATTATCAATGATAATTTGAAAGCATCTCAATCGATATTTCAATTTTTTTCTAGCTAATGAAAGAGATATATTATTAACTACTAATTCATTACTTCATGTTGGTTGCTCTGTAGAGAATATGGTTCAGGTTGACCAAATGGCAAATAGAATTCAAAAGTTGATGAGGAATTTTTCCATTCTTATAAGGAAAAAATCATACGGCAGAATCAAAAAGCATAAATTATTTTTCAAGTAATAAGCACAAATGTCAGATGTAATTTAAAAACTATGTAAAGTTTACAGAACTCTTAAAAACAAACTATTAAATTAACAGAAAGCAGTAACTTTCAGAAATATCTCAATTCTGTCGGCCAGTATAATTGATTAAATATTTGAGATTTTCAAATAAATAGGTTGAATAAATGCTGGTTGTTTATTTTTTACTTGAAATCATAAAATATTAGTTTTATCTAATTTTACGTGGAAATCAACTTCTTCGATGATTTGAAAAAAAACTCTGCATTTTTATGTGAACATATAAATGAACATCAAATTTTTATCTTTGAAAGAATTACAAACTTGCTTAATTCTTGGTTTGTCACATAACTGAAAAGCCAATTTAATATTTCAAAACTTTAATCAAAATCCATACAGGAAATGAAAGTCTATTCCATTTCAAAATCAAAAACTAACAAAAAAATGAAATGAAATTGTTTGGTGTCAAGATATATTAAAAATATTTTGGAATAGAAATTGCAAATTTTACACCACGCCAATTGTATTAGAACAAGGATTATGTAATGATTTTAATAAATACCAGTGAAGACTAAAAAAGTAAATTTTTGGACGATAAGATCTACGAGCCCAAATTTCATAACAAAATTCACCAAGTGACAATGTTACAGACTTATTGATTCATCCTCATACATGCAAATGAAAAATGATTATATTCTTGCCCATATCTCTCTGACCATACGTACATATGTATTCATAGGGGGTCGTACAACATTGATTCATTTAAATGAACAATGATTAACAACTTACCATATTCTTTTTTTACCTCTTACCAACCTACAGATCAATTAGAAGACTATTCTCACTTCCATCCATATAAAACAACAAGAAATATATATAATGTCAAACAAAATACTTACAACTAAAAGGAGGCAACTCAGCTTGGTAATTTGGACCAATATTGACATGTCTAAATAAAAAGAAAAAAATATATACACACTGTACAATGATAAAGAAATGAGTATCGAACAGTAGCTTCTGCAGTACAGATGTTATTTATTTAAAATCATAATATAAAGCATCAAAAAATGAACACTATAAATCACATGTCAGTACTTGCAATAATGAATATATTGAATTTAATAACCATAAATAAGATGGATATTTAATTCAGGAAAAAAAAAATGTCCAAATATTGCACAGGGTCCAACGTGCTGGAATTATGACTAGAGGGCCATCTACTGAAGCTAAATATGGACAATTATGGATATTGGACAAGTTGCAAGGAGTGGCAGTCCTTCAGGTACCCTCATAAACCATTTGTCTAATCGTACGGCATATAGGGTAACCCCATCCATATACCTACAAGAGTAACCCAATACAGTAATTTTTATTTTTGTAAGCTAAAAAGAGATGAAAATGAATTATTTTTTCAATAAAATTTTGAATGGAACTCCCATAATTAAGATAGGTTAAACTTTTAAAAATGAGATGTCTTGATCAGGTTGTCACACTGTCAGGTACTTAGGGGTGATTGGAAAACTTTTAATTTGAAACATAGAGAGTAACTTTGTCTCAGTTATTCCGGTATTGCACAATACCTGATGCGTTAATTTTATCACTAATTCTCAAATATTCCACAGAGACTCAAGTGTTTGTAGTAATTGTGATTTTTTATAGGGCTTGGGTACTAGCTGGTGCCAGGGATGAACAGCTTCTTGAAGCTAAAGGGCTCCAACTGCAGTGTTATTTACCCATAGCTGGTAGAAGTAGATTCATGCCTTCCGCATGGGCATTAGTGCAAAGTGAATGCAAACTGTTTGAACTCGGAACATAGTTTACATTCTCCATACTGTTAACCATTAGGCTACCCACAACTCTCTGGAGAGTGACCTAGCCACCAAAAATAGAAATCGATGAAAACAACTCCTTGGAAGTTTAAATGGTTTATTTTTTTTAAATCATTTTTTGCTTTACTTACGGTTGTATATCAGTTTCTGGAGGTGCCTCGGGCTCAGGGGTTTCTTCAGTGATTGGAGATTCTTGCGGGGAAGGGCCAATGCTGGCTGAAAAATTCCATGCAGATATTTTCATTTTACTAAACATTCAAATAAACATGAGATAGAAGAGCTTCCACAAAATATTCCTGGTCATTCTGCAATCTCTCATTTAAATTTCCTTGAATCTTCCCATAGACAAATGATAAGAAGTTGAATATAAAAAGGCTAATCAATAGAAAGGAACTCTTACACTACTCAAAATGTAAACAGCACACATGAGAATCAATGAAAATCTAGTTTGAAACAGGATATATATAGATATATATATACATATATATATATATATATATATATATGTAATAGTTGTAACTTCCTAACTTCACTACTTCTAAGCATATATATATATCAGCTCTTTCCCAAATTCTTGCATGATGGCTATGATTGCAATAACCTCAGCCATGTTTTACTAGCATATCTTTTTTTTCATCTCATTCCTCCATCTTGTGTCTGATCATTTCCTACTGCATTTACTGTCCCATGGACATCATTCAGTTAATCTTTTGCTCTATCTGTTATCCTTCCTTCCTTCCTTCCTTCCTTCCTTCCTTCCTTCCTTCCTTCCTTCCTTCCTTCCAGCCCATCTCCATTTTTGTCACTTAGTTATTTGTATGATATCTGCAACTCTGGTCTACCCTTGGGTACAAGTTGATCTTTTTCTTTATCCTTAGCATTGGTATTTCAAAAGCTTTATGTGCAATTCCGAGTTGGTTTGCATCTGCACATTATAGCTGGTATTATGCGTTCATTGTACCCTTTACGTAATAAGCACACTGGCAAGGAAGCTCAATTCATACCAAATGCTCTCCAATCAATCATTATAAGTAGTTTCATTTTGATTTCATTGTTTTTCTCTATCTTCATACGTAGGTAAATGTACTTCTTGACCTCTTCTAGATCTTCACGCTATATTCTCATGGTCTTTTTTGGGATACATTTTTTTAAATTGTCGAACAATATTGTTGTCTTTTTTCTTTCCATTGAGAACTCTCAATACACTTTGAAACTCACCTGAAGATTCAGATGTTATCACAATGACATTAACAAATCTTATACATCTCAAAAATTCTGTCTCACAAATTTGTCCAAAGACTATAGAAAAGGAATGTTTTGTTTTTTTTTAATTTTTCAGTTGATTTTTCTTGTTCACATACAAGAGAATGCATATCTGGATTCATTCAAAGCTTATATAGTTCAAATTTTGGGATCTAGTGCTCTTGAGGACAACAAAAATATTTCATTTATGAAATCAGCATGAGCATATATATATATATATGTAACTAATATTAAAAACAAAAATATCTATACTTACTCCTCCTGCTCATTATCGGCATGCGTGCAGTAATACTGGGCGTCAACCGAGGGGACGCTGATCTGTAAGGTGTGGGAATGTTACAAAACAGACCAGGTCCACTTCGAACAGGACTCAGCATGGGGGGAGGTGTGTACGGGGGAGGAGAAACTGTACGGACTTCATTCCCATCTCGTATCCTTGGGGATCGTAGTCGGCTCTGGAATCCACTATTGCTTACATATGGCGGTATGATCAGGGGAGCTGGCCGATGTTTTCGTTTAGTACGAACAGGACTCGTTCCTAAATTAGGATTTCGGAATAGTCCATCACCTTCTGGTTTTGATAAAAGTTCATCATTGTGGCTGCGCCATTTTCCACTAACAGGATCTTCGCTTCGGCTGTGGGGCCGGTAGAGGAAGTCATCATTTCGGTTCTGTGGGCGCATGAATGTATGGTCTTCACTTTTCGATCGCTGGAGTTTATGGTCCTCCCCATTTTTCTGGTTTTTTTCCAGCTCAATCAATGACGAGCTCCTTGAGTAGACAATGCCAGACTCTGGGAGCAGGATTGAGTTCATAGTTTTCATTGAGATGGTGCTGTCAAGTTCAGATAGCAGCTTGTCCTGATCCTCATCAGAACCAATGGGTCGGAAGTGTCCAGTCGAATTTGACCGATGACCAAGTTCGTCTGGCCCACACGTATCTTCAAATGATATCGTATTGCCTGGAGCAGGAAAAGAAAACAGGGAAGTTTGGTTATCTGGAGAAGAAAACATGAAGGAATCTTTTGCGTCCAGATTCGACTTGGTAATGTCACCAAGAACTTGGTTTTCAGATTTGAGTGCTGAAGAAGACTCATGGGAAATAGAATATGCCTCAGCACCCGGTTCCTGTGATTGCTGATGGGTCTGTTGCTGCTCAGTCAAATTATTCGGATCAAAATTAAGTGAGACAGGGTTTGACATCCTGTTCAGGTCAATAGCTGGGATAGGATCGCTTGAAACCTGAGACGGGGTAGCATTGGTCGAAAGTTGAAGCAAAGGAAATGACTGGATATTTCCATCACGAATAAAAGAGGCCAGAGATTGGCTGTTTGTCCCAGCCTGGGCAGTGATGGTTTCAATCATAGAAAATCTGGATAGATTTGCCTGAGTGTAGACCACAGATAGAGAGGATTCTAGGTGATCACTGCTGGCTGGACGAGTCTCTACTGTGGCTGTGCGAAGAGTAAGTGCATCGAGTGTCTGACGGATAGTCGGCTGTATTTGGTGTAGTGGTGTTGCTTGCTGGAAGTCTTCTGTGTGGAAATCTGAGGCTGTGTTCTGAGACTGCTGGTTAATGTTCTGAGACTGCTGGTTAAGTTCCTGGCCAGATGTCAACTGAAAAGAATATAATAGGGTGAGTAATTAAGGAAAAAAAAACAATACTTCATCTAACCAATGGTTGTTCTTATATGGAAGGATGCATTTAAACCAGAACCATGATACTTTGATTTATAGACAAGTCTATAAACTACAAAGCACTCAGAGAGTGCTTACCTCTGCTAACATCATTGTCACTAAAAATTTAATGAAAATCAGTGCACAAATAGTTATGAGGTAACTTTGAAAAATTCCTGGAGCCAGCCGGAAATTTAGTCAAATCTTCTTTAGCACTGGCCAACCCTATAACACAATAAATGATAAAATTTTGTATTAATATGGTATGAAAGTATTGTTAATCAATAAATTGTTTTGTATAAAAATAAAATGTTTGTTTTGTAGTCTTTTTAATGACCATATTGTGCATTTAGTATGTAAAATACTGTTTGTTAAACTTGAAACAAGAATGGGAATGCTAAGATGGAATTTTTTTCACAATGGATACTTTTTTCTGTAGCACAGGCATGATTGTATCTCAGGACCCATCTTTTCACAAAGTACCATGGAAAGTATAAAAGGTGAAAAGCTACCAGATGACAATTCAAGATGAGGTTGGAATAGAAGAAACCTCGGATTGCAAATGTAGGAATGAGACCTATGAATGAGAATAATTGCACTAGAAAAAACATTCTTCGGAAAAGGCAACTTTTTAAAAATTTTACCTCCCTTCAAAAATTGAAAACAAAATTATTATACCTGAATTTGGACAGGTTGTTGTTGGTTTTGTTGTTGTTGTTGCTGTTGTTGTTGTTGCTGTTGTTGTTGTTGCTGTTGTTGTTGTTGTTGTTGCTGTTGTTGTTGTTGCTGTTGCTGTTGCTGTGCCAACTGATTAAAATGTTGTTGGATTTGTTGAGCTAATTGTTGTTGTTGCTGCTGCTGTTGTGCCAATTGTTGTTGTTGTTGCTGTTGTTGTGCCAACTGTTGTTGTTGCTGTTGTTGCAACTGTTGCTGTAACTGTTGTTGTTGTTGTTGCTGTTGTTGTTGTGCCAATTGTTGCTGCTGTTGTTGATCAGGTTGTTGTTGCTGGAAAAGTTGTTGTGTCTGCAGAAGTTGATGCTGACTAATCCCTTCCGTCTAAAAAAGATTATAGAAAGAACATTCTGGCTCTTTGGCTCTTCATTGAATAACGTTTCACCAACACAGTCGGCCGACATTGGAAGAACAGGTGATAAAACAAATATTATAAAATCAAATTTTGTGAATGATTAGAAATAATTGGGCAGACATTGATGCCCTATTTTGAAAACTATCAAAATTTTTAAAATTTTGTCCAAATGTTTTTTCTTGGTTTTTTCTTGGTTTTGCTAGAAAGAAAAAAGCCCAAATATCTAAAGAAACAAAAACAAGTTTTCATTAATTATTAAGTAGAATAGGACTGTTTCTGAGTCAAGGTTTGTTTTTTTTATTGAAACATCAGTCAGAGATGAGCCAAGTCAGCATAACATCATTCCACCAAAAAGGTTTCAATGAAGCATCCGCATGATGGAACATCCGTCACCTAACTGCGTGTCGGCAAAACATAATTCAATGAAATGTCCAGACACGCTGACTTCTGTGAAAAGAGTGGAAATGCAATATAAAAATACTCAAACTTCAGCTAGTCTACTTCATCCTGATTCTAGAAAGATATCAATAAGAATACTAATAATCATATATATGAATAGATATAATCTCAATTATATATATGATAACTGTAAATGTAATATGAGTGGACAGCCAGGTGCTCTTGAAGTGTTTTTGCATGCAAGTGAAATTTTGGCACTTGATCTACCAAGACTTTGTGGATCTACACCCCAGGTTTGGAGGGTGTAACTTGATTCCCTGGGAAAGCATTTTGCCTGGCTTGGCAAGGGGGTGGCCAAAGTCCATTATATCAGATAATACACTTGAATCTTGGAATGTTAAGTAGATGATAAGAATTATGATACATCTTTTCTAAATTTTTTTTTTCATCTTATTGAATTGTTCGTACATCCTATGACAGTTAAGTAAGCAACATAGATTAGAAAATAAAAAATACGCTTCCAACAAGGTTTTGAGCCAGTCTAGTCAGAACAATTCCTCGTTGATTAGGCTACAAAAGCTAACCAATAGATGTCATTTAAATCTAATCAAATAGCTACATACTTTGAGTGAAATGCACCCTAAGATCCTCTCATGGTAACAGTGTCACGAGCATGAATGATATTTATATATATATATATATATATATATATATATATATATATATATATAGTGCCTTTTATTCCAGATATCATTATTATTGGTCATGATATAGATATTTTAGTGCAAGTAAAAACCACTGCTTGACCAAAAGACTGAATTACGGAACTACCATATTGTACCATATGGGCAGCTCTATCATAGGTGCTTACCAGTAGGCTGGATGTAAACTTATTGTGTCTCTATATTGACAATAAGTGGTCAAAGGATCTATATGTCATTAAGCCAAACCCAAAACATCTTGGTAAAGTAAGTGAAAGTGCTAAGACCTTAATAGTTTTGTTTTTTTTAGCAAAGATTTTTCAGATCAAAATAAGGGTACCTCCTTGACAACTGGAACTATGGTAATTGAATACCCAATAGACTTTTTATTTCTTGTTTTTGAACTTGAAATTCTTTTCAAAATATAAGTAATTTTCTCACCTGGCATATTTGAGATGGGATGTGTGTTTGGAAAACAATTGGCTGGGCAGTAACAGAAGTTTGCTCTGTTGCCTGCCCAGACTGGTCAACAGCTTTCTGGAAAGTCTCAGCTAAAGCTTGGATGCCAGCAACATTCTGCTGTTGTTGTTGAAGTTGTTGCTGTTGGAGTTGTTGTTGCTGCTGCTGTTGTTGTTGTTGTTGCTGCTGCTGCTGCTGTTGTTGTTGCTGCTGCTGCTGCTGTTGTTGTTGCTGCTGCTGCTGCTGTTGTTGTTGCTGTTGCTGGAGTTGATGCTGTTGCTGCAATTGTTGCTGTATTTGATGCTGGAAAAATTGCACTTGTTGTTCAGAAGTCAATGTCAGAGCTTGGTTTGTCCCTTCTTTCAGAACAACATTTTTGATGTCTTTCGCATTCATGTCTTTAACATTCTGGTCCTGAGATGAAAAATATATTTTGGTGCTCAATAACTAAAGCAATAGAGAAATTAGACTACAGTTTGATTAAAATCTAAAGAAATCATCTTCCATAAAACGATGCATCTTGCTACACACAGATGAATCATCTTGTTTTACAGTTGGGTACTCACATCACTACTATGACATCACCTCCTACCACTTCTTGGTAGAGTGCCAAGTCCTGCTGAAGTCTTACTTGGAGCTAGAGGCATATTGTGAGAGAGTTTCATTCTAGGAGCAAGAGGTTGAAGCCATTGTAAACAGGAGAGAGGATACAAATCATCAAAAGAGCGAAAGATAATAAAGTAGAGTTAACAGTCCGAGTAAATTTAGGTTCTTAGTTATTTTATGACACCAGTGACAACAAGGACACAATACAAGAATCAGCCAGGATTACGTCAATATAATAAGGCAACACAGAAAATAGAAGATACAACATTTGCAGCTAATATTAAGATTGTCCTCTCGGATGTTGTAATGGTTAGCAAGTCAGCCTCACACACAGGATGTCACGGGTTCAATTTCTAGTACAAGCAAAGAGCGTGGAAAATTCTTCAGAAGACAAATTTCCCGGCGCACTCAAGTACACTTCCAAGCTGTATGTTTGGGGTGGAAGGCACGTATCGACAATCTTATGATCAGGTCTTCCCCAGGATGAAAAGCAAGCATGCCTTTACCCATCTTCCAAGAGGACGGGCCAACATGGAAGATTATGCCTAACTGAAACCCCAAACGGGTTACAGATTCTGTAACATAGCAGAGGGAGTGTCTGTAATAATTGAAATCATTACGAGAATATCAACATTAGTACACCAAAGAATAACTTTCTCAGATGAATTTAATCAAATATGGAATTTACCTTGAACTTTTTGAAGTATCCACCATGAAGTCGCATGTGTCCATTCAATGCAGGGATATTTTTGAATCGTTTGTCACAAGTGTTGCATTTGATGGGCTTCGATTCATCACTATAAAATGAGAAGGAAAGGAGAAAAAAATTACAAAATTGTTATCCAGAAATTGCACACATGAAGTGAGGAGTAATCTAATAATAAAAATATTGAATCAAATTATTTTTTTCATTTTTTCATTGTATCTACCATTACTGTATTTATGTAGATTATAATCATAATATAGACAATAAAATAAACTTAATTATATAACTGGAGTAAGTATGTCATCATCATCAGTCTTCTATGGTTTGTTATTGGACATAGACCTTCCTCAAGATTTGCTACACCTCTCTATCATGGGTGTCGCAGTGCCTATATCTTCTGAGCCAGTCCAGTTTGTCTTGCCATCTCACATTCTGCCAGTCTTGGTTCCATATTTGATCTGTAAGGATCCATTGGTTTTCTGCCTTTCTTGCAACATGACCAACCCGTTGCCATTTGATTTTCCTAATGGTTTCTAAGATGTCTCAGACGCATGTTCTTCCCTAATATACTGTGCTGTTTTGTGGTCTCTCCACGTGATCTTGAGTAAGTATGTAAAGAATTCTTGATCTTTACAGTCTTTGATATAAAGATAGACTGGAACATTTTCAGAAGAAGTGAAAAAGAATTTGAAGGACTTGAACAAAAGAAAGCAAGAACAATTACAGAAGGCATTCAATAGGGCATCTATCTCAATGAAAACAAGAAAAGGCAAGCAAAATAATCAATTTATTTACAATCACTGAATATTTTCATATCTCTATAATACATAATTAGATTCCAGCTAGATACTTGTAAACTTAGAAATTATACCCCAAATAGTGTCTTCCCGAAGCACTGGCAATTGCTTAAGTGGAGAGAACCGACAAGTAAGAACAGATCCTACTCGAGATCTCTAGTATATCTAAATAATACAGGCTGCAGGAACTTTAACAAATTAACACTTAGTGCTAATAATTGTGGTCTTAATGGTGAAGTTGGTAGTGATAACAATAAGTAACAAAACTGTAAAGCTAGCGGAGAGTCCAGGACCTGATTACCAAAGTTAATTACACTGGCAAAATAATCTTTTTAAGAGGTGGCAGACTTTTACAGCCAGCTTGTGCATCTGGAGAAGGAAACTCCTGCAGAAAACCCATGCCCTTCAGACCTTACTTCTATTGTCCCAATTTGGTGGGCCATGGCACATAAATCCTTGGTTTCAACAGTGAGATCAGTTCTGTGCATGCCATACTTAACCTTAAAATTTCAAGCCCAAAATGCTATCCCACACACCAGCCTCACAGGCTACCTGTAGGCTTGCAAAAGATATATTTACATATTTAAATTCACTATAAGTATCAACTAAGATTTATTACTTTTTGGGGATCTGGGGTTCAAGTTCCTTCGTGGTCTATACCTCGATACTTAATGAAGATGTAGAAATGGTTTAATTCAGCCGATACAGAAATTTTGATTTTGCCCTTTCTTTTCATAAAAGAAGAAAACAGGCAATATTTGCACCAAGCATAATATGAGATATGTAGTGAGAAAGGAACTCATTATGTATGGCTTACCTAATAATAATAACTGGTTCTCTAACTCACATGGAGAGACCATAAGACAGCACAATACATCAGGGGGGGAAGACAGGAGTCAGGGACATCATAGAATCCATTAAAAATCTCAAATGGCAATGGGCTGGCCATGTTGCAAGAATGGCAGACAACCGATGGACATTACAACTCACGACATGGATCTCCACAGATCACGTGCACAACAGAGGCCGACAGAGTATTAGATGAAAAGATGAGCCAGACAAATTCAGAAAGTACTGGCTCTACAATGTCCACAATAGAGAAGTGTGGCGAATCCTTGGGAAGGTCTATGTCCAGCGACGAACGTTAAAAGACTGATGATGATGATGATGATCTTAATTCTCCCAATAACGTAAGACTAATATGCATTACCATTCACTGGCAAAAAGCTAAAAATGGAAAGAAACTACTCACCCATTCACAGGTTTTGCTTCAGCTCCCGGCTTTGATGGTTTGTACCAAGCGCCACGTTGTTGAGCTGATAACTGTAACGTTGCTGCAGACTGGTTGGGTAATGGTGCAGGGCTGATAGGACTGATCTGCTGTAAGTAGCCAGGAGAATGGTCAGACTCTGTCCTTGGACTGCTTTGGCCAGGTGCCTGACTGACCACATTCTGATTAACAAATTGATTATTCTGAAAAAATTTAAAGAATCAAAAAATAAAAAGACCAATGCAGGGATGCATACTTTCATTCATATCTTCGGAAAAAAATAAAAAATAAAATAAAATAAATACAGCAAGGAAAACAGCACAAGATTACATCTTCCAAATGAAATTAAAATGGGAAAAATAAATATTATTGATTTTCTTTCCAACAGATGAAAATAAAAAGGAGGGTTCAGTAAACCATTATTCAGCTATTAATTTATTTGGACAATATACACAACATTTCACTAGTTTATATACAGAGGAAGCTACTTAATATAATCACTTTGGGTCAAGGTCTCTTAAATAACAATAACCCACTGATGAAATTAAGCAAAGGATATAACAATCGGAACAATTTACTTGAGAAATTTATCATTATCGACTTCTGGCTTGCTAAGACTGTCAAATTTCACAAGAGCGATGTTAACTATATGATTGACACTGGACATGGGGTTGGACTCTTCTGATGTGGAATCAGAGTTGTCATTCTCCTAGACTGGTAACCAACCAAGGCTGAAATGTCCAGTCTGACCTGCTTGGGGTGGGGGGGAATGGATTTATATCTTCTCCAAGGGTATCAGTATGAAATTAACGCAAACAGCCTCAGCCGTAGTATGAACCGATTCCATTTTCCATACTGCTAACCATTACGCTTACCACGCCTACTTTGTTTACTTTACCCCTTTTATTCAAAGTAATATATCTATGATTGATCAAAGTCGCATCTGTCAGCAGACTGAAAGAAAGGTGATCAGTAAGCACCCAATAAAAATGACAAACAAGAGAAAGTTCCACACTCTAATACAACCAAACAGCACTTCCATACAAAATGTCCCCTGGAGACAATAAAGCACAATTTCAGTCTTTGAAGTAGCCAGCCATTTTGAATATTTAGAAATCAGTTGCATGGCCTTGATGAAATTCAGCAACTATCACATTCACAATGACCAAACCTGCCAATTTTTCACATCTCATGCAGGTTTTTTTTTGATAAGATACCACATCACCCAGGTCTGTTAGACACCCTACCTACAGTCAAGATTTGGCTACTTGCAACTTCTGGCTTTTTGAAATTGAAAAATAAGTAGATTTCAAGAGATTAAAGAGAATTTGACAAGGCAGCTTATGGCAACCCTGAAAGAGGACTTTGCAGAAAAGAAGAAGATTTGCTGGGATAAGAGTTTGAAGTCCCAAAGAAAGTACTCTGAAGGGGGCCAAGGTGCCATTTTTTTTTGCAAATATCGAATTGCTACATACTTTCTGGATAGTCCTTGTAAATCACAAATAAAATGTTACAAAGATAAAGAAGTGCTTAAGTGATAAGGTTATTAGTCCAAATAAACTAATAAAAAAAAAAAGGATGAATTTCATAAATATTGAATGTATATCTCTTAATAAATTTACAATATAAATTTCAATCTAGAAATCAATCTTCAGTCAATCATGTAAATTGGTCAACATTTAGGATATTATCTGCATGCAACATCATAGATAAAATTTGGCCAAACAAAACATTTTTTTTTCAATTAATACATCTTCAATTGTGTCATGAAGCAAACTTCGGATTAGTAGAAAATGAAAAAAAAACACTATTCTTCAGGTTTCAACTAGTTTGTAAAGCATTTCTACTGAGATAAACCTCTTTTTCTTAGAAAAGCATTTCTTAAAAGGTTTTCCTTGGCTAGGTGGGATAGCATTAGGCAGCTAACATTTACTGAGAACACAAAAGGTGATTGACAGAATTGAAAAATGATTTAAAGAGTTCATTTCACAAAATTATGTTTGCGAAAAGAAAATCTAGACCCAATTTCTAGTTCTACTTATCTAATTAACTATTATACTACACAACTGATCCCCAAAAGACCAAGGGTACATGCACAAATTGTGAAAAAAAAACAAAAACAAAGACAACAATGATTAAAACACATAGTCCAACAAAATTCAGAGAAGTAAATCACTCCTTAAACTACTGCTTACTGATAAAATAACTTCCAAAAGCCTTTTAAAACTAACCTACAAAGGTTCTCAATGTTTAAATCAAAATGTTCCAGTAGATTTCTAAAAGAGATCTACTGGACATATGTATCCCTAGGTTTCTATGTCTGTTAGGAAGTAACTAACAAAAAATTCAACGAATCACCTATCTGTATCTTAACTAACTCACATGACCGACTGCCGTGATATTACATGAAGTTTCATAAAACAAAGTAAAGAAGGATGGTTTGTACCTACTCTTTGCATTTATTCAGCAAAATCTTTTACTTTTTACAGAACCTGGAAATCGTTTACTTTCAAGAAAGGAACTATGAAGTCGCTTTCTTTATTCAGGCTAACTATTCAGTTTCAAATTTCCTTACTTAATCTTAACATTCTTTATACCTTACAAAAATCCCATGATAAACAAGATAGCAACTATTTTGCCGCAGAACAAAATTATTTTAGATCTGAATTCTTCCCAATACTTTTTCGATAACTAATTCTTATGAGGTATTAACTATAAAAAAAATATTTTTACCATGTATCATATTTCTAAGGTGACTTATTCAAAGTTTTTGAAAGCAAAAATAGTCTCTGAAATTATGCAAAACAAATATTATAAAAAGCACACTAACAAATTTTAATAAGAGCCAAACGATAACTTCACATAATTACAAGATGCTATACAAAGAAGAAGCACCATCTGAAGTTAGGAATGTTTAATAATGTTGCTTGGAAGGTCACAAAAATAACTTTCCAAGCAGTTTTCAAAGATTTCCTGCTCTTATTGTCAGTGTCACTTTTTTTCTGACATACTTCATAAAATCAAAAAGACTATTAATGCTCTCAAAAAATTCAAATGGGGTGTTTTCGCAATATGATACTTGGTAAAAAAATAAAAAGCAGCCAGAAAAAAAAAAAAAAAAATTTTCTTTAAACCTTATAAATAAGGTCCTGCGGCCAATTAACTGTTTCAAATGATGCAGGCTGCAGTACCTGCTGCTGCTGCTGCTGCTGTGACTGTTGTAGTTGCTGTTGTTGTTGTTGTTGTTGTTGTTGTTGCTGTTGTTGTTGTTGCTGCTGCTGCACTTGCTGCACAGGATCAAACTGAAAGTATTTTGGCTGTGTGTTGACAAACTGTTGATTCTCTTCGGTATTCACAGTCAAATTATAAGGTGGTGGGGCATATTGGATTCGACTTGCTCCATTACTGCTGTTGTTATTGTTGCTATTGTTGTTATGGTTGTTGCTGTTGGAGCCAGCATCTGAAAAGAGGCTACTATTGTCCACGACACCAGTTTCTTGGTAATCCATTGGTTGACCACGGCTCAGTTGAGTAATATGAATTCCCGTCTGAACAGGGGCGGGGGCTGGAAGAGAAGTTGCGGTTGGTGCAGGGGCTTGAACAGGAACTGCAGTTTGAGCTGAGGCAGGAACTGAAGACGCTGCTGCTGGAACTAGGGCCGGGGTGGCTGCTGATGTTGAATGAGGAATAATGTTAATATTTGTAGTTGCAGAGACAACACTGGTGCTGGTGGCACTGTTTCCACCAGCACTGCTAACTTCACTTGGCTTGTTGTGGTGATTCTCTAAATGTCGTCGAAGGGAGCGGTTATCACAGTAACTTTTATCACACCCATCCACGCTGCATACATAAGGTTTCTTATCACGGTGTGTAACTAAATGTCCATTTCTGATTAAGAACAGGATAAAAAGAAAACAGAAAAGTTTGTAATAAACATACAATTGTACATCTGGAGGATTCAAAACTTTCTAATCACTTTTTATTGAATTTGGCATAGATATTTTTGAATGTGTTCAAAATCTCTCTATAAGACGCATCAAATCAGACGTATTTCAGTTCTAAGAATTTGAATTTGACAATATTTTATATATTAGAAATCTTAAACCTTACTTGCATTGTTAAGTTTTTAAGGAAATATGAATTTGTCTCCACCCCTTATCGCCTGAAGTCATCTTTTTACTATTCGGGGGATCAACTCCTAATTCAATCCTCAGTAATAGATGGATACTCTATATCATAAGATTTGTGATGCAAGCTGTTACAGCATGGTAATCATCAAGAGTATTGAAACCGTTCTGAACACAATGGGTAGTATCAAGCCATATCAAGCTCAAGAAAAAGAGTACAGACAGTGATGACAGATTCGCATCAATTTCAAAGCGCCAGAGATATTTCTTTGCAAAGAAGTAATTAAGAGTTGAGTACCAAAAATAACTCAATCATTCTTCTTGCCATTTTTTTCCTTTTTTCTTTAATCCTTGGATTTTCACACAGGAAAGGATACCAAAAAAGTGAGTTGGGGTTGGGAAGACATAGTCAGATACAAAAGCTATTTAAACAATATTTTTTTCAATTAGATGCAATGCAGTAAATTAACTTTAAATAACTGCAGCTGCCAGCTCTTAAGATTCATTTTTTCCCTCAAAATCATATCCACCTATCAAACTGTGTCCTATGTATTTTGGTCAGGTGACCAAACAAAAAAAATGAGAACTGTACAGCTAATTAGTCCAGGATAAATTGCAATGAGTGGATAAAAATGCTCGTGAAAACATGTTTTGCAGACCAAAAAATACAGTCACTATATTCAAAGTTTTTTTTCTTTAGTGAATAGCTTATTTGGTAAATTTCAACATACTTTCATGGAAATCTATGAAATAAAAATATACCAAACAAAATTTTACACATGAATCCGCATCTCTATATGTACATATTTACACATGCAGGAAATCAGTTGCCTATCATAGCCAGAATAGAATAAGAATCATAGCTACTTAAGATATTTTCAAAAATAAAGCATATGCACACACACACACTGATACATCTATCCATTTACATATACACACACATATATATATATGTATAAATATAAACATAATACATGTGCATATATACATCTATGATTGAGCATATATATGCATATGAACATGTACACATTATATATATATATATATATATATACATACATATATATATAAATAAACACACACACACAAACAAACACACATATGTATGTGTGTGTGTTAGCTATGTGATGGTAGTTTAGAAACAAAAGCAGATGTTATTAATTTTTGACTCAGATGAGAAAAAAAATAGTAATGAAAATGCTCAAAAAATTTCCTGGCAGCTTACTGTATTTGATGGCATGAGACTCCCTCATTTCAGCAGGGAATATAAAAAAAAAAAAAAACACATTTACTTGAATTACTCTCATTTATCACACAGTTTTTTTAACTCCTCAAAATGCAGGGCTAGACAACAAAGATTACATTTACCTTTTGTGCTATTTTTGGGGAGAAAAAAATGGGGTATCTTATACGTTGTCAAATTTGTCAACAAATTGGATACATCTTGTTACAGTTTGATACAATGTTTGTAATCTCCGCTGAGAGATTAAACCCCCAGCTTCAAGAGAAACATTAAATGCATTGAAGGACACTTGAATCTTCTCTGTAGATAAAAACAAAGGTAACTTACAAATGATCTTGTCTCTTGAAAGCCTTTGAGCAAATCTGACAGACAAACTTGCGCTCATCACTATGCGTCAACTTGTGTTTTACCAAGGCACTGGAGTTGTTGAGCGTCTTCTGACAGATCGGACACTGGACAGTTGGACGAGTGGAGTTGGACCCTTTTGGTGAACGTCCTTTGCCACGAGTGGCACCGGTAGATGCCCCAGCAGCTCGAATAGGAGAGGACTCAGTGGAAATACGGTTGCCACCTGCTATCAGAACAGAAAAAGTGATCAACAACTTGAGAGAAAATCTTTAAGCAGAAACAAAAAAGAATGTGTCAGAGGCTTGAAGGTTTAAAATAGAAACCTTTGTTTTTAAATTAAATGTTTCTCCCAATTCATTTAAAAATTTGTCCTAGTGCTGTATTTCTGGTGAAATGGCTAAGCTAGATTTCAAAAATGTCAAATTAACTCTTTTTCGAAGTACCTTAATCAATATTGTTCTATTTCATTGAATTTTTTTTTATCTATTTATTGCAATTAAAGGGATACAAATTGGACTAAAGATGAAAAACATTCATTTCATCATTTACCCAAATTGATACCAGCAAAAACAATCATCTCTTTATTTTTAGTTAAACAATTAGCATTCTAACTCAATCTTTAAAATGCCAAGAGCAACATTTTGCAAACAGCTGGCAAAATTTTTGATTAGTACAACTAGAGTTTCATCAAGTGTATAATACAGTTCAACAGCGAATTCAAAATTTGTGAAATATTTTCTTAAATAGTTTAGACCAATAGCATTTTTACAATAATGCTTCATTGATTTTTTCATTTTTTTCATTTCTAAAAAGATCATACATTTATGAAAAACTGAAAGAAAATTTTAAATAAATAAGAATACTTTGTAAATGGCTTATATAAGCAGAAAATTGCATTCAAGAGAGAGCAGTAATTAATTCCATTTTGTAAGACAAATAAATTTCTGCATATTCGGAAAGAAACTGGCATTAGGTTAAAGTATATACAAGGGAAACATAAAACAGTTATCACTGTATGTTCCAAATCTGTTACCTTCCATTTACCATGAAACTCATCTGTTACTGAATACATAGGTATATAAGACAGACAATTTAAAAAAAAAAAATATGTTCAAATATTACACTGTCCAATGCATTGGTATTATGACTAAGGGAGCCATCTACCAAAGTTTGATATGGATAACTATGGGGCTTGCAAGAGTTGCAGTAAGCGAGAGTCCACCAATTACCCTTGTGAACCATTTGTTTCACAGTCCGGCATATACGGTATACTATAAAGAATCGGTTTTCAAATAATCTTGACTGATTTTCAGTATTTCCTCTTTACTCTGACAGACAATGGAGAATGAAGAAAACAAAAAGGGTGATGATTTTATTTTTTGAAACATAATTTAATGATTGAATGCTTTTTTTTTTTTTTTTTTCAAATTCACACTAAATGGAAGGTAAAAAGTTTGAAACCAGGATTAAATATGCAGTGTAATCAATAGAAATAATGCACAAGAGAAAATAAAGAAAATCGGAATTATCTTCTGCAAATGCAGATGCAACATCAGAAAGGTGTAGAAAAAGGTCTCAGTACAAGCAATTCAAAGTGAAAATATACTAAAAAAAAAAAAAAAACTAATATATTTAGAGAAAAGCAAAAAAAAAAAAAAAAAAAAAAAGAAATAGACAGGATTGGTTAGTCACTCAATAGAAACAATCATACGACCCACTCCTTTTAGCAGCATGCAGTGTTTTGGGTGATCAATGAACAAGTCACTTCTCTCACTTTGGGGGGGGGGGCAATTCCCTTAAGAGTTTGAATTTTCAGAAAATAAGCATAAATGAAGCCAGACACAAACTAAGAGACTAATTTAGCATAAATTTACACTGTAATTGAACCCCCCCCTCCCTAAATAAAAAGCCCTTTTTCAAGACATAGGGAGTAAATACTTGTATTTTCAGAATTCTATCACCATTGGTACAACCTGTTCATATAACTCATTTCATAGATAGCCAGCTTGATGCACTTGAAAACTGAAGAAACTAGACAGTTTCTAATTCAAGGTTCTTGACACTAGGAAGCAACAACTTGAAGCTAGGATAATAAAGTAGTAAGAATTAACAAATAGTATCTGAAAAAGGTAAAAACGCATCTAGATTAGTTGTGTACTCGGATAGTGTCAAACCAATCGTAAATACAATTCATTTTAATATTTCTTTATTATATTCATTTATTGCTCAATCCTCCTTGTCAACTCAAGGACTATGTATAATAAGTTGACCAACAAAGATTATGAGAAACTGGGACCATCAATCAACCAATTGACAGTAACTAAAAAGGGCCAGCAATATGAATCAAGTGATATAGATCACTTGAACATCCTCTCCCAAAGACTGATTTTAAGGGAAGGACGTTACAATAATCCCTCTAAACATTTCAGGCATAAGACTTTCAAGACCCAGTGAATTTTGTGACCCCATCAGATGAAGGGCATACACAAACTATTGAGTCATAATGAAACATAGAAAAGTTCAGAATTAAGGAAATTAAACTAAATACTCGCCCTATCAACAGAGTAAATTACTGCCCCAAAGAGTTTATACAATATATAGATGGATGGAAAATCAGACAGCGTTTAATTTTTTTTTCTAAATTATTTCAATTTAATACCGCTCTTTCACTACACTGTTAGAAAAAAATGAAAGCTCATCTTGAAAGGGGGGGAAGGGTTGATGGGTTTTTTTTCAAAAGGAGGGGATGTAAAAAAGGAGGGGGCAATCCTGACCTCCCCATGTTGCTCGTGAAAGTAAAGAAAAAAATTTATCCTCAATTTCGAGCCCAAGATTTTTAAAAAATTATCCCCCCCCCCAATAAAAAATCTCCACACACTACCAGTGAGGGAGAAAAAAAAATCACCCCCCCTCAATTTATACCCATAAAGTAACAAAAAGAAGATTTTAAAAAAACAAACCCAAAAACTCTTCAATTTTCACCTCTAAAAGAGTTAAAGAAAAATTCCCCTTGGATTTCAAACCTTAAAAGGTGAAAAAATTTACTCCTCAACTTTGATCCCGAGTAGTGAAAAAAAAAATTCCCTTGGATTTCTACCCCTAAAATTCGGGGGGGGGGGGATTACCCCTCGGTTTTGACCCCTCAAAGTGCAAAAAAAAAATCTTCCCCTCAATTAAAAATGATCAGTGCAATAAGAGGTACATAAAAATGTTTCAGCTTCTCAAATAAAGAACACAACCATAGGTCACATTTTGATTTCGAGAATGGATTAGAAAAAAAAAAAGAATAAAAAATGTTCTTTCATTAAATCATTAAAAACCAAGAGATCACTCTAGCATGATTAATTATCATGCAAATTGACCCTCATCCGTAGAATGTAAACCCCCAACCCCCCCAAAAAAACATAGTTTGCAGAGTGGTTTTCAAAAACTAATTTGCTGAAAACACTACCCAGGATCACATTCATACCCACAGGAAATTTCATGAGCTTACATCTTTTAGTTTTGGTGGTAGGCAATACATACAGAAGTACGGACAAACTCCTGGCAAATTATAAGATGAGTGGCAGTAAACACAACTTTTTCAAGGAATAACTACAAGAATTTATGTGTGATTTGGAGTTAATGCATTTAAAAACATCAATTTTTTTATATGAGTGGAAAATATATTCTCAAACTTTGTTGTTTGCATAATCCTGCTGAACCAGAGTATATATATAGATTTCACTACATCACAGGGAAAAATAAGATTCAACTGATACAAGATAATATAGATATACAATATAACAAAATAGTCACATGAAGGGAGCTTGAGGGTACACAGCTGAAACACTGTCTACAACAGCATGTATACCACCCAAGATGTGAACAATAGTTGAAATAAATTGATGTATAATAATTACAATTTCTCATCAAAAAATCAGTTTTTTATCTGATTTTTTGGAAATGAAGAATTATCTATTACCTTCCAAGGCATATCTAAAAGGCTTCCTATTCATTGACATACAGCAATGGATATTTTCCTTCTAACACGATAAAAGTTACCTTTACCAAATCTTAGCTAACCAGCAACAGGAATTGGAATAAAAACCTCACTGTCTCAATTCTGATGCTCATATATGCCATGATTTTTTTTTATTTTTTTCTGTAAAAGGCATAGGTTAAGGAGCTAGTTACACCTTTCCAATCATTACACTAAAACCTTAGCATGACAAGTATTTAATGCAAGATAGACGTTGAAATTCAGTAAAACAAGTATGTCAAGCTTGGCTACTGCAGGGTCCACCTCTACTCCAACTTTTATTCCGACAGAAGATGGTTACTTCAACTTTCATATTGCATATATGATGAACAAAATAATCATAAAAATATAAATTTTTTAGTATAAATGTATTTATCTATTAGAATAGAATAGAATAAGCCCTTGTGGATCATAGATATGCAAGACTTGTCAATTTAGCTTAGTCAGTAAGAGAGCTGCCCACCAATCAGTTGGTTGTGATTTCGAATCACAGAAGGAAAATGTTACATTACACTTAACAGTTTGGTTTAACATGATGGGACTGACAAATAGTGAAAAGTTCATTACCCTAAATTAGGTGAGGATTGTTCTTATTCTTGTTACAGTAGAAAAACAAATTGAGAATATCCAAAGAGAAGAAAGTATCATTTTGTGTGAATTGGGTAGTCTGGAGAAATAGAACAAAAAAATTTCAAGTAAAATTACTGCTGGAATAATAAAATCCCTCAAGGAAAAAAGTAAAAGTAAGAATCATTTAACCACAGCAATAAGATAAGTGTTGCTAGTAAAAGGAATATCAATAGTAACAAGCGTGTTAATAGATAATATTAGAAAGTATACTATTTGAATAAGTAGCAGCAATAATGCTATAAGCATAGTAATGATAGAGATAGCAGTAGTAATAACGGTTGAGCTGTAACATGAGAAAGTCTAATAGAAACAGCAGCAGTTGAAAAGTAGTAAAATTAACCAATTGGACTGAAAATACGAACTGAAATAGTACATTGAATTTGAATGTATAGGCAAGGTAGTAAGATGCGAACTGACTTGGTGAGTTTAGCCCATTGAAATTTATTTTCAAATAATTATTCATATGGCTGAGAGAGCTCAACTTCTATTTTTAATTAATGCCTGTCTGTTTGTTTTGTCAGTAGCTTAATTAATAGCAGAAAACAAGATAGTATCAGTTTTGGTTGAAAAGAAAGAAGTCGCAGCTAGGAACAGCCGTCAGTAAAAGTAGTTGAAAATAACTTCAGCTCAAATAGTAAATAAATTAGAATGAAAACGGGTCTGGTTAGTCACTCAATGGAAACAGTCGCATGACATGCCATGTTGTGGTTGAAGAATTAAAAAATGAGGTCATCAATGATTGTTGATTCCCTCACCTTTTGTCGAATCATAAAAAAGTCTGAATCTTAAAAAAAAAAAAACACAAACACAGCCGGACATAAACTAAAAGACCAATTTAACATAAACTTATATTATAAATTGCCCCCCCCCGGAAAATTTATATAGGAGAAGATTTTTAAAAAACAAAGTGGAAACGTTTTTTTCTAAACAAAAGGAGTAAACAATTGAATTTTCAGCCCTCTAGCTCTATTGGTACAGCTTGTATGCATGACACATGCAGACATAAACCTACGATAACTATGTTGACAGTTTTGGTCAACGGTTTGTAATACTATTAATAGTATCAATTCTGATCATCATTAAAAGGTATCAGAATTCTATATTTGATGGCATTCCCAAGGAAAAAAAAATGGAAAAATAAAGAAATATCCCCTATCCCATGGACTATGCCCCAGGTCTCATTTGTAAAGTTAAGGTATCTGGTAGGCTAATGTTTACTATGATGCCATATGCTACTAGTACTAATACTTAGCTCAACTCCATAATACTGTAATATTTACCGAAACATCATCATTATTACTATCATAGGTATTTTATTTAAAAAGAGAATTATTGTAATAATTAGAGTTGGATGTTCTGAGACAAATATCTTCATTTAGCACCCAACTCAGGACGAATACAGGAGGGAAGTACTTAAGCTTTAGTATTGAATACAAACCTAAGTGGTAAACTATGCTGTCCTTACAGTTCTGATTTCCATCCTAGTGGCACATTTTGTCAGAGTTTTTTTTTTTTTGCCTGCTATATTGTAAGTTAGACATTTCAATATAACTAAATTCTCACCTGAAATTACACAAAAATTTTGTGCCACAGGTTTATATGCCAAATATGGTCATACTTAATATTATACAGTAGGGAGGGCACCTTACCATAGCTCAATATGTTTTGCTAGGCTAGCTTGCTAACTAAGTGATTTCAATCATCACTGGGTGCCCCAGGTTTGTGTCCAGACTAAGCTAAGCATGGTGAATTCTTAACTGCGACTCACTGTGAAGCAAGTTAATCTCACATACCTTGACTGCTGAAGTGAATCTGCTCCGCATTTGGCAGTCCTAATTGATGGCCTTGAGCCATACAAAGTCAAGCTAAGAAAACTCTCTGAGGTAGGAAGGAGCACTTAGGGCTGAGTCTTGTAAGACCTTCGTATTAAGCTTATTTCTCTTCACCGTTACATGCTTCATGAATATCCTTTAATGACAAAGTTCGTTGATTCTAACAAATACCTCAATATTTGTCTGATAAAGACAGTGTCCATGATCATTTTGATATTTGTAAAATTAGTAATAGGACTGTTAATAGTTACAGAGACAACAATACAGTAGATAAGTAGGATAGAAAATGAAATGAAACAATGGTTTCAAGCTGAATTACAAAGGTTGAATGAAAAGTTCAGTAGTTTTATTATCTACTTTTTTTCAGCAAAAATCTCTCTGGGGTTGATACTTGGATTCCACTGGAGAACTTCCTCATTATTTAAGGCCAATACTTTTTTTTATATTCTGAAAATTTTATTAGACATTCTATTTCTTAAATTAGATATTTAAAACAAGCATAATTAATAAAGATTTATAGCTTATTTATTTTTTATCATGATTTTGATTCAGTAGATTCCGCTTAATAGGAGTGCATTGAGACCAACGATATTGGACCCAATAACTGGCTGATCTGATTAATCAAACAACTTAATTTTTCTCAGACAATTAGACTCCTTCTTGTGGTTTGCGTTGTTAATACAACATTTCAACTATCCATTCAACAGCCTTCTTCAGATGAATTGGCCAACAGAACAAACATCAAAAAAAAATCTTTGAAAGTCAACAATCCTTCTCAAGACTATAGACAGTAACTTAATTTTTTTCATGCCATAAACATTTTTTTTTCTACTTGGAAAATTGAGTCACAAATTAAAATTACATCAAGGATTATTTTGAGAACTAAAAAATATATTTTTTCAGTAATTTTATCAGATTTCATATCAAAATTATTTATAGGTAAGCAATGTTGCTCGGTCATAATAAACAAAGCAAATTAGAGATGAATTGTTTCTCACAAAATGGTCTTATTGTGTGGCGTATCCTAATAAACATTGGTCTTATTGAACGGAATCCACTGTATCACATTAGTCGTGCTAAAAAAATTAAGCAAATAATTCAATAAGTGTAAGAACTTAATCATGATAACTAGGTTGTATTCATGCTTTATACTTTCATACTTAAGCATTAAGGTGTATTTATAGAGATAGCACTTGTTTGTAATTTTAGTATTTTAGACTAGCACACCTTCATACTGGATGATGATATTGATGGACATACTTACACAATAGGGTATATCTATCGCAGTTTTAACTGGTGTACTTTGTACTAGTTGAACTTATGGTGATATTGACTGATGTACCTGAGTATTACACTGCATTTATAATGATAGTACGGAGTTGTAATTATTGATATTGTATTAGACTGGCACACATGAAAAATGCAACCAAAATCAAGCTAGCTAGCCAGCTGTAAACAATAAACTCTTATAATAATTGAAGATACAAAAGCATCTTTCTAGAAAAAAATGCAGATGTGATTTTTATCAATGTTAAATCTTTGACTCATTCATTATGGAAATGCAGATATGATAGGGTCAATCCAAAGTCACACGTTGTTTACAGCTGAATATCTTAAATATCTAACAAATGAGAGAAATTACACCAACAACTTGGAAAGGAATGAATAATTTTTTTCAACTAAAATCTAATGGAAGTAGTCAAGTGCCAAAAAAATGAAATTACTAGCAATGAGCATTCCTTGAAGTGAATGTAAACAGATTGCTGACTTCAATTTAAGGATTATGAGGCTGTATCTAAACCAAAACATGCACAATGCATTTTTCAAATTTTAATTATTACTTTTGATATAATAGAAAAGTCAAAAGTTATGCACCAGGTTAAATATTTAAAAAAAAACCCTCTACATATCAATAAGAGAAGAGCAATAATCTTGCAAAAGCACAGAACATTTTAAAGAGTAAACTTACAAGCTAAAATTTCATACAATCATTCTGCTTGTTTGCATATGTGACCATTACACTTTCTGATTATTATTCATTCTCTTAGCATTTTTTGTCTTTTCTCTTTTCTCCCCCATCCTTGCAATGTAATGGACAAGAATGAGAATGGAAGACGATGCTTATGCTTGAATGGGAGCAGAAGGGACACCACCTACACTATGTCATTCAACCATTTTGCCTTCCTCAGAAACCTAAAAATCAAGTTAGTAGTAATCCAGACGAATATATACAGATAAACAGCAAAAGTAATCAATGATAACAACAGATATATTAGTTTCATTTGCAAATTATGATTAGTATAGATACATTCCATGAGTAATAAATTACTTCAACAAAATCATATATATGATAGTAATGATGATATCTTGGTTGTCAATACCCATGGAATTTCCATGGGTCCAGCTAGTACTCATTTATTGTTCTTTTGGTAGCCATCATTAATACTGAAGAGAGTAAGTCTATTTTATATAACCACAAAACAGTAATTAATAGTTGAAAATAACAGTTAGATTACAGCAATCACTCAAAAAGAATAAGTGTGATTGCTTGGTTTTTTTATGATTATAGTTGTAACAGTCATAACATTAATATTTGATGGCGATAGTAATGATATTACCAAAAACAATTCTGAAGTTTATACAAAAGAAATGGTTGAATATGTTCAACAAAGAAAATTAAGCAAAAGAAATTTGGGTACCCTGACTACTTTAGTATAGAATAATAACAAGTAGTAATTGTTAGTAACTGAGGCAGGACCGTTGTTAGTAGAAAAGCGAAGCGGTAGTTGAACATGTCCTACCCAAGTGTGCAGCAGTCTCTGATTCGGCAATTATAAGATCATTAGTTTCAGTGATGCCAGAGCCAAAGTTCCGATGATGCTCTTGGAGTGAAATGTGTGGGGGCAATGTCTCAATGTTGTAGGAACCGTTCACATTGCCTTCACCATCAAATAGGTCAAATGCTGAAGAGGAATTATGATTTTCCGGCAAACGAATATTTCCAGGGGGACCCATACTTCCTAGATTATTTCAAAGAAAAAGAAAAAAGGAAAAAAATTGTGCAAAATCAAATCCTAAAGCTGTGGTCTGAAGTAATGACAAAAAAAAGCAGAGAAGAATTGAGAAGGGAGAAGTCGCAGGAGTTGTGATATTATGAATAGATTACGAAATTCATCATTAAGAATAGATTTTAGACTAAAACCTCTCTAAGGAGCATGCCTAAAAGAGAAAAAAATATTTTACACTAACTTACTAGTGTCCTCATTTTGGTTGTTATAGTCACAATATTTTTGTCCTTATACTCACTGGCCTTCTTCAGGTGTCTGTCATAATTAGAAACCTTCTAGGAATTCACCCTTGTGATGTCACTTCCACTGGACCAGTATATATGTCTTTACTGCAACACCCAAACCAGACCACTAAGCCACGAATTAATCAGGAAGAATCAACTGTTAAGAGATATCCACAAACATGGACAACCAATTGAGAACTATCTACCCTAGTGGATTGGATAAAGAAGGATTCAGTACAAAATTCCCAGAAGGTTACCAACTCCAAAAAGACCTGAGGAAGGCTGGAGAGGACAAAGACTGAAATGTTGTGACTGTAATAACCAAGATGAGGATCCTAGATGGAGTAAATTAGAGTATTATAATGATAATTCCTCATCACAGAAATTTAGACAGAAAATATACATCATTATGATTCTAGCCAGAAAATAGTGAGATGAGGGGGGGAAAAAAAAGAGAGAAAGAAAAAAAGAAACCTACAAATCTTGCGCTAAAGACAATCATATCAACTGCTGAAAGAAGATTAAAAATAGAACTCAGGACTCCACAAACAATAAACAATTCTCTTCTCAGAATCGTCAAAAATAAACAAACAAGTATATACGCTAAAATAAAGCTGTGATCTACAATAGAATTTCTTCTTTTTTTTTTTTTTTTTAAATCAACATTATGAAAAAAATGTCTGCTAAGAGAAAAAAAAAAGAAAAAAAAAGAAAAAAATTAAAGAGAAAGAAAAGAAATCAAGATATAATTTCCTTTTCATTTTGCGAGAGACCACAGTAAACTTTCTGGAGTTACCTTTCCAACCTCAGTATCAATGGCCAACTAAAATCCCAACCAACAACACAGCATCCGGGTTGGAGGATAAAAAAATACAAAAAAAAAAAACCAAACAAAAAAGAAACTCATTTCTTTTTTTTCTTCATGTCCACTAATATATAAGTTATGGTTTAAATCCTGTTTATAGTCATACAGTCAAACTTTGCATGGCCCTGAAAGCTGTATTATAGAAGTGTCTCATATAATACTACTTATCAAATGCATAAACAAATGCCAGTGAAATTTGAGCCAAGAAACCAACAAATTGACAAAAATCCAGCATTTTTCATTATTAAAAGAAAAGTACTTGAAACAAAACAGAACACTTTAAATGCTTTCCGAATCTTAACTGAATGAAGCTGAAAGAAGAGCATCATGCAAAATGTTCATTTTAATAACGGAAAACGAGTAGCTAAAAATGCATACAGTGAATTGATTGAGAGCAAAATGTAAGTAGGATATTCAAATAATTTGTTTTTAATTTTTTTTACATAATTAAAAAATTTAAATGGGTATGAACTTTAATTAGATATAATTCCATAATTAGTTTTTATATATATATATATATATATATATATATATATATATATAGAGAGAGAGAGAGAGAGAGAGAGATACTCCTCTACAAAGGAGAAAAACTGACAAAAATTTTTATATATATCAACAATTTTTGTCAGTTTAATTTATCAATCAGTATTTCTCGTTTGCAGAGGAGTATACCTCCATTCAAAATTGTTTCAAGATTGGAATCGTATACTACCTTTTGATAATGACTAATGTTAGTCAAAAGGGCTTCAGGGATACCAGTTCTTACACTCTTATCATCCGCAAATATATACACATACACATACACACACACACACACACAAAGGTGGATTAATAAGTTTATAGCTAGACACAGTTATTAGATATTTTTGCAATAAGTACCTTTTTTGTGATTAATAGGGAAGCATTGTGTTAAGTGCATTGGCAAAAAAAGATTATTATGTTGGAAAATAAATACATGTTGCATGAAATTTACAGGTTTGCCCAAAAATGGAGGGGAGGGGCAGTTGCTCACACATCTACGAGTCTATTTAAATGGGGTATAATATGTGGAGATTTTTCAATAAAAAATATAATTTGAATCTTTAGGGAAGTGTTTGCCTACACAACAGGCTAAAATGAAGAAACTGATTAGTTTTTTCAAGTGGCCAAATTTTGACAGACATAACCCTGAAGCAAATAGAAAAAATGCTCATGAATAGGAATTATGGTAACATCAAGCAAACACATGAGAGCCAGAGAATACAAAATAGAATCTTCATTTTAAAGGCTTTAAAAAATATTGGCTGCCAGTTTCAAAACAACAGAACAAAGCATATGGTTTCAAATTAAGCTTTTATAATACACATACTTAAATTCCAACGAGCATTCTGTTGGAAAAGAAGCAACGTCAGCATCAGTTATATGCACCAAAAAAAAAAAAAAAAAAAAAAAAGGAAAAAAAGGGAAAAAAAGGAAGAAAAAAAAAGAAATATTGTTTATCTCAATTTTAATATATTTGAATATTCTAAAAGAACACTGTTCGTAAGGATACATTATATCAATAAATTGAATGAGCATTTTATTTTATAGCCAATAAGCTTTTTTATGATTTAGTAGACAGTCTGAGGAATCTATATCGTAATGATCAGATTTTTGTATGTTTGTTAGTAAGCTTGTAACTTCAACACAGCAAAAACAGCACATCCTGGTAAGATTTTTCTTAGTGCTATACCATTAAAATGATCCAACTTGGAGAATGAAGCAATTTTCAGTTTAATTTGCAACTTGATAATAGTATGGAGTCTGCATTTGCACTCATCTATATTAATTCAATCTGATTTCCCAAGATAGATAACTCCTAATAAATTCAATGCTAAAAGTAGTTTCTCTTATTTATCTGCATATAATCTATATACATAAATGCCACATAAAAAAGTAAAAAATGTAATAAGAATATAAAAATTAGAAAAAAAAAAAAATCAACTTGCAAAAACATGCTATCAGAATAACTAAAAAAACCTACTTCAAAGATTAAAGGAAAAATTATATGATTATATTATAAAACATCCTCATAAAACATGTTCTCGAGTGACATCATAATATCTTTTTTTGACATCATAAAATAAGGGTGTAGTTATACTTTAAAATTGTAGAGTAAATTAAACCCCTCCACTTAAACATACGGTAACAGTTGAAAATCACCTGGATTTGTTTTATTCTCCAAGTTGGAGCATTGTGAAGATGCAAGGCTAAAAAAAAAAACTGCCGACTATGTGATGTTTTTGCTGTCTTACAGTAATACACATACAAACAGAAAAATTATCTCTATCATAAAGATTCCTTATAATAGAACTACAGTTAAACCATGGCCACTGAATTCCAAATTAAAAATTGAAAATAATAAACAGGCCAAGACTATCATTGGCTTAATAAAAATTGATACAATCCGGGACAAGGTTAAAACAGAAATATGGTCCGTTTTTTAAGACTGTATTTGCAGCAGGTGTCTACATCATTATTTTGTCAAAATCAGAAAAAAATAACTTCCTATTTTTCCCATGCCCCCGCCCTGCCTTTAAATTACCAAATTCAAACTTCAACTAGCAATAAGATTACATTATTTATAAATAAAAACATTTACAACTTGATCCGCATTTTTTACTGCTAGTAATCTACCACCAATTTTGTGAATAAATAATCCATTATTACCAATAATTTTTAAAGATTCCTCCGTTGCTACGTCATTACAAAGAACCCACTCCTTCCTTCCTGCTAGTTTTGAGAAGCAGCAAGCCAAACAAAGTAAATGTTTTAATCACAAAAAACACAAGCTGAATGCAAAATTGCAAGAGAAATGCTTGTGATGGATAACATATGGGGGGGGGGGGAAGACAGGCAAGTTTTAGAAAGCGGAGAATAAACAAAATAAGTAGGCCACGCTTTTCACCTTTAAAGAAATAGCTTGTCAAATATTCAAAATATAAACTGAGCAGAATGATTTGTAACTGAGAATAGTCTACAAGGTTTTATTCGCTCTATTAAAGAGCATAGTTTACTCTATCCATACAAGCTGATCGGTTAAGTCAAATGATTTATTTGGTGATAGTAGTAGCCTTTTTCATGCACTAGATTTACAGGTTGCCATGAAACCATACAGATAAAAACTCAGCACTATTTTTATTTATCCAATCCATTTATTAATTTTAATAGTGTATTGCTAACTCACTGTTCACACATTCTCATTGCTGTACCACCAAAAAATAAATACATTCCTATTTATTTAAGATGTATATAATTTATTCATATAATAAATGTGTTCGTAATTTTTTTCTACTAGCTGATGTACCCATACCCAGAATTGCCCAAGAAAAAAAAACAAAAAAAAAACAAGCAAAAAACCCATAATCTAACAACACTGGATAGCAAATAATATTTTATGGGGATTTCAGGAGATCCTATATATGGGAAGGTAAAGATCATCGATTACATTTTCCTTGCATCTGACCACTTGACCATTGAGCGACCAAATCAACAAATTTTATTTTTTTGCAAAATGCGACCTACTGTAGGTGAATTGAGTGGTGTTGACATAGAGCTACGATGTAGGGGAAGTAACAGGACATGGATCCACATCAAAATCTAATCATTCCTTCCATAGCCTATCCCTCTACAAAATTTCATCAAAATTCATTGAGAACTTTCTAAGATATTGAGTGGATAGACAAAAGGAAAGAGAAGGACACAAGTAAATACCTCTACCAACTTTGTTGGCAAGGGAAAATAAAAAATAAAATTATTTTCAAATATAAAATGGAAGTCAATTTTCTTTTCTCAAAACTCCTAACAACCTCTCATTGAACCCTAGGATTCTGCAAAACCCCGGTTGAGAAAGACCGGGCAACAACTGACCTACACAGTGATGCAAAGAACTTCAAGCAATAAGGTCAAAAGATATAACTAATCATAGTTGCATTATAGTGCCAATTGTATTTGAACCCGGTTACAGGCAACGTGCACATGAAAGAATAATGCTGGGCCTCACTTAGAGAGACCACAAGACAGCACAGTACATCCAAGAAAAGACAAGAGTCAGGGACATCATAGAATCCATTAAAAATCTCAAATGGCGGTGGGCTGGCCATGTTGCAAGAATGGCAGACAACCGATGGACATCATGACTCACGACATGGATCCCCTGAGATCACATGCGCAACCGAAGCCGGCAGAATATTAGATAGAGAGACGAGCTAGAACAAGTTCAGGAAGTACTGGCTCCGCGACACCCATGATAGAGAAATGTGGCAAATCCTGGGGAAGGTCTATGTCCAACAACGGACGTTGAAAGACTGATGATGATATGTAGGCAAGGTATGGGTTTTTATGACTGTTCACTGACTCTTGAGCTACTACATATCTCTCCTGGTCAGTTTTCAAATCCAGAAAATAATATTTTGGGCAGTTGAGAAAAGAATTAAACAATCAAACACCAAATATTTCAATTTTTGTCCTAAAATATGTTCGAGGAAGGTTCAGCACTCAATTTGCAAAGCACAAAAAACTGATTAGGAGAAGAAAAAAAAAAAAAAAACGGATTTTTGATGTTAGGAATTAATTGCAAATGTCACAGAATAAGGACATTACAATGTTGATTCTTTTTTAATGCTGAAACTACTTACGGATAAAAATGGATGATAATTTTGATACTAAATTTATTTTCTGTTAAACATCTAAAAAATAAAAGTAAAGAAACTTATTTTATATCTTTTTTTTCAAATATTTCTCCTGACTGTAGACACAACTTCACAGTAAACTTTTATTCAAACACCTAAGAAAAATGGGAGAGTCACATAGAGGCTCAGAAAATGGAATTAAGTTCAAATTCTTCTCATAACAACTGGTTTTGCTTTTGGACTTTTTCTGAAGGCTTAACCCAAACCTTCCCTGTACTATCCTGTCACTAATCATCTTAACAATGTACTGGTCATTATCACAGCCCAATATTGAAGAATCAAGAGAGTAATGCATAGGTCAATTATTTCATAAATCTGACATACAAGTCAGAATTCTTTAACATTTTTTTTTTTAAATGGAGAATACTATCATACTAAATAAACGGAGAATACTGTCACACTAAATAAACACTAAATACTGTCACACTAAGTACCTCTTTCAATTTTGTAAGCAAGGGTAAATAAAAATAAATATAAAATGGAAGTCAATTAAACACCATTATTCAGGTGAATGAGCAACCTATATAATGATAATTAGCACGAAAAATTGAATCAGCAAATCGTGTTGGAACTCTGGCTATGACAATTGAAATACCTCTCTCCTTCACCCAAGGAGAGGCATAAATCCATATCTTCTACCAAAACTATAAGTAAATAACAGGAGCAACTAGGTTCTTTAGCCTTGGTTGGTAACAAATCTGCGAGATGGACAACTCCAATTTGTGATGAGCGGTCAGGGTAGGGAACATGTTTCTGAAATGTTTGGTTAATGGAGCTGGGGATAAATTATGATGAAATTGCTAAAGTTTAAAAAAAACAAAAAAAACAGAGAAAATAACACAACAGCCATCTCCACCTCTTCCCGACACCTCCAGTACAAGTGGAAGATTAGAAAAAAATAATAATAAATAAACTATCATATTGGGGAAAACCTGACGGCTAAGTTTTGGCTTGAGATTCTATCATTCAATGATATTTTTCTCTCTGCTATCATCTTTGTTTTTGTTTCACATTTTGGTGAGTCATGTCTTCAATCTTCTTCAGGTGAATGATCTACCCAGTGCAAAGATTTTGTTAGACTTATCTATACATATAAATATATACAAATGAATATACATATAAATAAATATATACTTGTAAAAACCATAATAACCCAGTTTATTCACATGTTTATTTATCTGTTCACATCACGTGAAGACATAAGTTTTACTCTCTTCCTCTCTTTAAAGTTGATTAAAGAGAGGAAGAAAAGAAGACTTCTGTGCCCTGCAACTAAAGTGTGACTGACTGCTGTAGCTGACACACAGACATGGTTTGCCGTGTCTGTGAGCAAGTTTGGCAGGAAAGCATAAGTTTTTACTCTCTTTCTCTCTTTACAGCTGGTAGGTTTGGGCAGAAAAACATCCATTTTACTCTCATCCTCTCTTTGAAGATGATGTGAGAGAATGAAACTTCTGTGACTGAAAATGATGCTTGAAAAAGGAATATTCTAAAATATTAATCTATCCATAGAAAACAAAAAATCCCATGACTTTTCAAAGGTACTATGCTAGTTTTACTAATGATCAGGTGTGGCATTTTTTGGTTAAGCACTGATCTTAGTCCTTCTGACAAAACACAAGTATACTCTTCTGCTTATACAATTTTAGAAAGGGGAAGATAGAAAAAGAAATATCTTCTTGTTCATCACTGCTTGTCTCACTCTGGTCAAGGGTTTTTTTTTCCCATTGTTCCAGATGTTCTAATTCCAGCTTTTTAGAATAAAGCCAAAAAATGAACCGAGTTTGATCCTTTAGATGTTCCCACAATTATGACCCTAGGATAAACGAAAGTAAAAACTACTACTAATAACCAAGTCTATAGAAAATGGGGTCACTAAATGTTTAACATGTGTAAATAGCTTTAGTTATTCCTTGATATCACTTTATACTCATATTTTAATGAGTACATTTTCATAAGTACATTTCCCTCTGACCAAATAATAACAGGATGAAGCAAATGTTGAGGGAGACTTGGACTTGATGTTCAATTGGAGAGTCTGTACTTAATGTGCAATGCTTTAACAATATTTTCAGATCTCAGACCGTCAGATGGCAGACGGTGACAAGCAAGTGAATTTTGGTTATAACTCAGAATTCATTTATTTTGTTAGGCTTATAAACACAGTCCCAATCACCAGTATAACAAACAGAATGATTATCTGGCAGATAATTTAAATAATGTAATGCACAATCAAGTTTACAATAAAATAGCTTCTTTTTTTCAAGTTTATTATATTAAATTATCTCTATAGATATCTAATTCACATGTATGCTTACATATTTATATTTTTACCAAAGCATTTCACTTGCTCAGCCTGTACTTATACTTCTCAAGTCTTCCATCCAGACAAATGCAGAACCAGAGAAATATCTGATACTACTCTATAGCAAAAGCATACTTTTGTTGACATTCCTCTGGTCTAGTTATAATCATTTAATGTTTCAGAAGAAAAGAGGCTTAAGATCATGTTAAAAAGTAAGTAATAAGCATTACAGTAAGTGTAGCATGTAGTGCTTTGTTATTGAAACTTTGGCTGGTTTTACTTCTTACTCAAGTATCCCTAAGAGAATGCAATGGAGTACATATATCTGCAGAAATTACTCTTTGGGGAATAAGACAAGAGGCCTTGTGTCCCACAAATAGGCTATACGGTAATACTTAATTTCCATCAAAACTATCATACCTGGAATTTGATCGCCAAACCCACTCTGGTGGTACGTGGCACAAGGCTGTTTACTTAATACCCCCATGCTCAGCATGTTCCTTATCATCATCCTGATATCTCACTTATCGTAATCATGTGAATAATGTATTTGCAATTGATCTCTTGAATAAATGACTATTAATGAAAAAGCAAAAACATTAATCTTGTTGATAATTCCACGCATATTTTACAGAAATTTGTTGATGTTTATGCCAGTCTATAGCTTAATGATGAAATAAAGTTTTGTTTTTTTTTATACAAGAATTTTTTTTTCAACAAGGAAGGAATTATGCAATGATATCCCCCAAAATTTAATCACTTCTTTCATAGCCCATTTCATATTCTTCCACAAAAAGTTATTGAAATTGTTGGAGAACTTTGGGGGTTACCGTGTGAAGAGTCAGAAACATAGAAATATGATTGGGAAAAAAAAAAAATTTTCTTGGATCCACCCCAAAATTCAACAAACTTTTCCTTGCCCCATCGGTGGGCAATGGAGCAAGGAAAGGTTGCGAATGGGTGAAAGGGTGGGCCTTCCACAAAATTTAATTGAAATTCATGAAGTACTTCAGGAGATACTTGGTGGATAGATAGAAAAACAGACAGACAAAACGGTGCGACTGAATACATATACCTCTAAACATTTATACGCAAGAGTGTTTTTTATTATGTCTATACAAGCCTATGGAAAAGACAGAAGATGTATCAATGCTTTTAATCTTACAGAAAGACAAGTATATAAAAGATGTTTGAGAGAAAGAAAAGACAGGAAAGGAAGACCAAAAGGAAAATAAAAAGACAAAAATTTCTCTTATAGAACAGAATTGAATCTTACTTTCCAGCCTTCATTACGATCAAGACGGAACATGCTTCATACAATCATAATATTAAGATTTTTAGTATTTATTAGCTTTATAATAAAAAGCAACAGTTATTATTTTCAACCATCACCATTAGCGTTAGCATTTTTTCCAACCTTCTTATTCTTTTTTTAATTAATGTTATCAGACATATAAATCCCAAAAATGTTATCTTAATCTGGATTTTAAATAGTCTGAAAGGAATAAACCTATATCAGAATAATCAAGGTAAGCATCAGACTGGTGTAGACAAAGTAGTGAGTTAGACCACTTCTGTTTATATATATATACACTGATGAACAAAAACATAATGACCCTCTGCCTAATGAGGTGATTGGGTATTCAATGCATCCACTGAACAGTTCTTACTTGATTGGTGCTAGGATGGCAATAGCAGGTCCTTCAACTGCAGGAAGTTATAAGGTTAGGGTTCTGCTGAGCAAACTTGTTGGTCTTACACATACTATAAGTCTTTCATGAGATTAAGATCTAGGGAATTTGGTGGCCACAATAAAGTCTTCTTCCTGTTCCTTGAACCATTCCTGTACAATTTGAGCAGTGTGGCTGGGCATATATTCCAGCTGAAAGATGCTACTGCAATCAGAGAAAACTATTGCCATGAAGGGTTGTACCTGATACACAACGATGTTGAAATGACGATACACAAGTATAATGATAAGACCTGGTATTTCCAGCAGAACATTGCCCAAATCATTAGACTGCTGGTTGTTTTCCCCACAATCCATCCTAGTTTCATCATGTCAGTCACAAGATCTAGCAACACATCTATCTCTCATGCCACAAATAACATGCATTCTTCCTCACAGACTTAAATAACATACGAAAAAAGTTGGGGGCTGTCTAATTCAATTTCACCAAAAATTTCATATTAATGCATGCTTGATCTTTGCACTAACCATTTTTACAACACAGCAGAAGAACATCAAGCATGTATATAACTGAAGTTGCAAGCAGTTTGGAACACCTTGTATTTTCCATTTCACAATCGGTTTTCTAAAATCATTCAATTTTTATCATTATTCATGATTTCAGTAGACATTTGCTAATTATTTTCTTTAAATAATACATAGTAAAATTCTGTATATATTTTCAAAAGTTAGCATTAAATTCTATTTTCAACATAATAACTAACAGAGATGTAAAATATTCACTATCAAGACCATATTGTTTTGGGACCAATATTTTTTTTATTTTTACCAATGGTTTTCATTCAGTGTTTCATTCCTGATTAGGTTGTTTCTGTGAGATTGCTAACATCCCTTACATATTATCTTTATTATTAATTTTAACTAGTTTTTACCTTCATCTTAATTTTTTGTTACTTTCTGTCAAAGCTAAATTAGGATGAAGGTAAAAATTAGTCAAAATTAATAATGGAAATACTATGTTACAATACTTCATCCAATAATAAGAATAGATTTATGATCTCTTATGTATATTGTAAAAATGAGTCGAGTTTTTTTTTAATCATAAAACCGAGTTACGTTCAATCTAGTACAAAAGAAAAAAAAAAAAACTTTGAAATACTAAGTGCCAACCGAAAATTCCGGGAATTTGAACAGATTGATCAGTCTATTCCAGTCAAGTTACCCAACATTTCCTCTCTCGTCTCTCGATGGATGTTTCATACATCATTTGCAATTATTCAAAGAAATAAAGAATTTCATTTTTTTCCTTTATTAGTGGAAGCCATTTTGGGACTCATGTTCCCTGATAGCTTCTTGAATTGATGTAAAATTATGTTACGAAGTTTTTGGCAATAACAAAATGGAACCATCACAGTTTAATTAAAATACTAAGATAACCATCCCTTTCAGTCCAAAAATTATCAAAGGATAAAAATTTAGCAATCATTTCTAATGAGGAATTATTGAATGTAAACTTGTAAAACTCATGCAGTATTTTTCAATCATTACTCCCAGAAAATCTACATGTGATATTAATTACAACATTCCAAGCAGTTGTGTGAATAATTAAATCCTCTTTCTTACAGGTCATAATGGTAGGAACCTTTCCTTTATATCTTTATAAAATTAAGTACAGGTTGCTATCCAAAAGTAGTCCTTTAAGACCTTTTGAATGCCAGAATTGTATAGGGCAAAGAAACAATAGTAATTTATATGGGGAAGATTTTTGAGCATTCCAGACTCCCAAAATTGTGATGATGGTATGATAGGCTGAGTCATCAAAGGTTGGGGGTGGTGTGAGGTACAGGGGACTGGGGTTAGGAGAGATGGAAAGAATGTGTGCAGAGTCTCTAAAACAGCTGGAGGCAAAACAAACGCTGAACACTATTTTCACGTTTTGTCTTCTTTTGTAAAAGCAAAAAAATTGAGTAAAGCAAACTTTCAAAGAGTGGGAGATACCTGCATTGCATTTCAATGCCTGGTTAGGCATAAGATTAACCAAGAACAAAACAGTGTTTCAAAAAACATAAGCACAAAAAAAATATGGCCACAAGGAAAATAATATTTCAAAAATACAAAATCTCTTCAGCCAACTTGGGATTTTCAACTAAGTAGTTTACTTATTGTTGACAAGAGACACCAGGACAAAATTTTCAATAAAAAGTAATATAAGTACAATCATATCCAGTGAACAAAATCATAAATTCAAGAGGACTGAACTAACAATCTTCTTACCTTATTTCATCCAGTAATTGGCATGTTTAGAACAACTGTTTTATTGGGACAACAAGCCAAGCAAGTAGCTTTAATTGATATAAGTTTCAAAAGATGCAGTAAAAAAATTGGAGAGTATCTTTCTTAAAAATGTGTGAAGATACAAATCACAAAGACGAGGATGTTAGTCCAAATGAATCATAAGGTATATACCAATAAAGCACATCACAACAGATACATTGAATTTTTAAAAGGTTTGTTGATTTGACTGATACACTCATCAGTTTTGCGTGTTTAAGGCACCAGATAGAGGGGTCATCATTAGTAATTAGGTAAAAGTAATAATAACAATAAGATGATTCAATTCAAAACAATGGATAACAGTACAAGCCAAACAAACAATTTTTTTTTCACAGTTCTCATACACAATAGTAATAGTTTTATAATCCTGGAGAAGATGTAAGAAACTGCACCATCAATTGAAGACAAAAGACACAAAAGACAACCATTGCTGAGAAAAAACAAGACTGTTCTATTCATTACTGAAGCCACACAAAACCAAAAGATGCATGAATTTTTTTGAAATCTACTTCAGGATCTTTTTTCCCTGATTTAGACAATTGCAAATTGAAAAAGAAAACCAACAGACAGACAAAGAGAAAGGAGAAAAAACAGACAGACAGACATGGAATAATTACCAAGAATTCCTTCTTCAAGAGTTGGAAGATTATTTCTAACAGATATGTCAAAAGTTCCATCAGGAAGTATCTCTCCATCATTGTAACTGATAGCTGCATTCAAAATAGCCTCACTGGTTGACCCTGGAGCAGTGGCGTCCGTCTGATATTGTACTGGCTGTGAGGTGTTGCTGACAGTAGCAGTTCCTGTTCCCACACTCACAGATACAGGAACAACTCCCGTGGCCGGTGCGACAACAGTGACAGTATTAGCTTGCGGCTGTGCAGGTTGGCTGGTAGTGAACGTTACAGGCAGTGTTGACAAAGACATGCTTTTCTCTTCCTGATTATGAGTTATCTCTCCCTGATCAACTTTGACAGCCGCTGTAGGTTTATTAGAAACAGTGCCAGTCGCAGGAAGGGCTTGTGCAAAGCTAAACTTCTGAAATTGTGGTCCACTCAATGTCTGTCCGTGGTTCACATTTGTAGCCGCAACGAGTAGTCTTGGGCCCTGCTGCTGGATTTGCGCTCCACCCTTGCCATCTTTATCCTGGGGGGCCACAGCAGACAGGAATCGCTGAATGCTCACTGTACTGTTTTCTTTAAACGTATAGACAAGTCCTGTGGCCGACGAGAAAGGAATATTAAGGATATTTGTAGACAGGTTGTTGCCATTGCTGTTAGTTGTGATATTATTGTTATTGTTGGTGTTATTATTGTTGTTATTATTGTTATTATTATTACTATTATTATTACTATTATTATTATTGTTATTATTATTATTACTACTATTGTTATTAATTGCAGAAAGATCACGAAAACTCTGTGTCATGGAATGTCGGCTACTTTGTAAGAGAGATACTGTGGGGGTTATCTCACTAACTTGTTGAAGACATGGTTCATTACTGACTGTAGCTATTTGGGCTGGGGAGGGAAAGCTGGACGGTGATGAAGATGATGGAGGCAGTGGTCGTGGGGGTGATGATGATGATGACGACATGGTTCAACCTAGCTGATTACCCACAATCCAAGAGTTGGCAGTCTTTGGAATTCCCACTCGCCATTGGTTAACAGGATACCATGAGCTGAAAGTTGAATACAAAAGTCGTCAATGAGAAAGCTACCAAAAGTAAATAAAATCAACACGGAGACTGAAGCCCGAACTGATGTCAGAACTCAATAGTGAAATCAAAATTACTCAAGCTCATTGATGGTTTTTTGCTTAGATTTTCCCCTTGTCTTTGTGATGTGTGTACACTCTAGTCCTCCAATGTCTCAAGTGTTATTTGCTTGTTTGGTTTCTTTTTCTCTTAAGGACACAACAAGGCAATTGATTACATCTCAATCGATCCCAGCTCAATTCTCTTATTGCTTTGTGTTACTTATCATGAAGAAGTCAATTATTTTTTTTATCTGTTAAATATTTCCTTACCCACTTCGTCATAAATAATTGGAAGTAGGAAAAATATTTATAAATACTTGACCTCAGCCTTCATTTGATGTTTGTTCTTGCTAGTTCAAATTATTACTTGCACAATTTGGATTTTAGCAAGTAAATAGAGCAATGAATTTTCTTTCATAGAAAAACCAGGTTTCCTTCAAAGTGGAATTTTATAATAGTAGCATTAGGGTTCAAAAGTGGGTACACGGTCCTTGAATTCCAACCAAGTTGTAGCCAGTGCTAAACTGAGAAAAGCTTAGAGAGAAGATGCAGAAAGTCACAAGTCTAAGACAGGATTCTTTGATTATACATAAATTTCAACAATGTTCCAGGATTTAATATAAGTTACTCTAATCAAACTTATAGTAAAAATGTTGCAGGCAAGAATTATCAATTTCAACTAAAGGAATCATCTCATTCAAAAACTAATTAATCATATTTTGTACTTCAGTTATATAAAAAGTAGGTTTCCAAATCTGATGAAATTTTCAGGTAAAACTTTAATGTAAACATAACTTAAATAAAAATCATTGTATATACATTTAATATCCTCAAGAAGATTATATAAATAGGTAGTAACAATTATCTAAATATTCCTCATTTAATTAATCTAAATCTCTGAGATGATTTATAATAATACAATAATTCATTTGAATTATTGTCAAATTGGTTGCTTTTCGGAATAGAATGGGTTCAGTTCAAAATTCAGAGAACATTCCCAAATACAAAAGGTACCCGAAGAAGGCCATAGAGTACAGCAGCCAAAATATTGAAATACAAAAACAACCAAGATGAAGACAACAATATGAATATATATTTGATATCATATTTTGTTTCCCCATAAACTAATATTATAAAAATGACAGGAAATTTTCACAGCTTCCTGTGTATAATATGATAGAGCGAATAAGTAGCACTGTAGACCTGAATGACATCTCAGAAATGTTTTTGGACAATATATCAATTATTAATCCTTCAGAAGCATGCCAAACTTAAACTCACCAAAAACATGAGAAAATCTTTTTTTTAAATCACTATTAATTATACAAAGGTGCAACAAAATATGATATCTTGAAGAGATGATAGCAACCTTTTAAGGGCTAATTCTTAATCAAGTTATTCACTCTGTATGCAAACCATAAACCATTTAGCAGCAAAAGTAAACAGCTATGTTAACTTTTAAGGTTCCACAACTGGGAATCATCATATGTTTATATTCTTCATACAAACAAGTACTAAGAAAGTATCAAATGGAGCAAAATAATTCTATGGTGCTGCTCAAAAATATATATGGTTTTAAGCATAGATTTTCATCCTGTTCTTATTCATGCACAATACAGTCTTATACATAGTACCATCCTGTACTTTTGTACGTAAAATTCATGGATTTTTCTATGTATAATGCAATGGAAGGTGTAAAACAACCAGTTTTCAATTTGTGCATTAGGATAATTTCAGAAGCCAATGTAAACCCGGGATTTGGACACCTTTGAATGCTCAAGGCAAGTACCAAGATCAGGGATAAAAAGTATCTGTTTGGCATTTATGAAAAGTAAATTAATATTACAAGTCATCCTAGCCAAACATAAGCAGTTGTAGATATAGGTTGATCAGTTATGAGAATAGTTATTTTAGAGAGGATTTAATGTACAAGGCTGGTACTTCATGGATACAAGGGAACAAAATTGCCAAAATATCACATTCTTTTCACAAAAATGCTCCATTTTGACTTCTAATTCAGATACAAAATTTATTGCACGGTACACTAATATAGTACCACTTGGATTTAATGTAATAACGGAAATTAAGATAATAAGTGTATATTATGTCAGAGGACATAAATGAGTAAGAGAGAACATTGCATTTGATCCAAATAGAAAAATCTGGGCAAGGACAAAGAATTATCCAAAATATCATAAAACACATCACAGAGAATCAGTGGGGAAAATCCTAACACAACAATTTGATAGAAATAAAAACAAATCAAAAAAACAAACAGCATAATCTCCAAATCAGACGTTTGAAGTACAACCTGTAAAACTGTACACCTCCATTAATACCAGCTAAAGTTAAGAGAATACAAAATATGAGTTTTAACTTTTACTTGAAATTTTATGTTCAGCTAAATTTTTATAATTCCTTCAAGTGATAAGCAAGAGCTCACCTTAAATAATATTACTCTAATGAAAAAGGCCAATCAAGAAAACTATGAGAATTCATATGTTTCACAGAAAGATTTGAGGTTTATATCTGAAATACAACTTTGCTTCTGACAGGAGAAACATGACATTAAATTATATTTTGGAAATCGTCAAAGTAACAGACCTATCATAATTCTTGGTTTATTTAAGAAACCCAAAAGTTTATTTTGATATCACTCTTTTGATTCGGCTATGACCTTTATTGTAACAGGTCTTCATTGTCAGAAATCAAATATCAAATAACCATAATAGCTATCATTTAAGTTAATAGAAAATGTAGAATAGAATTTTATAAGATTGTAAATAGTTTATAAAAACAGATGTCCATTGTCAAACTTAGATGTACCTAAGAGACCAGTATAATCTTTAAATTCAATGTTAACTTTAATAATATTTGATTATACTCTTGCTTGAAATATTGAATTTCACACAATTATGAAAAAAAAATCTGTTTTTTAAGAAAAAAAAAAATATCGAATGAAAAAATAATGTTATAATATGAAAATCATCAGACTGATACTTCTAATCTTTTTTTTTCGATTTAAAATTTAAAAAAAAAAAAAAATCACTTTCTATTCCCCCTAAGTCTACAATATAACTTTGGTATTAATGAGGTGTACTAAAACAAATAAGGACTATGATCCAATTGGACCAATCACCAATTCAAAAAAAACAGCCCAAACAAAAGAGCAGAAGTGATCAATAATTAACAGTCCACACAAGGAAGCCTTACAGAATTTAGGCTTCCTGTTCACAATTAAGAAAAATCCACAAGGTAAAAAAAATTGCATGCACAAAAAGAATACCGAGAAAAATAAAAGGAAGCAGAAAACCGCGCACAAGGCTGAATTGAAAAATGACACAGAACTTTAGACCAAGGATTAGTGTGATGGTGACAGAATAATTACAAGAACAAAACACAGAAAAGAAACCCAAACAGTAAAAAAATTTAGAAAATAAAAATAAAACCATTGTTCCTTTCAAATATAAAGAACTTTTTTAAAAATGAGAAAAATAGGCACCAAAAACAAAAGAATAGTTTGCAAACAAAGCAAGATAGGGGGGAGAGATATATATCTCACAAAAAATGTAAGGGGAAAAATTCATCAGGTAATGTTACTCATTCAATTGTATGGCATTTGTGTTTATGGCTAGGAAATAAAGTAGAAGACTGAAGGCCAAAAGGTTGTACGTTCCATCTCAGATGTTGGTTCAGAAATAAATCATTGCCATCACTTATTTAGGAAAGAAAAAAAACCTCTTTCCTTTCAGCCATCAGTTTTTCCACTTCAAGATATGTAATACTTGAATAGCAGTTTGCACAATTTATTTTTGCATTTGCTCTCTAGCCATCGACAAATCCCACACTATACACAACACAGATACAAGACAACACCTTTTATAAGAAACACATGCAAAAACGACAATTAGTGGCCTACGTTCAGATGCGAATCTTTTTACATTTCTAGACACGAAATTCAATACACAATCATCAATTTGTTTACAGCCATTACATTGTAAAGCTGTTAGAGAAAAAGAAAAATCTTACTCAACAATATCAGTACCAATGTGCATTATTAGTGATGAATATCCGGCTCACTGATCTCTTCAAGGAATCAAAAAGCACTCAGAAACCACTTCATTGGAAGATGTAACAATTGAGGGCCTTGTTTATATTGGGATCACAGAAAAGTTGTTAAGATGATGCTTCATATTGAGAAGGGGAGAGAAGAACAGAGAGAAAGATGAGGGAGATGAAATGATATACTTCTTTATTTCTGATGAGTTACTAACATAAAATCCGTACCCCAAACTATGGAGAATATCTTGGTGAGAGAATACAGAAAATTAAATTTAAAATACTAAATACTAAACTGTAATATCAATAATCATTTTTGGTGAACTTGTGCTGTTGGTCACATGACAGAGTTTTGATGAAGGGAATATACTTCAGCTATTTTGGGTAATATCAGGTTTTCTCATTTTTGGTCATCCATATTTCAGCTGTCCCATGAAATGCTCATAAATTTAAACAGGCTTTCACAAGATGGCCACTTGACCTTTAACTAAGTTGATAGGTGGCAGTTTCAAACAAATGAATTCTTCATTATATTTCAAGTAAAAAACTAAGTAACATCTTTTTCAAAGACCAGTTAAGTTATTGAATAGAATGATTTTCATCAAATCCAATATTACTATAAAGGCTAATCTATTTTGGGAGTTCAAATTCTTCTATTGGCAAAATTCAATGATGGTGTACTGAAAGTTGATTTTAGATGACAAAATTGGTATCAAAATGATTTAAAACCAGCTCAAGTATGCAGATGTTATATGGCTGAATTCATGCTATTTCCCTGCAATCAAAACCAAAATTAAAATTTCAAAGATATTCAAATTAATGCCACATTTTGTATTGTTTTTCCTATCTACCTTGTTAAGATGAGCAACACATCCATTACATTTTATGCAGACATATTTGGGGTTATGTATGAAAAATATGAAAGGTATACCTGGTCTACATTCTTAGATATGAATAAAAACATAGTGACATGTTTTGTCTATTACAAAGAAACAGATACTGGCTTATATATATATATATATATATATATATATATATATATCCTCGAAACAGGACCATAGTGAAACAGCAGATGATCACCACAATAAAATTGAACTTTAGAATCCAATTTCAAATTATAGTAATAAAATCGAATTCTGCAGGAAAAACAGAATACCCTGAACACAGTAAGATTGATAGTGATCAGAAAATAAATGACTTGCATAACATAACACTGTAGGATGATTTGGGATTGTAAAGAATTCCTAAAATAAAAATTCTTTTCAGTGGAAAAATGCAAAGATTAGTAGACTATATATTTGTCATTCAAAACTATTTTCAATAGTCACTATGATTGATGTCAGCTAAAAGTATATTCCAAACATTAAAACACAGTCACATAACGGGCAACACTCAATAGATATTTAGGATAAGGTGTAGACCATTTGACAAGATTTACGATACAAAATTTCATCATACTTAGAATATAATAACAAACTGTTAAGTTACTCCTTTCTTTTAAAATTTTCTCTTAATTTTTCAATAAGTAATATTATCACTGTCTTTATAGGTTTTACTAAGAAAGAAATTACATGAAACAAAAAAACAATACAGTATTTCAATGTAAGTCTAACACATATCCCCTGAGGAGATGCATTAGAATTGCATCGAATATCAGGATTTTTTTCCCCAAGTTTCATTTTTGTCTTACTATATTCACTCTGACAAAATCCATCTTAGAACTCAGGTTTCACTATATACAGTCATCAAGCGTTTTTTTACTGAGGATTTGAGGAAACACTGCCAAAATGATACGTAACTGTTCACCTATTGAAACAAACACTTTCCTGATTTAACGGTTAATTATTGCTCACATATAAATATATACACACACACATATATATATATATATATATATATATATATATATATATATATTACACACACACACGTACGCACTCATACTATAACCTAAAATCTGATAACAATTGAATGAATGGTGAAGTGAAGCAAGGCCATAACAGTCAAGTTCTTTCAAAAACATGTCTCTAAAAGCTTAGACTAAATTTATTTACATATGATTGTAGTCGCATATAACATCAACCATATATAGTAATGACGAGTTATTGGCTCTACTCTGTAGTCAAGGTAGTTAAAACGAAGCATTAAATTAATGAGTGGTTTTTGTTAGATAACAAGGATTTTAGATCATGCTTAGTTGAATGTTTTGTGATAATAACATCCTCTGGAAAAGCAAAGTATATAATTATCATCAGGGTTAAACTGTAATATAGACCGTAATATACGTGATAGAGGAACGTGGATAGTGTGAGCCAATGATGTTTGCTCATCATATCTAATATGATTGCCAGTGCAGTGGGCTTGTTATATATCATTATGGAGACCATGTTTTTTTATAAAAACGTTTTGAAATCAAATTATGTGAACTGGCTTTTTATACTTTTTATATTTGCAAAACAAATAATCATTAAAAAAGGAAAAAACTTATTAGTCAAAAATGGCATCCTTATCTTCAGCATTTAAAGGAACACTGTATTTTTATAACATATATACTTCTATTTTCATATTCAGAAATTGTTTATAGAGAGTGATTTTATATTGTGATGATTTTAGTTGCTGGGCAGTATTTCTTGTCCTACATATACTGTATCTATGTGTGAAACATGGTAATACAGTGTTTGACTGTAAACCTATAACAATCTAACAATGCCAGTTGAATACTCTTATTTCAATATTGATATACTGGAAAAGAGGTTACACTTTTCATGAGTTAGAAATGTTAAAATTGCACTAAATATGCATCTTGGGGATAGTTTTAAAAATCTAACAGACTTTTTTTTTTTTAATTTTGAAGTTTTTCAAATAGTTTACATTTTAAATTTTTCAAAATATTCAGTGAAAAAAAAAAAAATAAAAATAAAAGATGGGCAGGCTTTTTCTGCAAGTTCGGAATGTGAAAACTGCAACAGATGGTGACTGAAAATAGATTAGGACGTCTACTCTATATTCACAGAAAATAAACCATTGGGATTTTTTATTTCAGGTAGAATAACATCTAGTTAATAAAATTTTAATGGTATATCTATCATTGGCTTTCAATTGAGTCACGTTACGTAGGGAAATTACAGGTACTGTCAGTTTAACTTACAAAATCACTGGAAGTAGGGTCAGCTATTTGCCCCCCCCCCTCCCCGCCATTTTTTCAAGTCAATTCCCTTTGAATAATATACTTTTTTGTGGTGGGAAAAAAAATTTTATGCTCACGTTATGAGTAAGCGACGAGTTTTCATTGATAATTTGAGGAGTTTTAATATGCTGTCAATAATTTTGAGAAAGGTAATTAACAGTCAACGATTTTTTCTGACAAAGAATGTTGTTTGTGTTGTAAACAATGTTTTGACCAATTCATTCAACAGCCTTCTCCAGATGTACAATCCACATGTGATAGTGGTAGATAAAGTTTTTTTAGCAGTTCTCACAACCTCTGAAATTTGCTTACTAAAGTGAGTTCACCACATAAGAGTCAGAACATTAACTCTATTTACATTAATCCTAGTGAATTTGGAAAGATCTACAATGGAGAAACTGGTAGGCCTCTCAAAGTTCGAATGGATGAGCACAAAAAAGCTATAACCAAAGGCAAAATAGAAAAATCTGGGATGGCTGACCATGTCTGAAAAAAAAAAAAAAAAAAAGGTACACACTATCCTCTCTGGGAAGAAGTCTGAACTATAGACAGGGAAAGCTGTTGGGAGACTCAGAAAAATCAAGGAGGCAGTCTATGTCAATATGTCGCCTGAGTGAGAGTATAAGTCAGATAAGTGCAACCCAGGAAAGATATGAAAATCCAGGCCTAACATGAAAAGAAAAAAATATCATCCAAATCTAACATTATAGTGTAACTACCATTGGATAAATTCTTTTTACCACCATCACATATAGATGGTACATATGAAGAAGGCTGTAGAATGGATTGGCCAAAATTTTGCATTAACACAGAACTGATAAAAACAATGCAGAACAATAAACAAATAATCCTTTTTTAGTAACTTACCAAGTACTTCCACAAAAGTACAGATATCTTATTCTCTGGAAATACTTACTATAGCATTACTAATTTAACCCTGACATCACTGGGAACAGGTGCCAGTAACACCAAAATAAAGTACAATAAACCTTCGCTCTAACGAACTAATTGGGAATGGGTGGAGTGGTTAAAACCAAAAGTTTGTTTCACCCGATGTTTGCACCTCAATAAGGAGCAAGTTTCATACTTTGCCACATTCAACGAATACCATTCGGAAAATCAAAGTTCGGTGGCACCTCATTCTATTTTTAATCTTATTCTTCAATAAATAATGAGAAAGTTTGTGGCACCATCATATTTTCATGGTCCAGCCTCTTATGGCATTTAGTTTGAGATCAAAGTGAAGTATCTGATCTCTCGTCAATGAAACAACATTTACTTCCCATTTTGATTTCAAACATTATTATAGTTGTATTTTAATTGTTTTCTTCATGAATTGTAATTCAATTTGAATTTTTTTTCAACTGGCAAAAAAAACAAGTTATATCACGGTTGTATTTGAACTTTTCTTGAATTTTTTAAAACAATAATTTACAAATTAAACAATTCAATTACAAAAATATAAAACAAACAATTTCAATACAAAATCTAATAATAATTAAAGAATTAAAGAAAAAAAAAAAATTAAGTATTTTCATGAGTTGAAATGATCAAGTGAAATCTACTCGACTTTCTCAGAGTAAAAATTTGAAACGAAAATGCTAAATCACATGGTTTACAGTGACGACGATAAATAAGATAAGATTTACAACTTTTGTTGTTATCTATAGGAAAATATTCAAATTGAATTAAAATACAACCATAACATTTGAAATTCAGTACAGGAAATTAATGTTATGCTTCATTGACAGAATAAAACATACGAAGAAATATTTCAAGTAAAAAAGTCAGCCTAGACATGAACTTCAGTAAAACAAAGGTCACATGAAACAACCACATCAAGAATAAAAACATTACTATCAAAACCGAAGATGCAAAACTGGAGCAAGTAGACCACTACCAAGGACAACGAATCTCTATAAAACCCACAAAAGAAGAAATCAAGTGAAGCATCGCCCTAGGATGGCAAGTCTTCAGCAGAGCAAGCTCAACCTTCAAAAACCAGATCCCATCAATCCTAAAAAGAGGAGTATACAACCAATGCATCCTCCCGATAGTCACTTATGGAGCTGAAACATTGAACCTAACCGAAAGACAAACCCATAAACTTAGAAGCATGCAACATGTGCAGGAGAAAATTATGCTTGGCCTCATGTGGAGAGATCACATGACAGCACAGTATATCAGGGAGGAAACAGGAGTGTCGAAGACATCATAGAATCTACTAGAAAACCTAAATGGCAATGGGCCAGTCATATTGCAAGAATGGTACACAACCGATGGACATCACCACTCATATGGATCCCCAGAGATCACATGCTGAATAGGGGCTGACAGAATACAAAAAAAAGGGAGATGAACTAGACAAATATAGAAAATACTGGCTCCGCGACGCCCACGATAAAGAGATGTGGCAAATCATGGGGAAGGTCTGTATCCAACGACAGATGATAAAAGATTGGTGATGTTGATGACACTTCGATCTTGATCTAAAGGCCATAAAAAGGCAGAAATATGAAACTAGGATAATGCCAAGTTCAGTATGATCCATATGTTTGTTCATGCATTTATCAAAGTTTGTTCAGTAAAGAAGAAAGTTTGTCACGGTCCACATGTTTGTTGAATCTGAGGTTTGTCATAGCGAGGGTTTACTGTACATACATCTATGGGCAGTGGATTACTTTGCTGCTGATATTTTTAAAGGTCACTGATTTTGTCAAATTTTCTGTTGTTTCTTGATGTGGTAATTAGTGTTTTTGTATCTACATCAACTTTTTTGAAAGAATAATTGAAAAAAAAAAAAAAAAAAGGGGGAAAAAATCAATTTTTTGTTAGTATTTATGTAATCTAGGAAATATTACACATAAACTATTTAATACTATACTTATTCTATGATAAAATTTACAAATAACTTACGTGTATAGTACATATAATGAACACAATTTTCAAGTCGCTCCAAAACGTTTTTGATTAGAATTCTATTGTTTTCAAACAGAATTTTCACTTCCATCATCTTCAGCCTTTTAGAGTCTGTTATTGGACATAGACCTTCCCCAAAATTCACCAGACCTCTCTATATCTGTCTAGCTAGTCACATCAACTTATTTTCTGTCAGCTACAATTTAGCATATGATCCACATTGTGAACCATGATGTCGAGTAGTTGTCTGCCATTCATACAACATAACCAGCCTATTGGCATTTTAGCTATCTCATGGTTTCTGCGATATCTTTGACTCGTCTTTTTCCTCATAAACTATGCAGTCTTGTGATCTCTACATATGAGGTTGAGCATGATTCTCCGTGCACATTGCATGGTTCCCAGTCTGAGAGTCAATCTTTTGGTTAGGTTCCATGTTTCATCTTCATAGGTGACTATTGGGAGGATACATACGTTGTATACTTCTCTTTCCAAGTCTAATGAGATTTTCTTGTTCCAAAAGGTTGAGCTTACTTTACCAAAAGCTAGAGTGATTCTTTGCTTGATTTCTCAATCCTTTTAGGATTTCATTGAGATGTAGTGGTCTACTTTCTTCAATTCGGCGTTATCTACCTTGATTATTGTGTCCTTGTCCTCAAAATGTTTGTTGTACGTGATATTTGTTTAGCTGGAGTTCATGGGGACATCACCTTTTTTTGCTTTTAACTTTTTTTGCCTTCTTCATCTTGCATTATTTGGAGATCATGAAGGTTCTCAGCAAAAAGGACAAAGTCATCAACAAATCTGAGATTACTTTGGTAAGCGCCATCTATTCTGATTTCTTTATCTTCCCAGTCTAGATTTCGGAAGATCACCCTAAGACAGGCTTTGGAGGGTTCAGGTGAGCTGGTATCACCTTGTCTCAAAACAACCATAGGAACAAGCTGACTTCAAAATTTTCACTTTAACCATATTAAACAACATAAATGTAAATAGACTTCGGCTGTACAGATGATATTGTAATGAAGAAGAGTAATGTTAATTTTACCAGTTATCAATGACACTAGAATTACCATTTCACTCAGCAGGGGTAATGAATAAACAGAAATTGTGAAACATTAATAAAAAAAATTTTAAGGATTCTATATTGTCTGGTGGGGGTTCATGGGGGAGACCACATAAGTTACCACATTGGGCGGCACTGATCCTAGAGATACCATTGGTTTATAATAACAATTCTGCTTAATTACTAACATTAGAAAATTTTCTCTATCTGATCCGGAATTATCCAAGTAGCAACAACTTTTGGCTCAAAATAAGGAATATAACAATATCAGTCAATAAGTTTTACAATTTAATTCCAAGATTCATTTTAGCCAATTCTGGGAACTTTTATACTAGAAAATATTGATTATAATTGAGAAAATTTAGCAATAAGTCAAAGTTACAATTGATATATTCTACAATCAATATCCAATGTAACTCCTCTGTGGGCAGTTGTTTTTTTTTTTGTTTTTTTTTTATATACCACAATAGCCGCATAATGTAAAGCCTAATGATAATATCCTGTTTACACTGTTATCCTAGAACAATACCTGTTGTCAACAGAATAAAAACAGTATCATTCAGTCAAATATTTCTTTTAAACTAATTTTTTCCTTTTCTTCAAGATAGA
>OY735207.1:35292315-35449815 GCA_963457665.1 Thysanoteuthis rhombus
AATTGGTTTTTTGTTGTTTTTTTTTTTTTCAATTTTCTAAATGGGTGAAAAAATTTTTAAAGTAACAGATTTGATCCTTTTCTTTTTCAGCAAAAACGAGGAGAAAATTGAACTAAATTTTTTCTCAGTAAATTCTGGATCAACCCTAAAATGTATTGACCATCTTTCAACAAAATTTCATGGCAATTCACTGCAAACAATTGGAAAAATTGTGCCGTGTACATATAGCTACGGTGCAGGGGAGGTGACAGTGTGAAATTCTTGAAACCACTCCAAAATTCATTGACCACCCTTCGACGAAATTTACTGAGAACCTTTGTGCTATGTACATACAACTACGATGTAGGGGTAGTAACTGTGAAATTTTCCTGGATCCACCCCAAATTGCAAACACTTCTTCCTTAGATTAATTCCCAAACTTTCTTCCTTAGATTAATTCCCAACCTTCCACAAAATTTCCTTGAGAACTTCTGGAGATATTATGCGAACCGTAAGAAAGGATTTGGTTCAACATTATAGTTACATTGTAAAAAGAACCATGCCTTCAAAACCTTGGAAATATCACATTATGAGTTCCGGTAAAAAAAAACAAATTCCAAAAAAGGTTGTTATTAGAATATATGGTCAGGTGAAAACCAACTTGAAAAAAAAAAAAAAAAAAAAAAGGTCTTACCAGATTAGGTCATGTAAAAAAGCAACATGAATAAATGTTATTAGAATATAAGGTTAGCTAAGAAAAGATCTTCCATAAAAAAGTACCATCAGGATAAGAGCTCAAGTAAAAAAATGAAAAATATGTGCCATCAGAATAAGATGTCTGGTAAAAATTATCATAAAAAAATGTCATCAGAATGTAAGAGGAGACAAAAAAAATCAACTTCCAAAAATGCTTTCAGAATATGAGCTCAAGTGAATAAAACAACTTCCCCAAAACATGTGTTATCACTCACAATGAACTCAGGTAAATACCAACTTCCAAAAGAAGTATCAGAATATGAGCCTAGGTGAAAAAAAAAAGAAACTTCCTCGAAACATGTTATCACAATATGAGAGCAACTTTCGGAACAACAGTCATCACAAAATAAAAAATATAAGCACAGGGTCCAGTCCCACATTGCAATCGTACGGTAAACTGCATCCCCCCACTGAAATATAATATAACCAGTAAGAACCATGCAGATTCATTTTGTTCCCTAATTTAGAGCACTCCAAAGATACAGGGTTAAAAAGATTCTCTTGTACCATGTGCCATTTTTGCTGGGTTACAGTTACATACATAAATACAGAAAAACTATAATTAGGGATTCATTATTATCAAGTCCAATATTTTTTCTTCATTAAATCTAAACCATAATACACTGGGTGGGTTGTAGAATCGCTTCTAATAAGAACTTAATATATCAATTTCATATTTTAGGTTACTAGTAAATAAGTATATTAGGCTTGAATAAAAGATTGACCATATTCAAGTATTAAATTTGACATAAAAATGATCATGCAAAAAAAATCTCCTTGGTTCAAGGTTTAGAAAAGGTTAAGGTATGAATATCAAAACTGAAAAGTAAAGATTAGAATTTATGTACCAATTAGTACACATTACAACCTTTGCATAAACCTGAAATCAAATGATGCTATTCAGAGAAAGAGCAATATGATGATTACTCCTTTGACCACATTTTTTTCTTTTTGAAACTTTCAAAATTTGTGCTCGGCATTGAAATTTTACTGCACGACATATCTTTCCTTGAGCATAGCCATGCAGTTCAGAGGAAACACTAGTCCGATACTGTTCTTATACATTCCACACAGACTTGTGAGCCCTCACAACAAACCAACCTCGTGTCACATTCTGCCCTCATGAGGGTGACACTTATATATTGGATCAAAGGGTAATATCTGTGTACTCATTGAAAAGTGATATATGTACATGGGTACACATTGCGTTTCATGTGTGGATTATTTTGTTGCTCCTGATTAATATAGCATAGCTCATAAATTTCAATGATATAACAGCTACGTATCGTTTCATAGTGCCAAATCATATCATGTTGGTGTGGACCAGTGATTGGAGACCACCATCGGAAATGCTCCTGTCAACTAACCCAAAACAGTAGATGATCTAAAAGAGGCCATGGCATTACAATTTGAAAACATCAGAGAAAATTTTACATACCTACGTTCAAATGTCATAGGTCAAAGTGAGAAAATGTTTGGAAAAAATACCATTTAATCTGGACATGATTTATATAATAAATTATCTATGGGTCCTCATTTTTAGAGCAATTCATATATTAAGACAACCTAATGAGTCTACATTAAGGCAATATAATTTAGATATCATTCTAAAATTTGTTTGGACTATTGAACTTGTATCACATTTGTTGTTACTACAAAAGCATCACAAAGACAGAGTCCAAACAACTCTTGAAATGAAAATGACAAATACACGGTATAATTATGGAGACTGTATGAAATCTATTCAATATCAAGATTAAAATATAAACGTATATAAATCCAATGTTATGTTACAATTCTGAGCTTTCATGTACTCTTTTTGGGCCTTGAGTGCATTAGCAAACAAAAAGAGCTCACCCGATCATTCAAAGAGGGACTGAAAAACACATGAACCCCTCACCAAAATGGAACAGAACATTGAGCTCAGTAACAACACAACAACTTCTTTGATTGAACTCAGCAATATGTTTAGGCCAAAGAGTACACAAACTAGACGTAAACTTACCGAAGAAACGAAAAATCTTGTGGGAAGACACATAAACCACAAGTCACAAACAACAATAGAAAAGATCGAAGCAACAGAACTGAATAAAATCATCCAAAAGAAATGAAGAGATGTATAAGAGTTATATAAAAGAAGAAATCTGAAAGACCCCAACAACTACAGGCTAATAAGCTTACTAAAATGCATCTACAAACTCTTCCCCAAAATGATCACCAACACGCAAGATGAAAACCAACCAGGGGAACAAGCTGGCGACAGAAAAAGCAACTCAACCATCAACCATCTCCAACTGATAGTATTTATTGACTTTAAAAAGTCCTTCAACTCAGTGGAAATCCCCATCCCCACTCATTCACACAATAGTACAACCAAGCGTAGACCCCGTATATGTCAGAGTACTGCAATATATCTACCGACACATTGGTTCTTTCATCAAGCAACATAAAACCCTTTCAACTAGAATAAGGCACGAGACAAGGTGATACCAGCTCACCCAAACTCTTTAGAGCCTGCTTTAAGATGATCTTCTGAAATCAACACTGGGAAAACAAAGAAATCAGAATAGACAGTGAATACTTGAGTAACTTCAGAATTGCTGATGACATTGTCCTTTTTGCTGAGAACCTTCATGATCTCCAAATAATGCAAGATGAAGATAGCAAAATAGGTGGCCTCCACATGAACTTCAGCAAGATGAATGTCACATAAAAACAAATACGTTGAGGACAAGGATACAATCGTCAAAATCGAAAATGCAGAGCTGAAGAAAGTTGACCACAACATTTACCAAGGATAATAAACCTCAGTGAAATCCTCGGAAGAAGAAGAAATCAAGCGAAGAATCACACTTGGTTGGCAAGCTTTCGGTAGAGCAAACTCGACTTTCAAGAACAAGAAAATCCCACTAGTCCTAAAATGATATCATAAAAACCATTGGGAAAACTCAAATGGTAATGGGCTGGACATGTAGCAAGAACGTCAGACAACCACTGGACGTCATGACTCACAATGTGGATCCCCAGCGATCATAAGCGGAATTAGAGCCAACAGAAAGTAAGATGGCGTAACAAGTCAGACTAATTCACAAAGTACTGGCTCCACCCAAGAGGGCAAATCTTGAGGAAAGTCTATGTCCAACAACGGACGCTAAAAGGCTGATGGTGATGAAGACCACATCAATGTTAGTAAATACATGTGCATTTCATATTTTATTGATCAATTACTTGAGACAAAATAGAAGATAAATAGCTGGTAGATCAAAACAACATTCCAAATAAACATAAAAACTTTGTATCATGTATATATATATATATATATATCTTAGGGTGGATCAATCAGTCCATAGCCTGGATACTTGGATTTTGACCTGAATTTTTTTTTCTCTAATGGTACATCTATGTGATTAATGGGGTAGCACTGGGTAAAGTGCATTGACAAAGGAGATTATGTTTATCATGAAAATAAATATTTGTAGTGAAAAATAAATACTTTTTTTTTATCAGGATTCAGACTTATTGATACACCTATAACATATGATATATTCATTTGGACTACACTATATTTACACATACCCAGCAGAAAAAACATTTGTATTATATTTTAACATGCTGTGCACCAACTGATCTCTGCATCAGAGTTACCACTTATACCAACCCTACAGTAAATTATTACACTATTAATAGAAATCCTCAAGTGTATTCTATACCCGGATTCATTTTATGCAGCTTGGTGATATGAACTCGTTATAGCTATATTTTACTTGTACAATAACATCAAAGAATTCTTTTTTCTTGCAGATATCTGAAGAGGACATTAAATATCAGTCAGCAATTCAACTTATGGTAGGTACAGAGCTCGGCATACTTCTTTCACAGGAGCTCAATCCTTGATAAGTATTCTAAAAAAAAAAATGCAGCCTCATGTCAGAGTTGTCCAAGTTCAACAAATACTTAGGTGCATTCCACCAAAGTTGGCCTAGTCCACCGAATATTGAAAGACAACTTGCTCAAAGTAACATCCATTTTTGTTGGTAGCCCATTTAGATATTGATGCTGCCTGCAAGGATTTCATGCTCAGATCAAAAATTATACAGGTATTCCCGACTTTTTGGAAGTTTGTTTCTGCCATCAGTTTGTATTTAGAAAAAAAAAAAAAAAAGCAAAAAGATTATTCAGCATTTGTTTTGCAGAAAGCCATTATACAGGTATTGTACATCTTCTTTCTCTTTCTCCCACACCTCAACCTTCTGTCTCTCCCAAAACCACGACAACTCAGTCTAACATTATCACTATTTTAGGGAGTGGGAATGTGAAAAAAAAAAAAAAAAAAAATTGTCCAGATAAATAAATGGTGATTGCTTTTTTGCTTCATACCATTTTGGCTTACCAAAGGTTTTTATAGAAATACTTTACTTCTGAATAAAAGAGGAAACCTATCCTACCAGAAGATTAATTCACATGAAAAAGCCCAAAAAATGCATTGACTGAAATATAAAGTTAAAACCAACACAGATGAGAAAATTAGTTTAAGCAACTCTTGAATTGATGACTCATCTGAGAATTCAGACATATGATTTCAATACATTTGATGAAATACTTGGCTTTTCATTATAATGAATCCATTTGTACAGAAAACATATAACATCCAAAAGGTTTGTGTTGAGTGAGCCAAAGTTAAATTTACTTCTCTATACATGAGATAATCAGGGCTCAAAATTAATGCCATGGGATAAAAATCATACAAGTATATAAGGGCTAATGATCATCTTGAAGGTCAATTCATTCAACTCAAATCAAACAAAAACTTTACATCAGTACAGCAGAAATTCACTGTCTCTATCTTCAATAACATGACTTGGACTAGACAATATTATTTTTGAAGTAAAATGGGAAAACAGAACATCATTTGATTTTTATATTTATAAAATATTGTTTCTTAGCTAGAATTGATTAGAACACAAAAAATGCAAATTGATTAATGTTTTAGAGAGAAGCTAAGGTGGCTTAATGCAGGGAGGAAGATGAGATATAATGATTTATTTGATGACAGTAATGAAGAAAATACTCAAGCTAATGGCAGTAGCAATAGAAAAAGAGATGAAAAACAGATAATTGTTCGAAGAAATGTATTGATCAAATTGCTGTTTTATGGATTATCATAAAAGGCAGCAGCAAAATGCTTTACATATTAATAATAATCCATCACAGATTTAAACTCAAATATTTGAAATTGTTGAACAGAGTTAATGCTGAATTGATTTTCAATTTCTTTCTAATAGATAAGAAATCAAAGCATTCATAAACTTGTCAAGTTTATATATATATATATATATATATATATATATATATATATATATATGAGAGATAGATAGATAAGTGAATGCATCATTTGGCGTAGACAACATAAATAGAATAAACAATTAAAGAAAATTGGGCAGCTGCAGGAATCAAACCTGCAACCGATAGGGTAGCCATTTCAACATAGCATTGCTCTTACCGATGAGTTAAACAGTCGCTGGTAATGCAAAGGCTCAAAAAAACTACTTTAACTCCAAATTCTCATTTTTGTTCATTCACGGTCTATATCTGCTCTATTTGTTTCTTTCAATGTGGACAATTATATTATCAAGACATGAATACAGGATTCGACAGAAATGACTACAAATTACACTATATTACCTTGGAACTATTTGAAATGATCACCCATTATTACACGGTGAATGTATCATTGAGCAGGAATTGAAGTCATTTCAATGTTATGTCCTTACTAGATAGTGGGTTATATATATATTGGGCTGGTTATATAATTTGTGATATCACAGGTAGGATTTATCAAACAAATCTTTTCAGTTACTTCTATGATCGCATGTTGGAGTCTCAAAGCAAATTCGGGCAGTACTCCTAAGTGCATTCGGAAACAGGAGAATTTTTTTGTCCTTGTCAATCCTGTACATTTTCACTTCCCATGTGCCTACTCAATCCTCACTATAAATCTTGCTCAAATTACTGTTTTGTTCAGATCCCATTAAATTGGGTCCATGGCCATGATTTCCTACCACCCAGTCCCCTCGGCTCATTCCATCCAACCCCCTGCTTATCAAACTGAGCCAGATTTTCCAGCCCCCAAACTTATTCTGGCCCCCTCCCGTGGGCAATTGAGCACTTAAAAGTAAGTGAAAAAAATGAAATGATAATGGTTGTATTTCAGCATTGATTACATTAAAACTCTGTATAGATAGCTAGACAAGATATAGGCTTTTCTTATCACTGCCACTGATTTTACCGACTCAGCTTTGGTCATTTTCTGCACTACTGAACAATATATTTCTATTGGTAAAAAAAAAAAAAAAAAGTAATGATTAAACACCAAAATTTTCATCTAAAAGTTGTGTTAGCAAATTCCAGAACTGCTGTCCAATGAAAATCAGGATAAGAGGAAATCAAGACAAACATTACTAACAGAATGAGGCAAGTGAATAACTTACATCTAGTTACAATAACAAACCAAAAAAAAAAATTAAAGAAATTTTACTTTCTCTTCCTACCCCTTCAGTAAACTACTTAGTTTTCTTTCTCTTTAAAATGATGGATATTCTGAATAAAATCAGAAATTTAAAGTTCAGCATTACATGTACATTGTAAATCAAACCTCCCGCTAAAAGCATGCCTGGGAGTTCTACTGGTACACAAAGCAAATTTTTTCCCTCACTTTTTACCCCTTAAAGTGGAAAAGTTTCCTTGATTTCGATTCCCAGAAGTGGAAAAAAAACTCCCCGCAATTTTGACCTCTAAAATGGCAAAAAAGATACCCGACCAATTATGACTGCTAAAGGTGAAAAACAAATTCTCTCTATTTTGATTCCTAAGAGAAGAAAAAAAATAAATAAAGTTCCCATCGATTTTGACTCCCAAATATTTTGAATAAAATAAATAATATTTTAATCTTTTATCCAATTTATAGTAATAAAAAAAGGAATATCTAAAGTAATACCAACACAAAATTTGGGCATTATTGATAAAAAAATGACATTAGTAACCATAAAAAAGACTTATTTGAAAAAAAAAAAATTTAAAAAAGGAAAAAATTGTTTTTAGAATGCAAATTTCCAAGTTTGTAGCCCCAAAAATATGATCAGAAGCAATCGGAAACGCACACACACACTCAGAGAAGAATCTGTAGCCCACTTGGCTGGTTGGTCAAACCATTAGTGGAGCTACAGAGATTCGATATTTTGAATAAAATAGTTCTCTTACAATTGATTAGTTTCGGTGAATTGCCCAATGAAAATGTAACGATGTAATCATGACAAGACTATTAATATAACTGATGATGATGATAATAATGATCAAGACTAATATCATATGAAGTTGATCAGAGACAAAATCAAGAAAAATGAAGAAAATGTTCAAATTTGGGGGTCGGGGAAGATGGGGTAATCAAATTCAGAGCTGCCTTGGACTCCAGAGAATCTCTGCTCTGAATTGATCAAACACTAGAGATTAGAAATGGAATTTTGGTAAACAATGTAGTAGGATATACATTTCAAGCAAGACAAATATAGAATAATAATTGAGAAAGAGAAGAAAATGCTTTCTAGAGAGGACAATTATTAAAATTCTTCCAGATGCAAATTCATTTGAAATCTAAAAAAAAAAAAAACAAAAAAAAAAACCATGGTTAGTATATTTTAACATTTCTTGTGGACCAGCAATATCTGTGCGTGTCTCTCTCTCTATATATATCTATATATATATATATATAGATAGATAGATATACACACATCATATGTATAGGTTTCCCCTAATAACTGAAAGTAGAGCGTTTTTACAAAAATCTCATGAAAAAAAAAAAAAAAAACTTCAGAGAGTTCCCAGACCTAAAAAATGATGGTGATGGTATGTTGAACTTAGGTGTTGGAGGCCGGGAGGTATTGGGGACTAGGGCATAGGAGTGCATGGATGAGAGTATGTATTGCCTCTATAATGGCTCACTGCAAAACAAATGCAGAAAGCTATTTTCACTTTTTGCCATTTTTTGAAAAAGCAAGAAAGTGGTGTTAAGAGAACTTTTGAAAAGCAATGGCCACCGCTATGTGTATACCGGTAGCTGTTTAGCTCAATGGTAAGAGCAATGATATATATATATATATATATATATATATATATATATATATATATATATATATAAACATGAAACATGGCCGATTGATTCCACAGCCTTCCTCAGGTGTGACATCCGAATGTGATGGTGTTAAACAAAATTTTCCATTGATTGTATTAAACAGAATATTCTAATGGTAGCTACAATAGGAAATTTTCACCATTTTCTGACATCTTATAGAACATGCAGAATACGTTTGATAAACGACTAATCAATTATTGTTGTTGATTTTTTTGCTACTATCTACTTCATTTTATGAAATGAATAAAAACTGGAACGAATCGATTAATCAAAAAAAAAAAAATCATCAGAATTTGAAAAGAATACATCTGTATCTCACATAGATGAATCACCCCAGCCCGCACATTTACCAGAGCTAATTATCTAAAAAATACCAGCACAAGATTTGGACATCATTTGCCCAAAAATGACCATAGAGACCAAAAAAAACACTCTTTCGGGGAAAAAAAAAATTTGGTGTTTAATGGTGTACTCGAGCAAATTTTCTCATTTTTAGCCCCAAAAATATGACCAGGAGCGTTTGGAAACACACATATAGAGGTGCAAAGAGTGGAGAATCTATAACCCACTCAACTGATTGGTCCAGCGGGCCATTTGTGGGATTACGATGATTCAATTGTTATTTTCAGCCCTAATAAACTGTAAAAAAAACATAATAAAGAACAAAAGAATTGGAAAACCCAAATTCTGTCTCATTCTCAGTTCTTGGTCTTTGAGCCAGGGTTCCTAGTTAGTTGGAGAGATTTCTGGCCAAATGCCTAAATTGTTCAGCAACATTCTAAAAATAAGAATTTACTAAAAATACTTACATAAAAAAAGTTAATTTAACTCAATCAATCCTATATTTCAAAGACCTAAACAAGGGTTGCCCAAACTTTTTAGACCATTGCACTCTTTGTGCAATCCTTGATCCCTTATCAACCCTCAGGTAAGTACGTGTGTAATAGAATACAGCTTGGATAGCATCGCACAATGCTGGAATCTGAAGAGGCCTCTCAGGATGAAAACTGTGGAGACCTTTCAAGTGGGAGGCAGGAATGGGAAATTCAGGAAAAAAATCAAATTAGGACTGACAAGACAAAGGAAAGCAAAAACCTATTTATTTGGACAGAACAGCTAGATAAACTACTGGAGAGCCAAGAGACCAGAGAAGAGGGAATAGAAGATGTTGACAGTGGAAGAGACACATCCATCCAAGACAGAGCTTGCAATCCATGCATCTTACAATTATTGTTCACTCTAGCATCATTCTGTTTTTGAAAACAAAGTGTCTCACTTATCAGTTGACAAAAGAAAATAAGATGCAAGAAGTTTGTTTTCTATACAGTGTGTTTTGCCTAGTTGTTCCAGCTCCAGTTTCACAATGTTTGTACTTTCACATTCATGGCCTTTCTCTTTTTGCAACTGCACCCCCCGGAATGATGGCAATGCAACATGTGACAGGGATATCAATAGAAGAAATTCAGGAGATGGGATGACTTTATTCTCTCCATATAGTTGTTAACTTGTGGTAGAGATAGGGAGAGAGAAAGGGAATGGAGATTCCATTTCATAAACTCCATGCAGGCACTTATAACAGCATACCAAGACAAATCTCAAGAGAGATCTTTTTTTTCATTCTTTGTTTTTGCTTATGATAACTACTTTTTTTTTTTTTATCACCATTAGGCTACAGATTTATTGATGTATCTATATACATGAATTATTGGTCTGCTTGATGGTTAAGTAGTGACAAATTCCCCATTGATGCCAGCAGTTATTAATAAACCCCAAATAAAAGCAAGAATTTCAAAAGCAGATTTTCAAGGCAAGCAGATCTTCTCTGATTGGAACACTAATTTTCTCTCTCAATGTGGCCTTGTGCTATACTAAGCAAAAGTTAGTACGGAGTGTTTTTTTAAAATACAAAACTGACAGTTGTTTGCTTGCATATACATGTGTTATATATTACTGAATCTGAAATGGATACACCCTGGGATCTAAAGACTGGATTCAGATAGGCGCTGACCTTCAATGTCCCTTTAGGGTCCAAATTATTATGTCCATCCAAACTCCAAAAGGGACATCCTCTTACCAAATACCACATAAACTAGTGTTGTTATAATTTGTAAGCTTTTATTCAAAAATTCATTTATTTCTTAGAAAAGCAGTGGAAGCGTCAATAGCTGTGGTTAGAAGCCCAGAAAATAGAATCGGATTCAAAATCATAGAGAGAGAATTTAAATTTTCATTTTATGTACTTTCAATCCATTAGACCTTCAATTGAATTCCTAAGGGTCATGCTACTCTAAATTCTAATCACATTCGTTGGTTTGCGATAAGAGGCGAAAGGATGACACCTAACATAAGGTACCTATGATATGCCAATAAAACCCAATAGAATGACACCCAACAGTAGGTACCTCTGATATGCCAATAAAATCATTCAAAAACATCAGGAAAGGCTGAGATTTAGTTTGGACGGATGCAAAATTTTATTCTGGATTTCAGTTCCAATAGTAAATCACTTGAAGAAAATACCCGTAACATGCCATCTTCTACATAAGCTAGTTTAGAATAGTTTTGGTTTGTTTAGAATATACTTGTAACCAAAAGAAAAGGAGTGACAACCAGTTAAAGCATGCGTTTGCAAAAAATGCAGATGTACTTCTAGTGATACTGACACCAAAACATAATTCATTACAAAATAAGGTGTGGAATATGAAGGTTAAGGATAGTGTCCATAATAGTAGGCACTCTTGGGATCGTGCCAAAAACAAAAACCAAGATTAGATGGGTTAGAAATTATAGGAAGGGTTGAGACTGTATAAAACTCAGATTTGCTAGAGTCTGTGAGGTTACTGAAAAGAGTGCTGAAGATTTGAGCGGACTTGCTGTCACTCAGTTTTCAGCGGTGAGCACTAGAATTCAGGTGTAAATATGCAAATGCATGAATAACAATAATAATTCAAAAACAGGTCAAAATGAAAATGCTCAGAATTAAATTTAACTACAAACAACATCATTTTAATTTTTTCTGCTAAAAAAGAAAAAGTTTGATATGTGAATATTTCACTGATAAAACTGAGATCTGATATTAAAGTAAATAAGTAGTTCACAATTACTTCACTTGTCTAGACTTTACTGAATGCAATATTTTTATAACAATGAAAAAAAAATCTCTCTGAAACAAGACAATGAAGCTTTTGTTTCTATATTGAGGCCCGGAAAGCTGATATTTCAGCAAATTTATTCATAAGACTACATGGGAGCATGTGCCAATACATAGTAATTTGCTAAATTTTGATCTGAAATTTTCACTGAATAACATTCAATTCATGTGATCAATATTCACCATTGAATTGAGTGCACAGACAAGGGAGGAAATTATGTTGGAAAAATAAATATTTGTCGAGTAAAATAATTGCTTTTGTTCTCCATTAGGCTACAGACTTATTGATGTACCTAAGTATATGAATCCAGTCCACACATTGGCTAAGTAGTGACAAATTTCTCATTGATACCAGTGGTTATTAATCAACCTCAAAAGCAAGAATTTCCAATGCAAGCTCTCAAGGCAAATGTACCTTCTCTAATTTCCGCTCACTATGTGGCCTTGTGCCATACTAAGCAAAATTTAGTACAAAGTTTGTTTTTTTAATACAACTGACTGTTGTTGGCTTGAAAATAGAACCCAGTTCAAAATCAGATGGAAAAAATATGAATAAATTTTTTCTCTTTATTTCAAGTGCTTTCAATCTGTTAGACCTAGAAAAACCAAATAGTTCAAGTTATTCCCCTAGTCCACTAAGTATATATAGCAATTTTTGAGATACACCAAAGCTGCCCCAATGAACAGAAAGTAAGGGTTCAGTTTCATATTACAGTTACAAACAGAACCCCCTCTAAAACCCTTTAAAAAAAAAAACAAATAGTCCAAGTTTTCCCACCAAAGTCAACCGAGTACGCATGCAAAATTTGGTTGACCAGTGCCAATGTTCAAGATGGCAACACAGTCACAGATTCAGTCTGTATATATACATACATATACCCTTACCTAGCCCATGATTTGCCCTGTGGCCTTATATAAGTATACAATGTCCTTCTGGTACAATGGTCTTGATTTGCCCTGATGCCTTCATAACATTGTTTGTGCGGACTGGGCAATTTGCCTACACTTACACAAGTGGACCCCCAAAACTAAACTTGACTTTGTGTCACATTTTGCACCATAGCATGGTTAGTAAATATGTACTCACTCTTCCAAGATTCACTTTCATCCCAGTAAAATGATTTCAACTTAATGCCTACTTCTGTCTTGATAAACAATGGAAAGATAATGTAATGATGTCTCCAAGGGGTGGCATTAGGCTGGTTGTATGAAAAAAGTCATTGTTGACTTCCAGTTTCCTTGAGGAGGCTCAACTCCCTGGTTTGGAATCTGAGTTTTCTGTCACCTAGACTAGGAGTTAACCAAAGCTAGAGAGCCCAGTCTGATCTGCTATTTACCCATAAATGGGAGAAATGGATTCATACCTTTTCCAGGGGCATTAGTGCAAAGTGAATGTAAACAGTCTTAGCCTAAACTTGAACTCTCTCAGCTGATTCCATGCCATTTTCCAAGAGATAAGTTAGGGGCTGGAAATTCAATGTGACACTTTAAACAATACTAAGAAAATTCAGAAATATCTCTTCATAATCTTGCGATAATATAGTATTAATGGCAAGCATTTTGAAACATTTAACTGTATTTTAGAGGTAGTTTTCGATAAAGCAAAAAAATAAGATTTTAAGATAGCTAGTATAATTTCATAAGGTCCACAAGACTGTCTTAGTCATATACATACATCCGTATATTTGATCTATTTAAAAATGTCCAAAAGGAACTGAGAGAATCCTTATTTAAAAGGCTGGCAGGCAAATCATTCAACGCCTACTCCCCTAGAGTGAGATAGGAAAAATAAAAATAAAAATCGTTTTGTTTTTTTTTCTTTATTTCCCCGATATCAAAATTAATAACCTTATTGAATAAATAAATTTAAAAAAAAGAAGCTCTGTACAGCAATCTTTTACATAAATAGCACCTACTCAAAAAGCATAGTTATTAAATTGGAAAAAGAAGGCGTTGGTGTATGTTCATGCTGTTATTAGGGATTCTGTTCAGTTTTTTTTTGTTGTTGTTTATTTTTTAATGTTGTTGTTGCTAGATGAGCTGGGGGGGTGATAAAGGCTGGATTAGGGATGCGTACGCAACAGGTGCGGCACGAGGGTCTCAATACATAAATAAATGAAGATCCTATAATTGTTAGAAGACGGAAGCCTGAGACCGAAGAAACTAAAATAACGATTATTGTTGTCCAAGAAGGTAATTTCAAGATTTGTTTTGAAAAACCCAAGAAAAGCTCACGACCATGTGTTTCCTATGAAGATGCGTAGACCCTTATGGATATTCATTTATCTGTCTCCAAACATTTCAACTCAACAGGTAGACATAAAACATACACAGCTTTTCCATTAATCCCATTTTCTATCAAGACAAATATATACAAAGCTAGCAAAATTTGATTACTAAGGAATATGAATGTCTAGTCTGTTTATCCGGGGGCGGAGAGTGTACTTTTTACCATGTTTTGATCAATTTTCGTTCCTGGTCGTTTTGTTAACAGTCTGTATACAATCCTATTTGTAAATCTAAACAGGTCACTTTTTACAAGCTTTTTTTTCTCTCAAATATATATCTTTATATATTCATCGATATGACTAGCATAAATTAAAACATGCCCAGACTGTGTAACTAACAAAAACCACATTACAGGTGTATCTCTAAAATAAAATGAAGGGTGTCGCTTTAGTTGATGTAGTTTTGTAGTACCACTAGTCCTACTATAAAATTGTTGCGTGCGCGTATGTGACTGTTGCATTTGTTTTTCTTTTTTTTTAAAGCTACAAAGGTCTTCTCAGTCCGATCAAAGTCCCGGGGAAGTGAATATAGCATCAACAGACAAAATAAATAGATATTAATGTTTGGATGTTTAGCGACTATCACCAAAATAAGCCGATACACCTACACGAGAGACATCCTCGAGGTAAATATTTTCAAGTGCTACTATTTTGCACACATTAAATAATTTGCAATTGTTTGTACACAAAATGCAGACGACATAAAAAGAATAAATGTCCAATCAGATGATGCATCGGATCAGAAAAAATATCAGGGATTCCTATAAAAGAATCAGTCACAATTATACATCGTCATATGGCGAAATTAAATACTAGACTCAAATATTTTTACAACTGCAATTCAATAGTACTACTACAACTACAACTACACCATCACAATCTAATAGCATGGTTAAAGCGTGGGTGATATTACAGTGCATGCATTTACAAGCGTCATCGAAGCAACAGAGATTAGTGCCATGCCATTTAAGACCCATTTTCTTACCTAAATTGGTTTGCACAGACCGCAAAGATCCCAAAATCGCTAGGGATGCTTCCCCAACATAACAACACTTCTCCGTCGGCCATTGAAACTTAATACGACATTGGTAGGAATGAGTGCGCACGGTGATTCGGTCGACGCACTACTTGTGCGCGAATCACTTCCTTAAGGGGCAACAACTGTGCTACTACTCGCAGTAAAAAAAAAAAAATTAACTTAAATCCTGCTTCAGTCGTTCTTACTACTGCTGCAAATGTGTTTTCTTTAAATCTAGCAATACAAAATTGTGTACATTTTTTTTTAATTAATTTGTCTGCGTAGGTATCTAGGAACATGTATAAGTGTGGGCGTACTTTTTTCACAGGATTGATCTCAAGAAAGGTTGCTTTGCCCAAAATTCCAGAACAAGAACAGTTTGGGAAAATATCCGATTACTTCAATATAGAGAAAACACAACGAGAGAGATAGAAATAGGGGGAATACATGAAATCAGATGGATTTGAACAATGAACTCATTAAATCATATAACTGGAAATTTTTTCAACTTGATCGCGCTTAACTTGATTCATGACCACATATGGATAATCTTGAGTTGGAGTAGGTGTAAAAACTGAGTTTCCTCCTATTTTTTTATAAATATTAAATTCTAAACAACATTTTGCTTATCTGAACTTTATCTAGCACAAAAAAATCACCAGAATTTATGGGGGAGGGTAATGGTTTGATTATTTCAACAATCAAAGCCTATGAAAAGGAGCTACTTTGGTCTAACTGGTTTGTGCAGTGATTGGGACGAAATGATGTAGGAGATGTATTTGCTGCTTTAACAACAAATCTAGAATAAGGCCATTAACATTTTTGATGGGCTTTGTTGGTATGATATAACCAAGTTATTAGACCATCATAATATGATAGTAAAAGTGTTTTATTATAGCATATAGTTAATTAGAATTAATATAACAACAATAATGATAATGAGGACTATAAACTTTATTTTGTGATTGATGTACATAGCAAAATCTATCCTTATGAAACCTTACTCTGACATAAAGCAACATAACTGCAGCTTCCAGTGATGATCCATCTCACAAGCAGTGGTCTACAAAACTAATTTACAAACTATCGCTCAATGATTTTCGAGACTTGTGGAGGGCAGTTTTATGTTATTTTTACTACAAGAACAAATCTGTGGACCATTGAACAAGGAAAATTTGATTTTCATTATTGATATTTTCTAACCAATCGAAAAAGGAATATGGTAAGCAATCAGCAATCAGCTGAATTAGACAATTCTTGGATCTGATCCTATTCTATAAATGGTTGGTTTTTGCACCAAAAACTCTAGTATTCAAATGGCTCTCAGAAGTTACGCAACATGCCTTGATGCAATATTTTGACATATGCATTCTTTCATCTTCTTTGTTGTTGAGATCAAACTCTGAACACATTTTGTAAGTAAATCCATTTGTTTGTATTATGGATGTGAAGTGATCTGACAGAATGTAAATGAAAATCACTATTGGAAAGTGTAAGAAAAAACTCAAGGAGTTACATCTCAAAATTTTTTATTGCTCCATGGGCTTACTTTGATGCATTTTGATAGGGACCAGTCATCACAAATATTTTTTCTGAAATAGATAGCTGCCCCCCCTGTTGAAATGCATCAAAATACGCCCAAAAGAACAATAAAAAACTTTGAGATGTACCACCTATCTTTCAAGTTTTTCTCTTCACCTTCCAATTGTCATTTTCATCTTCATAAATCTATTCGTACATCTGATTTTGATGTACTGAATTCAGTTTTCAATAACGAATTCAAGTCCAGTATTGAATTTCTACTAACAGTTAGATTCATGCAAGATTGGTATCCATTACTACAGCTGAGATCAGACATATGTCCCTGGATTAACCATTAAGCAAAATAAGCACTTGCTTTTGGCATCAAGTAGAGGCAGCAGAGCACCATAGAGTTTTTTTCCAATTCCAGGATTACATTTGACCGTAGTGCAAATAGTGGATTTTTGTAATTGCATTTTACCCTCATAACATTTTTTTTTTTAAATGAAAATGAAAGTGTGTGCTCTATATTTGCGAGGGTAAGTTTTATTCACTAAATATCATGGTGATCTTTTGTAATGAGCTGCTGTATATTTATTGGTATCCAATTCTTATGTAGTAATACTAAATGGCTGTCCCTTCATTGGATTTAGCATTGTTTTTTGTAATCTCAATCTAATGTCACATTTTTTTGTGTAATATAATACTGGAACGGTCATAGTCATAGCAACTGACCACCCTAACCCACCATTTGTTCAAAGAAATAAAAGAAATCTTTTAATACTCGAAATTCAACAAAAGGTTTTTCTAATACATCCAAAGAAGTGCCCCTCGTGGGATCTTTTTAATGAAATGAGGAAGGAATTAAAACTATGATGTAATGAAAGATATCGATTTAGACGTATTTGTTGTTATCTGCAATGGAAGACTATAAGTAGGGCAATCAAGCACACCACACCTTCTTAGCTGACCTGCATTTAAACTGAATGGAAGCATGACGTCATTGCTCTTTGTCAATGCTTTATGCTACAAATTTATTTCACAAATTCATTTTGTTGATTTTGATGTTTTCGTTAATAAGTTTATAGACCAAAAAGCTTGAAAAAATACTTATAATTTTTAATGATTGCTGTGTATTAAAATTGCAGTACTTTGTTAAGAGAAACATTGTTTTTGTACCCTGATAGGCCTGTTCATGAGTCATATCCCTAGTTTTGCCCAGCTAGAGCATAGTCTTGAGTATATAATATTTTGTTGTGCATTTTTGACATTATCATGAGAGTATCATATAATTATGCAATCATCTACCTTTCATGTAAATTCATTAGTGATATGATCAGGGACACTAGAATCACTGTGTGCCCTCCATGAAAAAAATGAAAGTGTACAACTTACAGAATCAAATATTCATTTGTGTTTTCTTTGAAAGTTTAATTTGGGGTTAGTACACACTGAAGGCCAGAACCATGCAACATGTACTGGAATGAATCATGCTCAACATCACATGCAGAGATAGCAAGACAGCACAATATATTAGAGGATTTGAAATTGTGGCTGACAGAAAATAAGATGGCATGATGAACTAAACAAGGTCAGAAAGTACTGGCTCCATAGCGCCCATGATAGAGAGGTCAGGTGAATTTCAGGGAAGATCTATGTTCAACAATCAATGCTAAAAGGCTGCTGCTGATGATGATGATGGTCCTCATTTCATGTTTTAACCTTTTAGTCCAAGATCAAAGTGCACTATCTGTTCTTCTTGCACTAACTAAAATAGCGGTAATTTCCATTTTTGATTTTGAACATTATTATGGTTGTGATACCTTTGTGGACCCTCGGTAAAATGCCCTTTCTGAAAAGCTACCACCACCCACCCACCCAAGATTGCTTCCAATGCCCCCAGATATGATTAGTTCGTTCTTGTGTTTTGTTACAGCAGCTTTGATAGATGCTAAACCCATAGGTCTGGAGTACGCTTATATGTTTTATTTTGTTTCAAGTGAGATACTTTTCTTGTGACAAATGCAAAACAGTAATATGTCCGTACAGGTTAACTGTACCCTTTATAACAAACACAAAGTTATTTTTGCAAGTAAAGACATTAGAATATTTCTATTCATTCTGCAACAGGTTGATGTTAAAACTTATACTCTAAATATTTGAATATGTATAGATATGTACAAACTATGCATTGCGTAAATATGGCATCATCATTTCTTTTTTGTCTCAAGTTTTATAGTCTGACTGTTGAGGATCACTTATTGTAAGAATAATTATGGAAGCTTTGTGTCGTACCCTCGTGAATCTTTATACACAGCCAGTTTTTACTGTCCATGCATAGCTAGCTGAGTATGGTCTGCTGTCCATGGCCTTTCAATAACTGTTCACGTATACTGCTATAACTTCTCTAGAAGCATTCTTTTTTTGTTTGATGGCCAGAATGTTGAAAGGGGATTTGCTCAGAATTATTAGAGTCACACTGTATCTATACAGCTTTTCACTTTCTTTCACTGATGATTCGTCAATTTCAAAGATGTAATCATATCTACCATAGCTGTGGTACACTTTGGTGATGTGTGTGAACTTTGGAAGCAGATCCAAGAAAATTTGAGAGTCCAGTCAGAGGTACTCTGCGAACAGCTCCCATGATGTATGGGAGAGAGCATAACTTCATACTTTGGAAGGTCCTCAGTACTGCACCCTCTATCTTGAGTGATTTTGATTGATTTCTCAGTCATATTCATTTCTCATATTTCTTCTTACCTTCTTCAGATGCATCCAGGATGTCATTTCTCATCTCCTGTGTCATCACCTCTTTTGTGACAAAGTTGTATAGCACTGGGCAGCACTCTGCTGAAAATGGTGACCCTCTCTGTACTTGATCATTGCTTGGATTCACCCTTCAATGGAGGGTAAGTAATGCAAGCAACCTGATTGCCTTTAACCTCAAGGTTAAAATGACCAATTGACCATGTGATATCAGTGAACTATTTTTCTTCTGCATCAGATTTGTAGAGTTGAACATTGCCCTTGAATGAACTTGGAAGGTCATGTTGTTTCACACATGCTTCAAACAATTGAAAAATTAGGCATGGGAGCATTTCCTTAAAAGTTTGTGGGCCATATTCAACCAATGTATCAAACTGTTTGGGCTTGAATCTCTGAGAATGAGTATTATCGTGGAAAAGAACACAGACTGTGTCATGCTAAGACACACTAGCACGTTGATGATCCCAGTTATCGAAGGGTGCTGAAGTGAACTCTCAAGGATAAAAACAAGCTGGTAGTGCTATGTCATTTATTTTGCTGTTCAGCGTAGATTGCAATGTTATAATGGTATCGTCACAGTTCTGCATAACTTAGTGCAAGCCCTTGGTGATTCAAGATGATAATGAGGATTTTCCTCCAACAACCAAGACAGTGAGCTGATTTAGCATTCATTATATGCATTGGTGTTCCCTATCTGTCACATTGTTGTACATAGTCTGAATCAGGGCTTGGATCTTTCTGCAGCATTGAGCAGTCTGTTCACAATCAGTGTTATTCCAACCTTCATAATTCTCCGTTACATCTACACTTTCTGCTCTAATTAAAGCTTTGACTGCCTTTGAGTATGTCTCTAGATTAAAATCATATAAGTGTCTTTAAATCCCAAATACTATTTCTGGTATTTTCAATCTGGTGCATGCATGTTTGAGGTCTTGAGCATCATCAAATCTATCATCTAAATCAAGATCATAACTATCAATACATTGCCTTAGCATACTGGCAGATACCTGTATAGGATCAATAGAGCCAATACACTCGGCCAAAATATTGGCTCTATTGCATGACACACTATAAACCATCAAAGGCTTATTCACCTTGTCGGGATATATGAAATCAATGTTACTATGAAAGTGTCTCAACAAAAATACCTTCATAATACTTCTATTTTGAATAGATGTTCTAGTCTATTCAATTGGTCTCTGATTGCACTGAGTTCATAACCATTGTCATTTTTCAGTCCCTCTTTCAACTCAGACATGATATCACCCTATGCATGCTACTTAACGTTCAGCTTTGGTGATTAGCCAGTTGAGCTTGAAACTTTCTAGAACTTTTGACGATATAATGTCATGCAAGGTCTTTGATGATAAAAGTCAGCTCCAAAAACTGCATGCTTATCCTGGAGGTCACAAATTTTACTAAAAACGTCATCCTGCAGAGGTTCGCTGTTTCCAAGAGTTAAATAGCATGATTCGACTCAGATATATACGATACTTTGTGAAGTCTTTTTTGCATGACTTCTCGTCACAAAGGATGCTGAAGGTAACTTTCCACGTATTTGCAGGATTTGGTCATGAATGTGCAACAGAGTAACAGAGTGACCACGTGAACTTCCAGTTTCTTCTTGAGAATTGTGGTATTCTCTGCAATGTCAACTTCTTTCTGGGTGTGATGAAGTGGATTTGCATTGGTGTACCTCTTGTAACAGTTACTTTAAACCTGATAGACAACATCATTCTCAGCTGCCATTAGCTTAATGCATTTGTTACAGAGTCATTTCATATTTCACTAGCTTCTCATATTCATTTACACCTATTGGGTATATGGGTCACTTATTTTGGGGGGGGGCAGAGTATGCACCTTGTTCAATCAAAATCATTGCCTTAGGATCTTGAAAGCCCTAGTGAATCCATCACTAATTGGTGACCAGTGCCCCTCTTCTGATTTCATCTAAAAAGAAAAAAAGGGGATTATTTTTTACAACTTACTTAATTACTAAACTGACAAATAATATCTATAGTTATGTAGAACAGAAAATTTCCTAAATTTTTTGTCATTATTTGTAGAAATCAGACTATTGGTGCATGAGATGTTTGTTTTTTTATTCAATTTTCTTCGGCCAGTAAGTTTAGAGTTGTTGTTTTTTGCAAAGCCAGTAAAAAATGTTTGCTTGTATAAGGAAGCCAGGCTGGTGTTGATGGATCTTAATAGCCCTTATCTATAGATACAACCTCGCATGAACATTTGCAGTCTGAAATCTCAGTGCCAGTGCACTTCAATTTAAAAAGATAGGAAACCGTAATTGATTGCTATTATGATTCCAATCAATAATGTCAAATAGACTCGCCTTTTCACCACCTATGCCAAATGATGTGTGGCTGTTTGACAACTAATGATTGGACATGGGAAATTGCGTAAAAAGGGTATTCCAGTTCCTGTAAGGATGGAGTGAGAAATTGAACCAATGAGATTGTAGAATAGGCCCAGAGAAGATATTGGCATCAAATAACAAATTTGGAAAAACCCTCAGATAGAGGTGGGAGATTGATTGATTTGTACAAGTGGGTGATTAATAATGCCCTATACCATGTCAAACCCCACTCCGAAAAATTGATTTTTATAAAAGGTGTTGATTCCTGATGCAGACAGGAAAACTTACCTGACAACTGACAGACAATAGCCATTTTGAATTGACTAAGATGAAGGACTGGTGTTGAAACCTGAGAGTGAAACTCAAGACCACAACATATTTATTTCAACAATCTGCCCCAGAGAGAGAGAAAGAGTGTTTAAGACAGAAACCACAGTTCGAAGTTCAACCCTTACTTCTTGGTAGCTGGCTTGAAACCCCTGGGCCCTGTGTCGATTAAACTGCGCATCTCCTTTGCCACTACAAACCCTTCTCTTCTGTTTCACAAGTTGACTGTCAACCGACAGATTGATTGACCCAAGAGTGTATCACATTGTTTCTAGTTTCAGGAAGGTTGATTGACGATGATATAATCCAACAGAAATAAACACCCTGTTGTATTCTTAACAAGTGTTAAAGTTCCTGTTTGCTGATCCTATCTTGTTTTTCCTTTGTTTTTTTGTTTTTTTTGTTACCTCAACACTTGTTCCCAGAGACGCTTTGACTGACTAAATCACCAGTACTTTGAACTTGATCTTTAACAGAACATGGGGAGGGTGATGGTTAGTGGGGAGTGCCCAATGGTGTACAGTTAATGATGAACATGATACAGCAAATTATTGGGTAGGAAAAGTAATCCGCTGAGAATTGTGCAAATTATTTCAACTGTCCTACAAAATAGAAAAAAAAAGATCTAGAGGACTTTGAAAATCAGGCTAATCACTCTATCCAGGACAGGAGAGCAGATCTAGTGATTGTAAACAAAGTAAAAAGATCTTTCAGGTAACAGATATCACCACTAGCAAAGCATAGACAAAACCTGAAAATGAAAAGCAGGAAAAATACCTGCACTTTGCTAGAGAACCAAAAAAAATCCTGAATATAAAGGTGACGATTAGAGTTATCATTGTGAGAGCCTTGCAAAGCAATTGAAAATCTTAGGAAGAGCTGAAACCATCCAGACAGAGTGAGAAGAGAGAGAAGACCTCATTCCATCTTGATAGACAATGGAACAACACATTAGTGACCTCTCCAGGGTGCAAATGTGGGCAAAGCGTATGGAGATCCTGCGGTTCCAAATCAACAGAATCATCCTCTTGGCCTCATTGATGAAGTCTAAAGGAAAATGGAGTGTGATACATTTGGCAGCAACTTGGCTGCAGGAAAAGCTGGAATGACATCAAAGTTGGCCTCCAATTCAGGCTCTACTCCCTGGTTTGGAATCAGTGGTTCTTCTCCAAGACTCATTACCTTCCAGAAGCTTGAGAGCCAAGTCTACCTCACTATTTTACCAACAGCTGGGAGGAGAAGTAATGGATTCACACCTCTCCCACCAACACCTCCTTTTTTACTACGCAAACGTATTTACTATGTCTATATCTGTAATCATTAGACTGAATGAAAGTTCTGATGTATTTGTTTGATAGGTCCTACCTAAGACATCAAGGCTTACCAAAACTACTGAATAATAAAAAATAAAAAAAATTGTTGTTATGCTAATTTTTATTAGTGTCCCAACAATTGACAAGAGCTTTTATTTTCTTCATCTTTTTATTCATTTTCATTATTGCCATGAGTTCTCTCAAATGTGCCTGTAACACTTCAGTAGAATCACAGACGTTCAGGAACTTCCCAACATTCCTTTTTAAGAGGTTATACTTTTTATGTATGCCAGCCTGCCAGCATATCAGTCTATTTTTCTTTGAAGAATATTAAGTAGACACCAGGAAATCGATAATTGAGGCCAACACTTTTTCTGATATTTTGATAATTTTCATTCAACGTTTCATTTTCCGTGTTCAATATTTAAAACAAACATTGAAATATTTTGAAGAATTTCTTTGATTAGATATTTAAAGAATTTATTTTTTAGTGGGATTTAAATGATACTGTCTTGCAAAAAATGATTCAATTAATTTAATGATAATAAAAAATGAGTGATAATAACTATGTTGTATTTATAGTATTATAGACTGTCCCTCAGCACTTATGTTGTGTTGAACTGGCAGACTAGTACCCTTTAGCACTGACTTTATAGAGTTAGACTGGTGTGTTGCGGTACATATAAAATACAATCTGTTTTTTTAGTGTTATATCAGGAACAGAACAGATCCAAATAGGGAACCTATTTATTATTTATTTCTTAATTTTCATTTTAAGATGGACAGAATTTGTAGTCGGGTAAGAGGACTAATGATTCTTTTGTGGTAAGAAGACTAATGATTTTTTAAAAATATTTTCTTTCCCAATACAGTTGCCCAGAGTGGAATATAAAATCTAAACAAATCAGTCATTACAAAATAGCATTAGATTTCACTTTGGAACTTTTTAAAAAGGAAAATTTTAACTGTCCAGCAAGTTTATTGAATATTTATATTTGTTGAATCTTCTTGAAGTTTTGCTTCACACCCAAGCCAAAAGGTAAGGCTCAAAATTTAGTATGAATGTATATAAATTTTTACATCAAATAACATCAGGTATAAAGGTTTGTATAGTTTCCAATTTTTTTTTATGAAGATTGTGTTCATATTTTAGGATTACTGAATAATTTAAAAAATTCAAACTCCTTTATTCCGCACATCATTTGGTCTATTTGAATCTTTTTTCTCTGAATTTCTGAAATGAAGGAATATCATTATTAAACACTGATCTATTTGAACTGGTGTCCTCATCTTGGTTGTTATAGTCATGTTTCAGCCATTGTACTCTCAGGCCTTCCTCAGGTGCCTGTCATATTCAGTAATGTTCTGGAAATTTCAAAAGAAGCTCAGATTGTCCTCATCCCGCTGTGCATACAAGAGAATATATTGAATTAGTTAATTTGTCCTTGTGATACTGCTTCTGCTTGAACTAAAGTATATTAATTTCACTGCCTGACACAGGGATTGAACTTGTTGGTTGCTTCCTTTATACTAACAAGAAGGTTATTCAGTTATCTACCACTTAGCTTTGGACATGATTGAAGTGGGTGAGTGAATCAAAGATGGCCAATGACATGGTTTATGGAACAAGGACTTACTAATTTTAACATGGTATTAGAGCATAGTTCTGTATTTCTACTGAACTAGGGATTGATAATTTGTACACAGCGGTGTCTTTTGTATTTGAACGAAACTACAGATTGATAATTTGCGGTTGGCAGTGTGTTTTGTATTTCAATTGAACTACGGATATGGCTCTTCCACAAGCTTTGAAGACATCCTCTTCCCTAGCAGATGAGGATTACTACAGAGAATGGAAGAAGGATTTACAATCAAAGCAACTTTTTGCTGAAACAGAAAAAGTAAGACGGCCCGGCAGTTTATCTTACTGTATCTGGTCGTGCAAGGGACAGCATTAAAGCTTTTAAGAAAAGGGGATGCAAGGCTGTAGTAGAACCCCAAGAGGAAATTCTAATCCTATCGGTTAAGGTGGAAGAGTTTTAAGATATTTTAAATACAATTCCATGCAACTTCACAAGGTATTTCAATCAACAGCCAAGAGGTTACAACTCTGAAGAGATACATATCATTTTACTTTACTTTTAACTGAACCTGAAATGTCCTAATTGGTGAAAGAGTCCCTTGGCATAGGTGTTTTGGACAGTGCTTGTACCAAGAATGTAACAGGTGTTGTGAGGCTGAATGCCTTCCTTGACACATTGTCTGATTATGAAAAATTTGCAGTTGAATACTCACCAACAAACACAAAGTTTCAGTTTGGGGATGGTGTTAAGGCCTGATTTTTGGAGCAGATGAAGTTTCTATCTTGTGTTCGTAATAAAAAGTTGTTCATTTAAGCAGATGTTGTGGGGAATGAGGTTCCTCTCCTTTTAAATAAAACATCAATGAATAGGACACGGTTGGTTCTAAACTTAAATAAGGACACTACTGAAGTATTAGGTCAAAGGGTAGAGTTGTATTGTACATCTTCCAGATATCAAAGCATCCCTCTAAGTAATGCACTTTTTAGTGATGGCTATGGTCTGACTAGCTTCATTAAATTATATACTACAGTATTAACATCCTTATTGGATGAGGAGAAACAGAAGGAAGCAATTAGACTTCAAAGACAGTTTGCCAATGCATCCAAGGAGAAATTATGCGAGTGAAAAATAGTAAAGACTTCAAGGATGATGGTTTTCTGGAAATGATTGAGAAGTTTTGTGATTCATGTGAGATGTGCATGAAATTTAGGAACACAAATACAATAAATCTTGGATCCTGCATATTATTGACTCTACAACTAAGTAATCATCAGCCTACTTGATCCCAAGCAAACAGCAGGATATCTGATTTTCATTCATTATTTTGGATCACTAAGCAAATTTTTTTAATGGACAATGGAGGAAAGTTTTCCAATGAGAGATTTAGAGCATTCTCTAGCGCTTGAATCAGTTACATCATCTGACATGATAGGAACAAATATGAATGCTATACAGAATGCAAAGAGAAATTACATAGGAGCTGAGTCAATTGAAAAGATTAGGAGAGGAACAGTAATATTGGGAAAACAAATAATAGTCAAAATGTTGCAGCAGGCTTACAAAACTCATGCTCAATCAAAGTTGGATTAAGTGAAACTTACATTCATACATCTTTGGGTGACCATAAAGAATTAAAAGTTATTGCATATTCTGATGCTACATTTGAGAATATGGAAGATGGATCATCCCACAGAGAATAATTATTTTTAAAAGGAGGAAATAACAAACTTATGCCAATAAGTTGGCAATCAAAAAGATAGGTGAGAGTGACCAAGAGTCCTTTGGCCTTGAAAGCTCTTGTGAGGCTGCCAATGCTGGCTTTCTTGTGGCATTTCTTGTCAGAGATATCTTCAATATACCTGCTTTGCCGGAGGTTCTTGCTGTACGGATAATCGATCACTGACAATACTCATAAAGCAACTATGGTGATAAATGATAGGATGTTGAGGATTTATGTGGCTGAGAGAGATGCTTGCCGAGAGAGAAATAAAGGAAAGCATAAGATGGCTGATGCTTTGACCTGAAGAAGAGTGTTTACCGCGGCACTGATGGCAGTACTCCACTCAGCACCCTTGCAAGCGGCTCCAAAGGAGACCGGGAATGTTGGTTTATCCCCCTTACATCAACAAGCTGATTGGTCTTCAGTTATCTTTCCCTCAGCTTTGGACATGATCTAAGAGAATGAGATAACACGAGATCGTGAGTGAATTTATGATTTACTGAATAACAAGTACCTACCAAGTTTAACAGAACTGATCAACACATAAGGCTAATGTCCCTTAGGACAATCAGGTGGTAGGAATTTTTTAGAATCAAACCCAATGTCAGTTATTTTCTGATTAGAGACTCCCATATGATATTCAATAAATCAATGTATAATCTGCATATTTATTTTTAACCAGCCATTTTAGTTGATATGTTCTTTAACCATTCTTGAGTATACATTGCATCCATTGATACTTGAATGTCACCAAGATTTTTTGTTTAGTGAAATGACAGTCAAGAAATACCTGGAACAATATATTACATTATTACATATGAAATGTCAGTTTTGGAATAGTAAGATGAAGGATGATATAAACAACAAAGATAGTAAATATTCAATCAAAATATGACCCACTTGAAGCAATAACCTTTTTCCAATTATCCACCAGTGATAATATTTCATCTCTATAATATTCTTTAGGTTTAGTGGTTACCTATTTAATAGAAGCACAAATTATAGCTTCCTTATTATTGACCCTTTTGTAAGGATATGAATTTCAAAATGCTTGAAAAGATAATCTGGAGGAAAAATCCCAGGAAGAAGCTGCAAGGCTCCATATCCTAATTCTCTCGGGTTAGATGTAGTCAGCTGAGAGTTATGTGGTCTTTTATTTCATCCAGTCAGTTCATTTGGGGCAAACTTATCTAACATTTCACGTTTCCTATAGCCTTGTAATGATGTGATGTGGTCCCTATCTAATCTCTAGTCTCAAGAACATGCTTGAACCACTGTTTGTAGGTAGTCGGCCACTGCTATCGATAATTCTTCATTGTTAAGAACAGGTTTGGGTTTCCATTGAGGTTTATTATTGGTATCCATATTTCCATGCCTAAACCTTTTGGACCAATGTTGAACAGTTTACACTGTATTAGTATCCACTATGAATATATTATTGACATCATCAACATCTTAAGCAGATTTATGTCTTGATTTGAAATCATTCTTGAAAATTAGTCTAACCTCTTGCATAAACACCTCAAGTACTCAAAAACCTCCAATAACAATGAATTATACCTCTATTTACATTGAATCTGCAAAAATCCACAATTACATTTATAAATCTCCCACTTTTACTATTACACCCTGTATTGGAAAAAAAAAAGGATACCTCATATCAAACAACTTATTACACCTGAGGCAAGATGAAGGACATATCAACCAAAATATTGCGCTAAAAAAACAAAGTTCAGAAATTAATTCTGAATAATTTGTGGTGTAATCAAACTGCTTCTACTCAGAATTTCATGCAACATTTTTTTGATTTTTTGTTATTTCATATAAGTTATATTTTACATTTAAAAGTGACTTTTAGCTCAATACAATATTTCTAATGCTTCATGACTTATCATAACTAAGTTATTATTTGTTCCCCTTAACATTTCTTTGACAAATTATGATCACAAAGAAATATTAGGCTGCCTAATGAAATACAAAATCAATTACTCACTAAATGCACCCAGATAAAAGCTTTCAAGTATAAAGGTCATTTCCCAAAGAATGATGGTAATAATCTCATAACAATGAAATAAAGCCCTTTTCATTTATTAAGCTACATAAAGACTCTGAGCCCTTTGATCTCGACAAGGTGATACAAGCTCACCCAAACCCTCTGCAGCCTGCCTGGAGATGATCTTCCATAACCTAGACTAGGAAAATGAAGGAAACAGAGTAGAGCCATGCAACGTGCACATCAGAGAATCTTGCTCAGCATCACATGGAGAGATCACAAAATAGCGTAGTATATTAGAAAAAAAACAGGAGTCAAAGATATCATAGAATCCATTGGAAAACTCAAATGGCAATGGGCTGGTCATGTTGCAAGAATATCAACTAGTGATGGACATCACAACTCACAATGTAGATCCCCAGAGATCATATGTAGAACTGTGGCTGACAAAATATAAGAGAATGTGACAAAATAAACAAGTTCAGAAAGTATTGGCTCTGTGATGCCCATGACAGAGAGGTCTGGTAAATTGTTGGGAAGGTCTATGTCCAACAACGGACAATAAAAGGATGATGCTGATGATAAAAGAATCTTAGTAAGGTCATCGTGAGCATTTAGTGGAATGTGTTAGATTTTGTTTATTCCAACTAAATCACAGCAGGACAAGAAAGATTGAAGACTAAAAATAAGCATACAAGAAAGAGTCCCCTTTTTCCTGGAAAAAAAATGGCTCAAAGGGGTTAAAAATAACTTTCATTTTCCAGCATCACAATGGCTAGAACTTGAAGTGTTGAAAAACTAGAAGGAATTTAAGAAAATGTACTTTTCTTTCTAGATATTCCCTTCTGAAATTAGGGAGTAGGGTCTTTTAGTTGTATATGTACAACGAAGATGAATACATCAAACATTCCATCTATTCATATGGGTACCCACAACATTTCAAATACCATGCAAGGGGGAAAGCATATAAAATTCACAAAACAAGCACTAAACAAGACAAGAAGAAAAACACTAACCACTAGACGCATCATATCACCCACAAACATAACCACCATCAACCTCAAGATGGAAATTCACATCGCCATCAACACTTCAACAACTATACAAGCACCCACCACCCAAAGCTGGCATTTATGCAATTCCGTACCAGGATTACAACAAAATCTACTTTGGAGAAACATCAAGACCTCTCAAGAAAAGAATACATGAACATAAGAGAGCCCCTCAAGTGGATGAAAGGACAAATGCCCTGTTTGAACATAGAAACACACACAACCATAACATCAACTTTCACCAAGCTCATCTCATTAAGAATATTCACAACTCCTCAACATGCAGATGCATTGATGCAGCCCTTATATGCCAATGCAATACAATAACACAAAGGTATGGTCACTCTAAATGCATTGATTTTTAAACAGAATCACACAGATACAATACATTACATCACTAACACACAAGGAATAGGCCAACAGCCAATAGTCTGTTTAAGAAACGGTACTAGCACACATATATCACCCCTTCAAGAAAAGAAAATGAAGTCTCATCCACCATCAACCAAGGGGATTGAATAAAAACAACACCATACCTCCATCCTGACTCACATATACAAACATCTATCCATTGAATGCTTGACACCACCTCTTCAATCTATAATAAAAAAATTTAAAAAAACAAACTTTTCCTGAGAAATTACCATTTTAGCCCCTCTCACTGCCCTTCTTATCTAAGACAAGCCAAACACCCACAGAGACAGGAAACAAGCACCCTCTGACCCCGACCCTCACAGACCTGTCTAATTTCAAAGTAAATGTTACTACATTGACACAAACACCTTCCCTCCCACTCCTAATAAACAACCAAACAACACAGAAATAACCCATTTCTTTCCTCAGCATTAAAACTTGATACCTGTCACTTGAGCTTTTCTCTTTATCTATCAATTGTCATTTTCAACAGCATATACATAAATGCATATGTACACACACACACACATATATATATATATATATATATATATATATATATATATATATATATATATATATATATATATATGGATGCATATTCATTTACATAAATGTATGCATATATACATATATATATATATACATAAATCTATATACATGTACCTATATCTATCAATCTCTATCTCTTTCTCTCTATATATACATATATAAATACACATAAATAAAATCAGGTATCAAATGAAACTAGGGAAACTCATAAAATCAAAGGTCATGTCATCTTGCAAATACTGAAACGGGAGAGGATTTATTCCAAATGATATTATTAGAAGTTAATGGGCTTTATGAAGACTTCAAAGTAATTCAACAGGTGTTCTTCAACACAGAATTCCATTTCAATAAAAGTATATATATAAAATTGTTACTGAGGTTTTGTGATGCTGATGCATACTTTCTAAACAATGCCCATATCTACAATTCGTATATATTTTTTTCTTCACACTAAAATAAATGTTTCAAATGTTCTGTCTCTAATGTAATTTAGATCATCAGATTTGCATTGGCATAAATTTCCGGTGACTAAGCATTCCAAGCAGGAAAACAACTGTGACATCAAAATAAAATTGTGGGAAAGAGAACACTCTAAGGTTTATAACAAGAAATGTATCAATACAATGACTCCTTCTCACTATATAGATAAACAGACAGAGACCGAGATAGAAATATTGATAGACATGGACAGAGTGTAGTGTGAATGAATAGTGGTATAGATAGAGAGGGAGACAGTGAGATGGATAGAGAGGGACTATGTATTAATGTCTCACTCATTTCCAATCATAAATGAAACATTTTGGTTTATCAAGCTAATTTCTGAATGGAAACAAAGTAATTTTTGTAGTTTATTTTCAGGGGAGATCATTTGATACTTTGCAACAGGCCTTTTTTTTCACTCCATGTTTAAATTTTGCAATTCACAAATAACTCTGAGTGGAGGACACTACGAACTAGGGCTGCTATGATTTATTTTTTATGATACAGTACAGATTTAACTCATGATACAATATCACAATATAAGAGCTCAGGTAGGGAAAAACAACTTCGAAAAACTTCAATATAAAAAAAAACGTTATTAGAATATGAGGTTCAGAGAAAGAAGAAAATGTCCCAAAAAGAGTTATCAGATTGTGAGCTCTGGTAAAAAATGTTCAAAAGAAACAGGTTAGTCTATAAAATGTATAACAGGTAACATTACACCCTTCCCCTCATCACCACCTCAGTCCTGATAGAGGATTCTACTGACTGTAGAATTTTCAAAATGTCAACACGTTTGTTACTTGCCGTAAAACTGTGAATAAGGTGACACCCTCAGATGACACCAAACCTATTGTTTTCAGGTGTTTTGAGCCAACATTATTTTGAAAGAAATGCATTAATTCTTGAGATGAATGTTGTCAATAGAAATAACATCGTCAAATGAAATGATTCTTTCATGTAGAAGAAACAATGTTATTGTGTATTACAAAGGACTACCCAGGCCCTGCACACTGGATAGAATGCCTGTCTCCCAGGCAAGCTTCATGGTCCCAATACTGGGGTAAACATGCTCTACCATCTGAACATCAACCTCAGACCCCTCTCAGCAGAATGCCCAACTGCCACTTCAGCACTCATCTCAGAACAGCCAAGGCGCTTCACAAAGTGGCCCTTGTAATATTTTAGTGAAGACACACTTGGTGACTTGGACATACTTCTTCACATTGGAGGTCAATGTTTGAGCCTTGCTAAAAGCTACGAAATCAAATGCTGATTTTCAAGATGAGTATCCCCTCCCCATTCAGAAGATGAGTCTAGCACAATTTTTTCCCAATCACATTCGGCTCTCAGTCAGAGTAAGCTAAGCTTAGTAAAAGCCTATGTTTCACCAGGGGAATTTTTTCACGTTTCTATTTAATAACTAATTGCAGCAATCAGGCAGCTTAATGGTGATCAGAACAGAAATCGGAATTGGCAAAGTGAGTTCAAATTTCAACTGAGGCTGTCAATGGTTCCCTTGGAAAAGGCATAAATCCACATCCTTCAGCTCTGTCCCTTCACCAGATATCTTCACAAAAGTATCTTTCTCAAGCATACCAGTGGTTGACAGAGAAGTGGGGAAATCATTTCCCCATAACTACTGCCCAGGCAGTAATAAATGTAAAATGTTGTCATACCCGTTGCCAAACTGGACTGGGGTCAGCATATTAGCAATCCTAATACTCAAAAGGTTATACTTCTTGAAAAAAATTAAATAAATGAAAAAAAAAAAAAGAAACAGGTCTAGTTAGTAAGTCAACAGAAACCCTCATGTGACCAATGTCTTTTGGTGGTTTTTAGAAAATTGGTACAAGGGGTGATCAAAGAATTAGTTACTTTCCTCACTTTTGATGGGCAGTGATCAATGGGAAAATCTGAGTTTTCAAAAGATAAAAGTGAATGCTGCAGATAACAAACTAAAGGACCAATTTCGCATAAACTTACATTGCAAATTGACTCCTCCTCAATCAAAAATATTCTTCAGGGGAGATTTCCAAAAACATGGAAAGTTTTCTTTAAGTAAGCGTCTAAATTTTCAACCCTGTAGCTCCATTGGTGTGGCCTGTAATCATTGTACGTACTTAGGTTTTTCCAGTTTTCAAGCTGGTCTGGCTATGTGTGTAATAACATGACATGTACATTTTTCAGTTTGGCAAAATCATACTCCACATATCAAAAAATATATTAACAAAATATGCAATCTATCCACCTTATTATCAAATACTTCTTACGTAATGCATACCTTTGAATCATACGGTTGACAAAACAACAGCTTTTCTTTGAAATCGGAATCCTATACATGTGTTGCGTATATAAGCAGCTGGGTGTCGGATGATGTCTGAGCACTTGTCAAATTGGATATAAAAAATAACTATTGTCTTTGATTTCTGTATCAGCTGAATTTTTAAAATCCTCCAATGTCAGATATCCTCCAATGAATATTATCACAGAATACTCAGTTTGTTGCAGCATTTTCTTCCCATACGTAGCCCACAATATCATTGCGGCAGGGCAAGATCAAAGTTTCAGTGATTTTTTGATATTCTTTTTTTTCAATTCTCAAGGCACCATATAAGCACGTGAGCTAGTTCTATTCTATTGACACACCTGCTCATTCCCGTTATGTCACATGTTTAAGATTAAATATCAAATGCCTCCCGCTGGAAATGATTGTTCTTTGTCAGTTAGATCAGGAAGATTAATTGAGAAAAATCATTTCAGAAAGCTTGGCTCCATTGAATGGTTTGATAGAACTTTGTCACAGCACAGTTTGTGTAATCTTTTCCTTTCTGATTTATAACAGGAAATCAATTTTGATGAATGATTCACTGTATGAAGTTTTTTCTCTCTCAACAGGACGCTGTAATTATCTAGGGTGAAAATTAAATATTTCGGTAGTTAGTTGGATAAACAAGAAGAAAGCTTGTTGAATAAACAAGAAAGCTCATTGTTACACAAAAAAAAAAACAGACAGGGCAAGCAGGCCAGTAATAGATCATATTAGTGAGTGTATTCGGTTGTATGAATATAATACAGATTGTAGCATACCAAAAGGAAAAAAAAAATGGATAAAAGAAGCTGCATGAACATAGATATACATGTGAACCTAAGATTTTTGATCTTACGCAGAGATCCTTTTTTGTGTCGACAATGTAGGTCATGTTTACAAGACATATAAGTCGTATCAAGTTGATTATGATTATTTCAAAATTCTAGCGTTTTCACAAATCTTGCGTTATCTTACATTTTCTCTTTAATACCCCCAGGTGTATGCAGACCCTGATTGGAAAACCTCTATACTGATGTAATTTTTTTTGCTGACTGAATGCAAATGAAGATATGATTTGGTATTAATAAAGTTTTTGAGCTCTTAACAGCAATGGTGTTACCCAAGAAGCAAGATTGATTTTCAAGTACAAATTCAAAATAGGACATAATGCAGGTCAAAAAAGTATTCGGAGTGAACGCAACCACAGTGCAAACTGTTCCGCATTGGTTCAATAGGTTTAGGTCTGGAAATATGGATACGAATAATAAACCTCAAGGGAGGCCCAAAACTGTCCCTAATGGCGAAAAATTATTGATGGCAGTGGTCGACAAACAATGGTTTCAGCACAACCTGGAGACTGTGATTTCAATATCAACTGTATCACACCAAGTCAAGACAATAGGGAATGTTATTGTTAGAAAAATGAATCCTGCATGAACTGAATGAAATGCACCATGACAGTCTCAGAAACCAGACCTCTCACTTGACTGCATCTAAGCTTAGAGAATTAGGATATGATGTCTTACAGCTTTCTCCATATTCATTTGACATTTCACCAATGGATCATTTATTCAAGCATTTTCAACTTCATATCTGTGATAAAAGGTTGGATAATTCAAGCTTTTACTGAATCTCTGACCACTAGAGCTAGAGAATTTAATAGAGATGGCATATTGTCATCAGAGGATCCTTGGGAAAAGTTACTCCTTTCAAAGGGTCATATTTTGATTAAATAATGTTTTTTTTTTGTTGTTTACATCATCCTCTATCCCGCTATTCAAAAAACAGCCTTTCATATATAGCCTGATGACTTCATTAAAAATAAGATTTAGAAAAAAACAACTTTTAAGTGTATTGTGAAAGCTGTCATATCAACAAGCATTTAGCAAAAAAATTCTCAAAATTGGTGCACTTTCGTTTATTGGTTCTAACATTGAAGATGGAAGGTGGAAGATGAAAGAAAAAAAAGTAACATTTTTTGATAAATTGTGCTCTTCTCATTCAAGAAATGTTAAAATGTGACCCAAGCACAAAGCGCTGTTTATGGAGAAGACATTATGAATGATGAAATGTGTCAGAAGAAATTTGCGAAGTTTTGTGCTGAAGATTTCTCGCTGAATGATGCTCCACAGTCAGGTGGACCAGTTGAGGTTTATAGTGATCAGATCATCAAGACGCTACTTAAGAATAATCAATGTCATATGATACGGGACACAGCCAAAATACTAAGAATATTGAAATCAAGCATTGCAAATCCTTTGTATCAATGTGGTTACATTAATTGCTCTGATGTATGGTTTCAACATGAGTCGAAGCAAAAAAAAAAACCAAAAAAAAAAACCTGACAGGTTCACTACTTAAATGTACCAAAAATGTTTTTTAAAAAAAAATCAAATCATGATGGGTGATGAAAAACTGATACTTTACAATGTTAAATGCCAAGGATCAAGGGGTGAGCATCTACACCACAGAAAGTACCGAAGGCTAGTCCTCATCCAAAGGTGATGCCGTGTAGATGATGAGATTAGAAGGTATTCCTCTACTATGAGCTCCTTCTGGAGAACCAAACGATTGATTTGAATAAAAACTACTCACAATTAGACCAACTGAAGGTAGCAATTGGCAAAAAGTGTCCTGAACCAGTTGAGAGAGATGGTGTATTATTCCATCAGGATAACACAAGACAGCATACGTTTTTGGTAATGAGGCAAAAATTGATAGAGATTGGCTGGGAAGTTTTCACTCATTTGTGGTATTTGCTAGATGCTGCACCTTTGCATTGCAATTCAGTCTTGTCTTTACAGAATACTCCTAATGAAAAAAAATCAAATTCCCTAAAAGATAGCAAAAGGCACCTAGAGTTGTTGTTTACAGAGAAAGATGAAAAAAAATTCCAGGAGGATGAAATGGTGAATATGGTGTTCAAATAATTAATGTCAAGTATATTTTAAAATGTCTTATTTTACTTGGTAAACTTTTAGGCTATTACCATATATATATATATATATATATATATATATATATATATATATATATAAACACACAGAGGAGACCATTGATTATAATCATGGATGATATTATTAAACTGTTATTGTTATCAAATTCAATCGATCCCAAACACTTTATTCAAAATTGATTAAAAATTATCAACCTACTATAATCAAAATTCTGGGTAGTGTCATAAGAATCTTCAGGTGTTCACAAAAACATCCTCCATCAGAAAGGTGGAAGCAAATGTTGAGTGTTGAGGTACATTCAAAAATTTCATAGTTACCGTTTATAAGATTCAAAGAAACAGATTGGACACTGAAAAATCAGCGCTCACTAATGAAAACATAGATTGCAAGAGAGAACAATCTGTTTGTCATCATTGGAAATTCAGTTTTGCAATGTTAATGAGAGAAGACTGCTTTGATTAATGGGCTGGAGTCGCCTCAAAAAGCAGAAGAGTTCGTAGAAGAAAAGGGTAAAAAAAAAAAAACAATGTATGGTTCAACAGGTGGAAAAGCGAGATAATATACTGTACAAACACAATCCTCTTGATGAAAATAGAGCTGATTTGCAATCAGATAGAATATCGAGACAATAAAAAAAAATCAATCTGAAATTTATTAAGTAAATTGTTCTAATTTTTATATCCTTTGTTTAATGCATTCAGCCAGTTGTTATAAAAAAGACCCAGCACTAAAATGATCTCAATAAGCAGCTTCCTCAGTAGAAAGATGAAATGAAGATAGAGAATTCCTTTCAATTTTTTGTCTAATAATAAACTCACTCATTGAGACTGTGATACCATAAATTGACAGTAGGGCAAATGTAAAACAGCCGATAAGTACACTCGACACGCCCTATAACTATAAGTTAGAATGAAGATAGCCATCAGTAGGTTATGAAATGCCAAAATAGAGGGGAAATTTTTGAGTTAAAAGTGGCACTACTCTCTGGAGAAACCAGTGTATATGTTCAGAGTCTTCTAAAATGAACACACTAAAAGCTGGACAGTCTGAGCCCATTCTATGTCATGTAAGCCATTGCAACTGAGGGTGTAGGAAGTTTCAACATAATTTATTGTACAAAATACAGAGAAAACCGTTCATTGTGATTACTTTGGGATGGGGGCTTCTAAATGAGAGCCGGCTGATAGTATTAAGCAAAGAATATAAAAATTAGAACAATTTACATTCATCGTTATAAATTCATAGTAATGTAATTAAATTGATTGCTATAAACAACCTTACATTATAAAAGTACAATAATTTTTATAAAAATCTACAATAACTTTTAATCCATTTTAACCCATTCGGATTCGGGACTGACTGATTTTGATAACAATAACTGTTTTCAAACATTATCCATGATCATAATAAACGGCTTCCTCTGTATAAACAAAACCAGACACTCAAGATTTTTTGTTTTTAATATATTTTTCATTATTTTTTCTTCAATTTTCTTTTTTTATTCACTTGGATTTTGAATGCCATTAAGATTTTTTTTTCAAATTTTGTGGTCTGTCCACAAAAAAAAAAAAAAAAATGTCAGAAAGAGGAAAAAATGTTCTGACTTAAAGCTTAAGAAAAAAAATAAATAAATTAGAGAGAGAGAGAGAGAGAGAGAGAGAGAATAAAAATTCAGGAATTTGGACAATATTTCTGCCAAGCAAGATAAAAGTGAACTACTATCTTGCGATGACTTTCTGTTTATCTAATACTTTTAATTTTCTCTTTAGGTGGTGGCGGGAAATGAGGATAAAGGCCAGAAGCAATTGAGAGAATGGAATTCTTATATGGTATGGATTGTTCTGGAAAAAAGACAATGAAAGACGGAGAGTGGTTGAAGAATAATGGAAGTGCATACACAGAGCAGAAAGGCATCAAGAGACAGACAGAAAGTGGGGAGCTGAACCATAATGGGATGTAAATTCTCTGGATAAGGAATTGAGAAATGTTGTAGAGGGTTTGTGCATTCAGTAGATGAACTTATCATTATTTTTTAAAAGCTTGGAAGCTCATGTTCGGTTGGGAACACTCTCTGATCATTGTCAGGTGACGTGGGGGTGCAAGGATATGGATCCATTATAATGTTTACCGAGCCAGCTTTGTTTTAGAAATCATGTAAAAAACTTCAAAACAGCAACAAAAAAAATCAACCAGATTTCAAACATTAAAGAAAGATCATTGGATAGGGAAAAATGGAGAGATTGACCAATTATAAGGCTTCAAATGCAAATTAAGCCATATTATGAATTCTACTTGTAACAGCAAAAGTAATTGAAATGATTTCCTTACAACCTTGAGAGATATTCTGATGTGCTTCTGAATTGTGCGATTCTTACTAATTAGGGTTTTTTTTTTCATATTGTAATCTATCTACCAATAAAATGAGCAGTGTGACTTTTTTTTTGTTAGTTTCTCTACAAACATCCCCTCTCACCACCAATGGAACAGGCCATCAAAGATAAGTACAGCTACGATAGATTGGAGTCGGACAGAGAGAGATCAGTTCTAGATGTCAGGTCTGAAGTAAATTACAACAGCTTTCCACTTCTAAGTGTAATAACAAATGAGCTCAGACCACTTAGCAACAATCTATCTATATAATGAACAATGTGACATTTTCTTTGGACAGACCAATATGGCCAAGTGGTAGAGTGCTTGTCTCCAGTTTAGTAACCCGTGGTTCAATTCACTGCCGAGTCTAACACAAGACTTTTAAAATGATACTCAATGCCTTTCCGCAAAGAACTCAGCACAAGGACTAGAATTGGAGAACCCCTCCCCAATGCTAAGCCAAAATCACATTGGATACAGCAGTTCTCATAAGATCACTGAAGTTAACTAATTGTAGAGTCTGATCAGCACCTAAGATGGGTGACCATTTGGGAATTACCAGGTGCCATAAGGTTCGACGGGCCTGGCAAATTGGAAATGGTCTTACAAATATTTGCGACACCTGCGATGAGGGTATAAACGGAGAACAACGATACATACATGATGCTTTTTTTTTTTTAAGTGTCAATCAGACCTGGAAGGATTGCAGGAAATGACGGGGGGGGGATGAAGAAAGGAAATGCTTAAAGAAACGGACTGATCAATAGACAAGTGGAAATGGTTGTGGCAATGAATGAATTTATAAATGGAAAACCAAATGCATAAATAGAAAGCAGATAAATAGATGAAAAATCCTTTTCCATGAGATATCAAATCAGCTATTCAAAACAACTCTCTCCATCCACAATAAAATTTATCAATAGATATAATCCTTATAACACACCAATTCGCTCAGTCCTCACCTTGGCTATCATGGTCAAGTTCCATTCATTGTACCTATCCCAGCGTGTCGTAGTTCGTGACCTCCTTAGAATTTTGAAACTGACCCTTTTATTCAATGGCCATAGAGGATGGAAGTGTTGATTAAGCATATCTAGTAACCTGCTTGGCAGTCGTGAGTTCAGTCTCTAGGTTGGGTAGTGCTGGTTCAGTGAAAGAGGCAGGCAACCGACATCACAAGGAGAAATTATCTGGGAAGAATTAACTGATATGAGCTATCCTCTGGCATGGACAGTAGAATGAGAACAATCTACCCCTGTGGATTGAATAAAGAGTTCAGTTTGAAATTCCCAGAGGGATACAGACTATGACAGCCACCAGAAGAAACCCGGAGGGTACAACGTCTAAAACGTTGTGACTATAACAACTAAGATGAGGACACCAGTCTGAGTAAATCAGTGTATATCAAGGACAATTCCTCATCTCAGTAATTCGGACGAAAAAAAAAAAAAAAAAATCCCTTCAGATTCAATTGTATACATCTCCAACAAGCTTCAGGCATAATCTGACAATGTTGACAATAAAACACAAGATGAACTTTTCAATCAAATTTCCTACACTATCTATTTCTTTTCCCAAATTTTGAATAGTGATAATTACTTTAGATAATCAATTCAGTTTCAATTAACAACTCCCCAGGCATCATCAGATATCTGATTGATTTCAATCACATTGTTATCTCGGATACAATAAATTACCCATGGCACCTGAAAGATTTCACTATAAAAAAAATAATGATAGGAAATACATCACCTCAAAGTACACAAGCTGATTCTAAAATAATTTATTAGATGACAACCAATAAGGCAACAAATGAAACTTTCATTGGCAAAGTTTAACAAGTCAGCCATCAAAATTGGAATTATTAGTTTCATACTTACTAATTTACATTTGCATTTACTAGAGTACAAATTTAATTTTTGTAGCAAAAAAAAAGTTAATATGTTATACATCATTTGCAACAGTGACAGAGTTCAACGAATCGTCCCTGAGAAATGGGGTTTAATTTATAATTCACAAAAAGTGATAATTTTTATATTGTTATGGTTCATTACAGCTCATAAATAAATAATCAAATAGATAAATTATAATCTTGTAAATAGATAATCTAATGAATAAATAAATTATAATCTGAAGTTTCATATTGTTATTGTTCACATGTTTTTTTTATCAATTCTATTGAAATTCTAAAAAATCCTTTCAACCAAAAGATTGCCGTAATATAAAACAAATCAGGGTCAAAATAGATGAGTGACATACTCGAGTGTGAAAAAAAAAAAAAAAAATACTGTATGCTTATTTTTAGCTAAAAATATACTACTTGAGATATAACTTTATACTTGAGTAAATACAATAAATATGAAATCATTGATGTTAGCTTGCTTAGCGGTGATCAATCAAATCAGTTCCAATGACCGGATTCATCTTGGACAGCTGACTTGTTAAACTTTGCTCTTTCATTATATTAATGATGATAGTAAGATTATTTAAATATCTACCTTTAGAAAAATATACTAAAAATATGACCTTTTTACTTAATTCAACTTGCTTTGGTTTAAAAAGAAACATCAGTGATTTTTGAATGATTTTTTTAAAATACTCCTGAAAGAATATTTAAAAATCCAAGAATTTCCCAGCAGATTTCTTTCATGCAGCCCACATTTAGCTGTAAATATTACTTTTGGTTTCATAAATTAAAAATCAAAATAAAAAAAAACATTTTGTTTCTTTATAAGACTTGACATCGTTATTTTCCAATGACGTTTTGCTTTGATAGTTTGGAAAATTTGTAGTTTTATTACAATTATATTGTATTTGTTCAATCAGTCTATGTCAAAGTGTACGACTCAATTCTCATCAGTAAAGCTATAAATGTATGATATCTTTTCTTTTTTGTTTGGTTTATGCTTTCCATTCACTGATATTGACCATATTAATACAATGATTAATAAGGAATTAAATGGCGATGTCTTCACTTGAAATAAAAATGAAATTACATAATAAATCAAAATCTTTTTATAAATCTTAGAAACAATAATTGCTAAAGAACAACACCAAAAACCTGAAGAAACTTGAAAATTCATTTTGAGTAATACACAATACATTTCAATGATTCAGGAGGCCTCTCTCTTGACTATAACCCACCAAAAACTCCAATTTTTCAGCTGAACTTTTTATTTTCTAATGAAACTTGTCAAGAATATATTGTGAAAACCCCATGCTATATTATCTGGTGATGGTTAGAGGATTCACTGGCTGAATTATTTTGAGCTTCTAAGGCATGGTAATAACTGAATAGACAAACCATCTACAAAAAAAAACAACCAAAAAAATAAAAATTAAAAAAAAAAAGCCCATGACGACAGACAGTTATGGAAGAAGTAGGGACAGTGAGAAATAAAAAAATAGAAATATATTTTTTTTAAAAAAAATTTAAAAAAAAAGAAAAAGAAAATAAAACATGTCAGTTTCTTAATCATCCCCCTTATTTTAAAAATTTCACAGCAGTTCAAACTTCTGTATCAGATACATCTTCAGCGGACATGATCTTGGGGTGCTTCTTAAAGTAGTTTGTTACAAGCTTTTTGGCCGTGTCCTTGGCATCTGAAGAGTCGCTAGATGATTTTTTAACAAACCGATGAGTCAACATTTTTGCTACCTTCTTAAAAAGGTCCCTTGACCCAAATTTACCATTCTTATAGAGCGGGTTCAGGTAGGAGACAACAAGATTAGCAGCTTTCTTCATCTCATGGCTGCTGGCACCAGAAGATGATGAACCAGGGCTTGGCTCTTTTGTTTCCTTCCCATTTTCGCTCTCTCGTGATGCTGTTTGGTGAGATGAGGTGTCTAACTTCTCAGTCTTTTTGGCTGCCGAGTCCTGAGCCTCACTCAACTGATACTCAGCAGCTGCCATATCACCATCATTTTTGTCATCATCATTTACACCTTCCCCATGATCATCATTATTACCATCATCAGCATCATCATTTTTGTCAACTGTGTAGGTTTTTATGATTGGGTCAAACTTGACAGTCTGTCTCTCTTCTTCACGGTGTTGACCAGGTTTTACTAGACTTCCACGGCGAACATCTTCCCCCTTTTCTGCTTCGGCTACTCCTTTCAGTTTTTCTGAGCTATGGAATTTTGCAGACGGCTCAGCTTTGGTATCACCTAATGCTTCCTTTTCGGGCCAGTTTTTTAACTTCTCAGGACTTTTTCTTTTATTGTCAGTCAAATCACTTGTCTCCATCGGCTCCTCTTTAGACTTCCGAATATCATCTTTGCTTGACGAAAGATGTTTATTCTTTGCAGTATCACTTGTTAATTTATGTCGTTTGCTCTCTTTTCTCCCCGACTCCTCGTGTCTACGTTTTTTGTGATTGTTGCTGTGTGTTGACAAATTGTCTCGGTGCCTGTCTGAATGCTTGGAACTTTCGGAGGAATCATCTCTCCCAGAATGTTCTTGAGATTTGTGATGTTTGTATTTCATTGAACTTGAGTGTTTGTCTTGATTTGGGATTAATGACTTGAATAAATTGGTCTCCGATTCGGTTTTGTTGTCTCTCTTGTTCTCCGAATACTTTTTCATTTTGGAGAATTTCTTGTTTACTTTTGACTCTCTATGATTTCCATCTTCATCCTCGTCGGAAGTCAAACCCGAAGAATTGGACAACCATTTCGGATCGAACCCGGGGTCCTCACCTTCACTTACTTTCTCCTTCTTCAACAACGGATTCACGAATTTGGATGAACTCGGTGGCAAGTTCTTTTCCACCTCTTCCTGTTTGGATGCGGGACTGAGATATTTTTGGTTCTTGTAGGCATCCATTTCTGACTGGTATAAATCTATAATCATCGTAGGGTCAGCATACGTCTTTTCCGGACTACGAGGCCGTACTTTAGCCGGTTCTTTCTTGGGAACAAGATCGCTTTTGAATGATGGCTCTTTCTTGGGAGCTGAATCAGAGGACAGTTGGGGACTGGAAGAGGAATTTCTTGCATGGGGGGTTTCATCTGAAGATGAGCTCTTTTTTTTCCTTTTGAATAATGACTCCTTCTTGGGGGCAGAATCAGTGGACAATTGAGGACTGGAAGAGGAATTTTCAGCATTAGGAGCTTCATCTGAAGACGAGATCTTTGGCGAATCGATGGCATTTTTTGAAGGTGCTAATGTTTTCATGATCAGCTCCTCATCTTCATCTGTTGTCAATCCCGTAGATTCAACAGCCTCAGATGCTGAAGATGATTTAAAACTTCTGCTGGTTTTACTTGTTTCGCCATAGTTACTTCTGCGTGTCACTCCCTCGTCAGAGTCCGAACTGAGTCCAGAAGTGTTTGACACAAAGTCAGAATGCCTGGAAAATTTTTCCCTTTTTTTCTTCTTTTTCTTTTTGGACTTTCTTTCCTGGACATGGTCTGCTTCATGCGGAGAACTTGTCTCCTCTCGTCGCAGTTGTTCTTGTTTTTCGCTATCACTTATTTGCCTCGTAGGTTCCGTTTCTTGGGACCATTTTGGCACTAAACTGGGATGGATCTGTTTTTTATCAGTTAACTTCCTAATCTCAAGCACCTTCTTCAAGAGAAATGCCTTGTAAAGGTTGACAAACTTGCTGCCTTTAAAAAGCTCATACTCCAAATCGATACAGCACACATGTACCTCATGTTCCACACTGCGCAAACGTTTCGGATTGTCTGCAAAGTGTGTTTCAAAGTTTTCAGTCAACGTCTTCTTCAGCTTTTCAAAGCAGTGCATGCGTACATTGAAGCTTAAATTGGATACCCGTTTACTTTCAGGGTCTCGCAAAGGACAATTGTCAGGAATCACCTCCAACTCTTGTTCTGCTTCTATCTCTCCGGAATCTGCATTGCGTCTTTTCAACTCGTTCAGTATGAGACTCTTGCGATCATGTTTCTCTTTCTCTAGCTGTTTTTCCCTGCTATCATCTTCGTCATCGCTGCCTTCAATATTTTTCTCATACTGAACGACCTCTTTCTTCAATCCAAGCCGTCCACCCCCGTAAAGTTCAAGGTCAGGTTCGGTTGGCTCCTTGACCATTCTTGTACTACCATACTGCTCCCTACACCAGCGTCCATAACTACCCCGGAGAAGATCATTCACTTGTTGCTCAACTTTGCGTGGATTCTTGCAATGGTCGCAATTTTTTTGACAGTTTGGCTTCTCATCTCCAAAATATTCTGTGATGACTCGGTGCCGACAGCGTGGCATTTCGCAATATTTTACCATACTTTCAAAATTACTCTCGGCAGATTTTACAGAATTTGACTCCTGGTTTTTGTATTTGCTGTAGTTGCGGGTTGCTTCCTGCTTCAGAAGGAACGAAATGGCATCTCTATCACGTCGTGAGTAGTACAGGCAACACCAGGACTGATTACCATCACGTCCAGCCCGACCAGATTCTTGGTAGTAGCCAGACATGGTCTTTGGGAGAGTCCAGTGGACAACAATCCGCACGTTGTGTTTGTCGACACCCATTCCAAAACTGATAGTGGCAGCAATCAAAGGAATACGCCCTTCCATCCAATCTATCTGCACCTGGAGACGGTCAACATCTGTGGGGGGAAAAGAAAAAAAAGAAGAGAGAAAAGTTAGAAATAGCAACTTATTATAGTTTCTGTTTTATCCAGATCAACCCAAAACTTAGTAGATTGTCAGTGTCATACTGAGTAAAACCCATTCATGGCATTTCTCAAAACAAGAAGTTACTTGGCAGTGCTCATTTCTTCTCCAAGTAATATGCAATAGGTTGTACAAGGAGTAATTCCTAACCTGACTCGACCCTTTAAAAGAAGTAGAACCAATCTGTCTTAGGGGGGCTCCACACCTGGTTTGGAACTAGAGTTTGTCTCCCAGGCTGGTTGACAATCAAAACTAGAGAGCCCAGTCTATAATACTATTTGCCCATGAAGGGGGGGGGGACGTTATCCTCAAATGCATTAGTACAAAGTGATCACTGACTGTCACAGCCAGAATCTGAACTCAGTTTGCAGATTCCATTTTCTGTGCTGTTAATCATTAGGCCACCTGCACCATCTCTTAGTTTACAAGCTGCACTAAAAACACAAACATTAAAATGGTTTCAATATCAAACTGTTTCCATGTACTAATAATGAACAGGAGGATGGTCATCACATTCCCAAAATGTAAAGCTAATAGTTTGGTATGAAATTGGCCAGAAAATGAGGTTTGAGAGACTGTGGAAGTTGCAGTAAAGAAATTAATAATAGAAAGTGATATAACTTTCAGGTGGTTTCAAACAAAGATATTGAAGAAAACTTCTGTGCAACACCAGTCAAATAAACCAGACTTCAAATGTAAAGAGGGTTGAAAATTGCTCTCCAACCGTCATGATATTTATTAAACTTGGCTTCGTACAGCACAAAACCAAATAAGGATAGAAAGATGGTGTTGTGCCTATTTTCCATCAGGGGACGGCCTGCCTGCCTTGAAAATTAATATGAAAAATTTTGGCTTTTTACCTGAGCTCCCACACTGACCCCTGGTGCCAGCGGGAAATTTCCGATCATCTCAACCATGAGGCAGGCAGTAACATATCAAACTTCTTAAATGTAAAGAGGAATATGTTTTGGTAATTCACTTAATATATTGAACCTTTGTTCCTTGATACAAATAATCACATTTGTTATTCTAAAAGAGAGCAGAGCTTTTTTGAGTAAACTAATGTTCTAAAGTATCAAAATTTTGCATTTTGCCAGATCTTATTTGAAAGATAAGTTATAAATTTTCTGAACTGTTCAAGGATTTTATTGACATTTTGTGTGTATATATCAACGCTCACATATATATATATATATATATATATATATATATATATATATTGCCATGTTAGGCACCTACTATGGCTTGATGGTTAGTGAGTTTGTCTTGCAAAATGATACTCTAGAGTAATGATTTTGAACCTTACATGGTGTTTCACAAATGTAGTCTTACGCCAAGCTGAGTTTAATTCAGTAAATAACTATCATAAACAAGCTTAACTATGAAAGTAAAAGGTTGCTAAGGTTGGCAAAAGTCCAAATGGCAGTAGAGAGATTATGTCAAGCTAATTTTATACATGGTGAAGGTTTGTCTGCCTTGAAAATCAGTAATTCAAAAATCTGTTCATTTTTACCTGAGCTCCAACACCGACAACAAAAATGAAAGGAAAGCACTGAGAGGCGTTCCCTTCATTTTTCTCATCTGTGAGGTTCCCTATGAAATGTCAGTGAATAAATACCTAGTCAACAAATCTGTGATGGTGTTCACTTTGTAGTAATGCTCTTGATCATAAATCAAGCAACTGTAATGTTTTTTGAAATCACTGTAGACTCCTTGTGGAGCATAGGGCAGCAACCACCCTGCTGCAGTTTCAGTAGCAAATAGATTTTACAGGGCAGAGTTGCTAGCCTCATACCTAATCCTTCTCCTTCATCTGGAGAACAATCCTACTCCATGAAGGCATCTCTGTTTTTTCATTATTAAAACTAATGTTTTTCTCATTAAAAAAGAAAATCTTTTTTTCATCCAGTTCTGCAGCCTTATTGTTTTGAAATCATTTCAAGACAGAAAATATGAAGAGTTGTAGGAAAATCAACTGAAAAATAAATTAACAAAATGAAAAAATAAAAAAGGATAGGAAAAAAAAAAAAAAAAGAAGGCATTCCAAGTGAAATCATAAACCATCATCATTGCCACCTATATATGCTATGTTGGGGGACAATCAATTAAAAAGTTGGAAAAAGAGATGATGAAGGGATAAGAGACTTCTCTCACCTTTTGTCATGTTATGCTGGTAGTATTTCCCAGAAGCCTGTAGAGCTTCCAGTAATGGAATGGTAGCTAGTTTAAAATGGAAAAAATAAGTAAGCTGCCGTTGCACTGAACAAAGTAATCCTTACTCTTGCATCCATAATGACTGAATGTTGAGCTATAATTTTTGGGGACTCCATTTCAGACCCCAAAGAACCTGTGATCAAAGTTAGAGCAAAATTGGAGAAAGTCAAGTGGGGACCATTGGTCCAGTATATATATATATATATATATATATATATATATATAGGGGAGAACGGGGTTAGTTGGATTCTTTTTTTTTGCTCAAAGTAATGTGGAGAATATTTTAATAGAATAAGAGCAACCATTTTTGGATTAAACCAAGTCTCAATATCTAATCTAAATTTGTGATATCAATAAATGGCAAAACGATGGAAACATAACTGACAGTTTGGCTCATGGTTGAACTAAGTGACACGTGGGCCAATTTGTCCCATTTCCCCCCTATAAGTTAGTATGTCATATCATGTTTATTGAGTGGATAGAGTAAAAGCCCCACTCCCCAACATTACCTTTGATACGTAGGTATTTCTCACAGCTGTGCATATCTGACTGATGCCATTCACTAGTTGTGAAACCTGACCAAATCTTCGACAAGTCATTTTGTGATCAAAATTATTTTTTTAGCTTTCAACTCACCAGTCTGCAACACATACGAACCAGATCTCCGGTGGAAGAAGGCAAGTGATCATCTGACTTAGCCATATGACCAAAATGACTGAAAGCTACTTGGGTTTCGAATAAAAGCCTGTGGCTCCATTTAATCCAAGGTACAACTAGCCCCGATCTCCTCCCTACATGTATGTACATCATTAATTTTCATAGCACTAGTGGTTCCAAAGCTTTGTTAGATTAATAGTTTTGAAGGATCCACTAGAGTCAAGTAAACATTGATTCAATAATACATCATATATCTACATTTCGATATCACAAAATTCAGCTCAAGACTTATCAAACCGAGATCTGCCCTCCACAGCCACAATTTTCTATAGTCATGTAATCATTGGTGTATAAGAAAGTTTCAATGTATTCGTTTAATGATATTAAATCTCATTCATGGTGTCATAAGTAATATAAACAGCTAGCAATAATAATAACTTCAACTAATTACTTTACAGTCCACATAAAGAAAAAAAAAAAAAAAAAAACGAGAAAGATCAAATATCTTTTGAAGCCATATACCCACCTTTTAACCCAGCATGGTAAGCCTTTGTAGGGAAGCCTTGCTGCTGCAAACGGACAGCTACTTCCTCACAAGTGTCCCTTGTCCGACAGTAAATAATTCCACAACCGATTTCGCTCCAATCATTATCTTCTGGTGGTAGACCAAGGCGATCAACAACATATTCCAAGAGGTCTTTAAAAGGGTCATCCAGAGTTTCTTTCATCCGCACCTCATAAAAGAGGTTAGGCCGGAAGCAGCTAGTTTTAAAAGATGCAAATGGTTTTCGAAGCCCAAGACTCTTCACAATGTCTTTAATGACTTGAGCTGTAGCTGTAGCTGTCAACGCAATGCAGGGAACATTGGGGATCTTGGTCGCACGGAGGTGCCCAAGTTTCAGGTAGTCAGGCCGGAAGTCATGGCCCCACTGTGATATACAGTGGGCCTCATCCACAACAAAGTAATTAAGAAGGCCTGCATGATTTAAACTGTAGAGATGTTGTTGCAGGAAAGATGTAGCAGCTTGCTCTGGTGTGATGTACAGAAGCTTTGTCTTGGGGCATTTGCGATTCAAGTCAGTCGTGATCCGGTTTTTCTCGGTCATTGTCTGCTTTGAATTGATGGTGGCCACGGGGATCCCAACGTCTCGCATGTGATCCATCTGGTCTTGAATGAGTGCCAGTAAAGGGGAGACAACCACTGTGACTCCAGTCTTATACATGGCTGGTAGTTGGTAGCAAAGGGACTTTCCTGCACCTGTAGGCATGGAAATAAAAACATCTTGCTTCCCTGGAAGGAAAAAGAAAAGAAAAGAAAAAGACAGTTTAAACTTTAGTAAATGTTATTTTGACATTCAGAGATGAAGAATATTTCATTATTAAATTTTGACTAATTTTCTTCAGCGTTCTGTTGCCAGGCTGGCTTTGTTTAAGTGAACAGTGTGAAATCAGAATGAAGAAGTAACTCCTGATAAGATCTGAACTTGCATCCCATATCCTAGCAACTCATCTTACATAAACAATGCCAGAATAAATTAGGCCACAATAGCTTTGTGATTAGGCAGAGATCTTCCTTACGTAGTCATTCTGCCATTTCATTTGAATCTTACTTTGATAGTCGAAGAGTGAATTGATCCCTGAGGCTGTGATAAAAAATGAGAAGATGAAGAAAGTTAGTCAAAAATTAATGTTCTCACTTCAGTTTGAAAAATGAAAAAAAAAAAAAAACAAAAACAAAAAACAAAAAACAAACACTAAGTAAAAAAAATTATTTCATATTTCAAGAAAAAATCAACTGATACAAGGGAGTATTTTGAGAGAGAATCTGAAAAGTAAAGTAGAAAAAAGTAAGAATGAATAAATCAATGAGGTTTTGCGATGGGTTTTGGAAGAGTTTTGAGGGAGAAACAAAGACATAACAACAGAACAAGATGTAAAGAACAAAGAAAAGAGAGATGATAAAAATTGTGTAAAATGCCTGATATGTATAAAACAGGACAATGATACACACGATAATAGAATATTAAAGCATATCCCAGTCAATACATATCAAACATAATAATACTGTATGACAAGTTCAGTTCAATCTAATCTCTTATTCCCGTCTTTGCTGTAGATACAGCATTTCGGACGATTCATTCTAGGGCCGTCTCCAGGTGTAAAATGTGGTATCTGTAAGGAATGAGTCTTTTTTATCGGTCTCAATCTCTGGTGGTGGAAAGCAGAAAAAACCGGAATCATCTGAAATGTATCAACAACAAAGACTGGAAGAAGAGATTAGATTGTAAAAAGAAAAACAAAAGTTGGTATATTAATGACTTGTCAGATTTATAGATAATAATAATGCAGTTTTACCCTGTAATCCAAAAGTAAAGCATTCTTCTGAAAACTTTTTGTAAGCTAAAATGGTGTAAAGTGTAGAAAATATTACGATTAATCCAATTCATTTCCCAGATCACCGAAAATAATGGAATGAAAAAAAAAAAAAAAAAAATGAAAGATAGACAGTTCAAACTGTAGTAAACCCAAGTGATTTGGAGATTCTGAGATGAGGTATTTTTCATCATTAAATGTTGACTAATTCTCCTCAATATTCTGTGGCTTTTTATCTGCTACATTTCCTTGATATGTTAGGAAGAGTTGTCGAAGATTTGGATGGCCAGAGGTACAAGAGACTGGGGTACCTCTAAAATTGCTTACTGTAAAACATACATACATAGCTTGGGTTCGCGGATGAAGATTTTGGGAGAGTTTTCCATGATTATTGGACTCTTACATGGTGGGGCCATACATACGAAATAACCCACTAGCCTGTGCAATGAAGTTTTAAGGTGAAGCATAATGTGTGTACAGCCAAGCCAACCCCACCCCTTAAACGAAGAGTGGCAATAATAAGTCCCCAAAGTTGTAATTTTGATAGGCGTTTCCTTCTCCTGGCAGATGCTTGAGCTAGTTATGGGGGCCTGCCATCCCTTTTGCCCCTTCAGAGGGAAAATGCGATTCTGTAGCTATGTGTGCAGGTATCTGACACACAGCTGAAGCAGATGCCCGAGCTTGCAGTAGAGATCTGCAGTCCCTTCAGAGAAGTAATCCAACAATTTGGCAATTCCAGACACAACACTAAACCAGATGCACGTTGGCTGTAGAGGTTTGCTGTCCAAATAAAGGGTTGAGGGGGGATTCAAATATTCCCTCGACAATGTTAGTTGGTGGGATCTACCATCCATGGTCTAAGTGGGGGGGGGGGAGCTTACAGGTCCTAAAGATTAGGTCAGGGAAAGGGTTTGGCTTCTTGGTAGCATAGGTTTAACCATTACAGCAAAGTTCAACTTAGTTAAAGTCCAAGTCAATACTTTTTATAGCGATCTCTTTCAGGCATGACTTGCTCTAGAAATTATCTTGCTTTGATTTCTAGTAGTACTGGACTGGGCTTTTCAGGGAGGGGTAGTTTTCTTCTTTCTATAGCAAGGAAAATGTTAAAGTAAATGAAGAGAATGATCAGTACAGGAAATATTGAAATACAGTCCTAAAGACCAACATTCAACCATGCCTGTAACAGTGAACCACTGTAACAAATTAGTGGAGCCAGTGATTTTAGTTAGAGAGTAATATTGCTAATAGTAATAAAAAATAATCAAAATGATAATAATAATGATATCCTCTTTTACCTTACGCCACTGATTGTCTTTGTTATAGTTCCTAGGGCAGTTCAAGGGAAAGCGGAGTTGAAGAATTGCTTTGCTTAAAGTGGATCTGAGAAAGTGAAATTCTAGCCTTTTCTTCCTATCTGACCTCTTTGCAGAGGTATGTGCCATTTTTACTACCACCCCACTGATTCTTATCAAACAATTGTCATTTGCCCCCAGCCCCCCTACCAGTAGTAGTGAACTGGCTTATTCAGTGGTTTTCTTTTTTCATAATAAGGGATATGTTACAGTAAATGTAGAATGAAAAGTGCCGTGAATATTTGAGCATATTAAATAGTCCTAAAGATGAACATTCAACTAAGCCTGCCACAGTGGTAAATGATGACATGCACAAATATATCGAACTTGCTGGGTTACTAATTGCTCAAGTGAATATTATTCAACAAGATGTTATTTATGAATCAGAGCTTGTTCAAAACTTTGCTTGGGAATATGCTTTTTTTTCATTTTTTTTTCTTTTTTATTCCTGATCAGTACACATATTTAGTAATCAATTGTATAGAATAGCTTCAGAATTTTCTCTGAAACTGTAATACTGTGGAGTATTTTCCTTTATAACTTTCCAACTCTATCATTTCTGTCTTCTCAAACATTATGAACAATTGGGTTCCATATGATGCTCTTTAAAGGCCTTCGGTGTAATAAAAGAATTTACCATTATCTGATACTATAAAGATGAAGATTGTTTGCTTGTTTATTCTTATCTTTACATTTTATATACTTCGAAACAGTTGCACCATGTAAGCTAAAATATCATGTACAAAGGTAACTTGACATAGGACATTACCACCTATCCTTTCTCGGGCTAAATATTGGTATCCCAGGGTAAATTGACCCTAAGATGAATACAACATAGGTGGCGATTTTAGGGTCAGGTCATTCTCAGCATTTTCAAAAGTAAGGGAGACTGCTGCTCCAAATCTGTTTACAAGGGTAACAAAACCATGGTATGAACATAAGTTAGGTGGGGATGACATCTGTTGACCTTTAAAGGTCAAGTTTTCCATTTACAAATCTAAGAGAGACTGCTGCATTCTACAGTCTGCAAAGTTGTGTACGTAGGTCACTTGATCCCAGAATGAACATAGGATAGTTGACACTATCTTCTGGTGACCTCTAAAGGTCAATTCAGGTATTTTTGACCCACCTGAAGGGTTGTGATACTTTAAGAAGCACTGTGAAGGAATTTATTACTTTATCCTTGGGCCAAGCCGGGCATTCCAGCTAGTTTTACAAATACCAAATACTAAATATCATAAAACCCATCATGTTCAAGACTAAGAACCAAACATTTTGTAATACTTTTTTAAAGCCACCATTGTTGTGAAAGAATTTATTTCCATCTAACTTTATCAACATAAAGTCTTGATAGAAGTTTTGAAATCAAGGGAACTAACCATAATACTTCGAAGCTATAGTTTTGTATGATGGAACGGAAAGACAGGGTCAAGTTGAGTAGAATATATACATCGGAAATATAACTCCTTAACCAAGATAAAATTTTTAAAACTTTGTGTTTTAGAAAAAGGATTTCATTGATATAGTTCATTTTAACCAAAATACTTCAAAGGTGTAATTTCTTACAATAGTTGGAAAGTAATGGTCCAGTTTAGCAGTTTAGTCGAATCTTAAATAAACCCCACCTCCAGGGAAAGTGGTTTCCCAATGAAGTGAAAATAAATGCTTACTTTAGAGCCATAGTTTCCCATAATGGACAGAAGGAAAATGTCCAGTTCTGCAACATAGCTACTTCATATAGACGCTCCAGAAAATAATATTTCAGAATAAAGATTTCTCAATTAAGTCAAAGGCACTAACCACAATACTTTGAAGTGGCAGTTTTGTAGATTAAACTGAAAATGAGGGTCCAGTTCAGCATTATTTGAATTGCAAATAAAACGATCAACGGGGGAAGGAAAATTTTTTTATTGCATTGAAAAATCCTGAGTAATCAAAATACTTCAGAGCCATAGTTTGGCACAACTGATGGAAAGAGAGTCCCCTTCTGCAGTATAGTTACATTGTATTTAGAACCATCCCAAAATGTGCATTGGAATATTAATTTCTAAATGAAATCAAGGAAACCAACCACAATACTTCGAAGCAGTAGTGTTGTATGATGGATGGAAAGAGAGGATCCAGTTAATCAGTAAATCGTAAAAAGAACACCTCAACCGAAATGAAATTTCAAAAATTTTGTTTTAGAAAAAGTATTTCTTCAATGGAATATCTTTCAACTAAAATAAATCAAAGGCACAGATTTGTATGATAGACGAAAGGTAATGGTCCAGCTCAGCAGTATAGTTAAATCATAAATTTAACCTGACCCAGCCACCTTAGAAAAAATTGATTTTAAGGGGAAATGATTTCTCAATGAAGTAAAAGTAAATAATTGAAATATGTCGGAGCTGTAATTTTCTATGAGGGGCTGAAAGAGCAGGTCAAGCTGAGAAGTATAGTGATCTCATAAATAGAATTCTCTTCCCAAATTAGTGTTTTTAAAGAACAATACTTTGAAGCCGTAGTCTCATATTACACATATTGTTAAGTACTGATATAATATGAAGTCAGATAGAACGCAAACTAACTTTCTAAAGGAAGTGTGGTTAAAATAAAAAATCTAAAAAAAATTTGGTTGATGCCACAAAAATTCTAAAATTGATCTATTAAAAATAAGTGTCTGATTTCACTTAGTAATTGAAAAGTAAATTGGATACCCCCCCCCCCACAAAGATATATTGTAACAAGTGAAAAATCACTTGGATTGTTTTTTACTGTTTTCACTGGGTTATAGTAATATATATAAAGGAAAACTACATAACTATAGAGACTCCCTTGAAGGCTATATTCGCTGGCCATTAATCTTTATACCTCGTGATTTCCTTTGTATAACTGTGCTATATTTCATTTATTCAATTTTGAATTTTGCTTATGCAATCGAGTTTTCATTGAGTTTTACACATTTTGAAGATAAATCCCAAGATAAATAAATTCTGTTTGCCTTTTTGAAAGAGTACTGGGGTATGGATGCCTGACATTGATGTTTTTTTTTCCAATTCATTGTGCTGCAAACTAATTCAATCTATTTTTTTGGTAGATGAAGTATTATAAATCATTAACAATTTTTTCCATTTTCGTGCTACTATCTATCTTCATCCTAATATTTTTGTTGATTTTTATTGCAAATTTTCTCATACTGGATAAAATTTTTAAAAAGACAGAAAGCGATGAAAATATGAAGTTAAATATAAATAGTAGCATAAAAAAGAAAAAAGGTTGACGATCACTGAACTATAGTTTCATGAAACTTACGTTTTTCGTTAATTGACTGAATATATATATTTATTTACTAGCATCTACTGCGATCTTTTAAGACATATTGCATTAATTAAATACCACTGATAGTTTAATTTTAGTTATAACTGCACATAAATAGCATAAAAAGACGCAAGAAAAAGAAAAAAATACTTTTGAGTACACACAAAGGATTAAAACTGTTTTTACATCTTTTACTAAAAAAATATAATAACCGCTATAATTGATGGATCTGTCATGAGTTTTGAAATTTTCATCATTTGCTCAACTGTATTTATCTATCTATTTGTACATTTATTTTAAACATTTGTTTATTGTTTTTGATACAAGATGTATAGGTTTTGAGGTCCAAAGGGAAGGAGGGGCGCCAACAAAAATTATTTGCGGATTTTATATTCAACCCCCCCCCCCGTTCTGGGGTGACTACTGAGTGTGGGGACAACTGAGTAAAGGACATTTTCAATGGTTATGTTTGAAGAGTGTATCCATTTCATCCAATCGCAGAGTGGTACCCCTTAGTACTTAACAGTGACATTAGTGGGAAAGCAACCCTTAAAACTTGGTGACAGAAATACGTAGCATGTACCTTCAATTAATTGAAAAGAGAACAAACAACAAAAAACAAATGCTATTTCATACATTCTTTTTATTTTTTACTTTGAAAATTTCCTACACTCAACAAAGTCATATTTTTATACATTGGATAGAAAGTTGAACAGTGAAGTTAAATTATGAATAGACCAACCCTACCAAATTAGTTTCAAGGGGAAATGATTTCTCATTAATGTAAAAATAAATAATTGAAATAAAATGAAAAAGGTCCAGTTCTGCATCATAGTTACATCATGAATAGGATGCCCCCGCCTCGAGTAAAAAAAATCATTTTTCAATAAAGTCAAGGGAACTAATCACAATACTTCGAACCCATAGTTTCACACAATGGTTGAGAGAGTGTTGAGTTGAGCATAGAGTACATACATCATGAATAGAACACCTCACCAACAACCAAAATACCATAGTTTTGTATGATAGCTAGAAAGTGAGGGTCCGATTCTGCAGTACAGTTAAATTGCAAATAGATCCTCCACTCCCCACTCTTCCTAAGGAAAATGATTCCTCAATGAAGTAAAAATAAGTGATTGGAATACCCTGGAGCCATTGTTTGGCATGATGGACAAAAAGAGAGGGTCCAGTTCTGCAGGATAGTAACATAATGTAGAGAATCTCCCCAGAAACAGAAATACGTGTATTTGAATAATGATTTTCCAATGAAGTCGAGGAGACTAACCACATTTTCCAAAGCCGTATTTTCATACATCATACTACGGATGGAAAGGTTGGCCAGTATATATACATTGTAAAAAGAACCTCAGGCAAAATAAAATTATAAAAATCTTGTTTTATAAAAAGGATTTCTTCAATGTAGTATATTTTCACTGAAATTTCTGGCCTATTGAATCTAATGTTAATTATCATAAGAATCTAATTAATATCATAATATAATAAAGTCAAATCCAATAAGATAGGTAATTTTATCATTATTTATTTTAGTAGATGAAGTATTATGAATTGTTATTATTTATTTCCTCTAAAAAGCAACGACAATTAAAATGGAGGTAAGCCATAGCACAGATAAATAATGATTTACAATATCTCATCCACTGAAATGAATAAAATAGAATTGGATTAAACTGAACAACCAGTTAATAATAGACATGGCATAGACGAGCTCATGGATACGGAGTAAGTTTAAGGGTCTGATTTGGATTTGTGCTTGCCATTAAGTTCCAGTAGTTTAGTGGTAAGAACCGTTAAGCAAGCTACCCTCCCGTATAGAAGGTTGAGAGTTCAATTCGCATCTGGGATGAGTTCTTTATTCTGCCCCGCCATGGATTTTTTTATTCACTGCTGAAGGATACCCAGCCTGAGTTTAGTTGCAATAAAAAGCAACAACAATTAAGATGAAGATAAATAGTAGCAAAAATAAATAATAAGGATAGGTGATAATGATCTCCAAGATGATTGGAGAGAGCCAGATATCATTTTTGGATTTTTTTTTTAGTCATACAACAGACAAACACTAAGGTGAATTTATATGTGGGGTTGAATTAAAGAGAAAAGGATGAAGGGATAAGTGTTGCTGACCTCTAAGTTCATTGGAAATTACCAGAGAATTGAAATAGCCTTTTTTTTTTCAGCCGAATGAAAGTACTTGAAAAGCTAAAAAAAACTAAAAAAGTTTTCTTTCTGTTTTGTTTGTGCAGCCTTGAAAAACATTTTCAGACAAAATTCTAAAAAAATCTTTTCAAACTGGCACCAAACAGGAGAAGCAATCATATTGCTATGCCAGACTAAGGATAACATCATTTGTTTTATTTTGAGCAACAGAATTTTTTTTTGGTAACAGCTACTTTTTTTTATGAGTAAATAATCTTTTTTTCTATTTGTTCTGTTGCATAAAAAGAAATACATTGAAAGGACATTTCTTCCTGTGTTATATTTGCAGTTATTTCCTTCGAGGACAGGCAATGCTGGGTATCCTTGCGAGTTGAATAATGACACAGTGATTGTAATTTTTATTGCAAGGAGGGGGGGGGTGTTTTGTGAAATCAGATTGCACAGAATAAATAAATCTTTCATGAGATCAGTCCCTCAGGTTGCACACCCGACCACCCTGAGCCTTCTGCTTCTAGCCAAATTGTGTCATCTCCCTCTGTTGCTCGTTATCAGTAGATGCCATATCATCAACGATTTTCCTCTCTTCCGTTTCAGTGTCTTCGGAGATCAAACTGCTATTTTTTATGCCCAACGGCTCATCTTAGCTTTTGCAGTCGTCTTTCAAGAACAACATCACTGACTTTGGAAGCCTTTCTTACGTGTTCATTCAGTATATGCTCACGGAGCAATATATCAGGGATGTTCTGTTCCACTGCTCTTTGAATGACCGGTAGGCCACGATCATCTTTTTCGTCAATGACCAGGTTTTGCAGTCTTACAGCATCACTGGTAGAATCGTGCTGTCAAAGATGGACGCTCATGTTTTAGGCTTGTCAATTTTTTTATCAAAATCTCATTTACTCTGTTGGAAGTAGTCCATCCAGCCTTTTTCTGTTTTGTTGAATTCTTGTTCGTGCCATGATTGCTATTAACAAATAAATAAATACATCAGAGAAATACAGTGAAGATCTGTCTGTATCTGTTAGTTTAACAATGCAGTACAACATTCTCTTTCTCAACGTTTTGTCTAAGGCCAAAGTGCAATATCTTCCTTTTTTTTTAAATCTCCACCAACAAAGTTGGAGAGGTTGTTTTAGGCTGTGTCTATCTATCAGTCTGTGTTTCTGTCCGTCTGCCTGTCAATGAATTTCAATTGAATTTTGTGGAAGGGTAGGCAATGGGGTAAGGATAGTGATTAAATTTTGGGGTGGATCCATGCATAATTACCTTCCCTCCATGTCGTAGCTATCTATCCTCACCACAAAATATTCATACAATATCTCCAAAAGAACTCAATGAGTTTCAATGAAATTTTGTGGAAGGGTGGACCATTGGTTATGGAAGGGGAGAATAATTTCATGGGGAGGGGGAAGAATTTCATGCAAAATTATCTTCCCTGATGATAGCGTTGACAGAAGTACACACTCTGTATGCGCTTTCTAGTTTTCTAAGTGATGAAGTTGATGCAGGATTATGAACAAACTTTATTTCAAGGACTTATTCTCAGCAGAAAAATCTTGGTAAATAATCATATATCATCAAAATTTTAAAAGTAAAACATCTATTAGAATACTAGCCATTTATATAAGCTGTGATAGGATTTATCAAACAAATATATCAAAACTTTCATTTACTCTAATAATTGCATAATGACACCACATATTCTGGAAGTAGAAAACAATAATCACACTAATCAAATGTCTATCCGTTCCTCTGTCTGTATGTTATACCCTACCCCAAAAAAACATTCAACAAAACCTGACAAAATTCTCTTTGAGTACCAATGTGAGCCCTAGGCAGGTTTTTAGTAAGTTGGTTTTTGAAAATCACCTACCTAAAATATGTTGAGAGGGCGAAATGGGAGATTTACATGCTAAAATGATCAATTATGATGTATTTGACAAAAAAAAAAAAAAAAATATATATATATATCACACTGTTAATTGGTTATACAGGACTACCTAGAATAGTGTTGTTTTGATGTTAATGGATGTTATCAAGATGGAGGGAACTTTTATTTTTCATTTTAAGGGGTCGAAATTGATGAGGGACTTTCATTTTTCACTTGTAGAGGTCAAAATATTGGGGAATGATATTTTTTCACTTTTGGGGTTGAAAATCTAGGCAAAATCTTATTTTATCTTTAATCTTCAGGGTCACAATTCAAAAGATCCCCCCCCCACGCTTTACTTCATCAGAAAGGAACTTTTTTCCTCACTTTTAGCTCCACCTTTTTACAACATTACATCCAACCTTGAACACCCTTTGTACTTTCAGCCCCATACCCTTCTTTTCCTACCACTCTTTTACCTTCAACATTAGACCCCTCTTTTTCTTACATTAGCTCCCTTCTACAGATCAGTCCAACTTGAAAAAGGAAAAAACAAAAAACAAAAACAAAATGCCCCTTCTACGACCCCTCTTTTTTTTTTTTCAACATATGCTCCCTTTTTATGAGTATTGTATTGAGTGGAATTAGATCAATTTCAAAAACAAATCAAATTGAACGTCATCTGATTTCCATTTTATCAATCCCTTTATAGGGCAGATATTCAGCCTAGTATGTATGCTACGATTTCTAAATTTACATTGTAATAGCCTGACAGAAAACTGGATAATTTGTGTATTCTAGTGTTCAGATTTTCATACAAGGTTATGGTAAGTTTTCATCAAGAAGGCTAAAGTCATTTGGTTTCGTTTTTTCCGTTCCGGTAAAAATAATGCACATCTATTTTTCTCAAATGAATAATAATAAAAAAAAAAAAAACTGTACAGGAATATACAGTCTTCTATTGAGAGCTCTTTTTAGAAAATCAAACAGCTCGTCCTCTATGACTAAATTATAAACGAAGAACAGAAGTATACACCTGAGAAGAGGAAATCTCATTGCATTAGTGAATTCTGTAGTGCAATGTTTGGCAAACTTTTTTTTTGCAGACTCATTCACTGATATAGCTAGTTTAATCCTCACTGGGTATCTCTCACTAGCGGTTTTGTACAAGACTAAACTGAGCTTAGTAATTAACTTAGTGCACGTTGCTATGTAATAGTAGTTACTAAAGTAATCTCACAGACCTTTACTACTACAGTAAAACCCTCAAACCCCGATGAAACGGTTTTTGGATTTAGTGGACAGTTCAACTGCACTTGGCATGTTGCCAACTAAAATTGGATTTTCGATTAAAATTGATAAAAATAAAATAAATAATCGCTAAAATAGTCTTTTCCACTTAAGGTTTACTTTATGGCTAAAAAGCAAATATTTTGGTTGAAACTCTTTCATTATAATATTTTTCATATGTAGTGTGATTCGCTCTGACCCTGACCTCCATTGCTTCCTGAATTTTTTCTTTCTTTTTTCCTTTTTAGATAAAATAACTTCAATAGGGAAACCAAGTGAACTGGCTCTATGGTGGGTGACCCTTACTTTGATTGGGGGGGGGGGCTAAAACTACTTTGTACCATTTTCAGCTAACTTAATGGCTAAAAATATTAGATGTAATTCGTAAGTTAGCTACAAAATAAATTGGCTAAAGAAAGGCTAAATTTCCGGCTATCCATCATCGCAGATTTTCATCGGCAAGAAAAGGAAAAACCCGGCTAGAACATCATGCCTTGGTGACAAAGTGTTTGTTTTTTCAAGTGAAAATTTTCTTTACTCATTATAATTTCGCAATCCTTATAATTCAGAATAGCATCAACAGAAGTTAAAAGAAACTGAATGAAAATTAGAAACTAGGGCTATTGAAAAATTACAACACGGTGCCTCAGTAACACATCGTATAAGAACAAACTGTATCAAAATTTTTTTCTTTCTCAAATATCTCTTTTCACTTCCTTTCCCCCTTTTTTTTTTACACAAAATGATTTCAATCAAAACAGTAACTGTACAATTGACAAAATACGTCTCAGCAAATCTTTTTAAATAAATGTTATATCAATTTCTCTCCCTCTTAACAATTTACTTGAACACGTGGACAGGGTTTTATTCATTCGATAAAATGTCAATAAAGTCACTTTAATTAAAAATAAATTTAACTAAATCAGTTTCTCAAAAGTGAAAATTTTCTGGTTATAAATAAGCCTTAAAGGTTGATAACAGAAAAATTACTTGAGAAAGATTTATTTATTTTATTGATTGTTCGACTTGACAATTACTAGAGAGTTGTTTTGTGAAAGGTTTTTTTTTTCATGTAAAAATCCTTGTTTTGATTAGATTGAATAAAACTGTGAATGAATTAAAACTACCTTTTTATTCTTTTTTTATTTAAAAAAAGATTCAGGTAAATTTTCCGTGGATTTTGTTTGAATTTCAGTGAGAATGCTGACAACCAGTGTCAGCTGAAAATATGTTTGGTCTTCATATGATTTCATTAAAGTTGGTTAATTCTATAAAAGATATTTTTGCATTAAAATACTTGAATTTGAAAAGCGTTAAAAAAAAAAAAAAAAAAAAAAAAAAACGATGGTGAAAACTACCTTCTCTGGTAATATTCAATTTGATGGACATCTGTTTGTCCCAATTAGTCCGTTAAACCGAGGGTTTATCATATCAGTACATGACCTTTGATCTTCACTGGGGAAGGGCTCACACTTAGTGTCATGTTCAATGTTTAAGTAAATATCGCGTACCTTACAGTGGAGAAATGGTTAGCAAATTAGTCTTGTAGACTTTTACTATTGTAGGGAGTTCGATCAACACCAGGTAACCCTTACTTGGAGCCAGATTAAATTAAGCACTGTAAATATCAATTCTATGAATTAGAAATTAAAACTAAGGAGTGTTACTGTATTATTTGTAATAGAGGCAATATTAGAAGTATAAGTATCATACATAAAGAAAGATAGTTGTCCTTGCTCTAGTGGCATCTCCACAATACAGAGGGGTTATATCGATTATAATAAAGACGTCCCTCGATATGAGGCAGGTAATCGATGAATTCCGACATTTTTATGAATAGTATTACCTATTCATCCAGGAAACAACCTGGAAGTTACAGAGTAGCAAAATAGTGCTCAACCAGAAATATCTGTCCATAAATGGACTTATGATGTAGCAGCTACATTTCATGACAGAGGTAAGGACTCCCGACCCGCCACCACTAGGGAATATATTTGACTCGGGACTGCGAACCATCTGTTAGATTGAAATGAATTAGACAGTAAAACATTTCAGTTATCAAAGAGAAAATTAAATTAAGCTTTCCGCTTCAGGAGCTCAGATACAGAGCATAAGCCGGTACCTAGGTAATTCAAAACTAGGTCAGCAGTCTGTCAAATTTTGGTATGGACCGGGGGATAGTTTGGCATGTTGGGACGAAGTGCCCCTTTTAGGGCGTGTGTGTGAGTGAGGGGACAGAATGTCTTTTTACGGGTGAGAGCTTTATGTTGAGAAAAAAAAAAAAAAAAAAACATTAATAGAAGATAAAATCGAAGTTTTGTAGAAGTCTAAATCGAAAAACGAAGAAAAAAATTTGTAGAAAAAAAACGACAAAAATGGGACGAGAAATTTACAAAAAGAATGAGATAGTCGATTTTTATAATTTGATTCAACCCTAACCAAGTTTTGACATAGTTTATACCTATCGTATTTTATTAATATTTTTTTTCTTTCTGAAAACTAGGTCAATAGTCAGTCAGATGAATGTCAACTAGGTCAGTCAATAACTTGGTACCAGCTATGATACAGGATATCTGAAGGCAAAGCAGCTAACCGGGTGAAAGTGTTGAGTTATTGATGTAAAGATTTTGCTTCTAAGTACTGTAATCTAATATACAGTTATTGCTTGCCATTCACATGGGTTAGGGGGTGCCATGGGGCACAGATGTGCTAAATCTGCGAATAATTTTTGCTGACCCTCCCAAAACAGATATCTTGTACCATAAACTTTCCAAATAATAAATGAATACAGCAAAGCATACCAAAAAAAAAAAAAAAAGACAGTCAATTAACGAAAACCATAAATTTGATAAAACTACCGAACACTGAATTATCTAATTTTTATGATTAACCAGATCGCAAGAGTAAACAAGTTTTCAACAATGATTATCCCTAGATTTATATTGTCTGTATAAATAAAGTTTAGTTGATAATAATCAACTAGATTTCTTCTTTTTGATAACACAAAGATTATTACGATATAATTAACAGATTACAAGTTCCAGACAATGGCAAGAGATAATTGTATTTTGAATATACTGTAGTTATTTGCTACTAAAATTTAAAAAAAAACAACAAAAACAAGTCTGGATAAAAGCCTTTGTTGAATCTCACTTAATTTTTATTCTATAGATGATGTTTGCTCTTACCTGCCCCGTTATAAAAGCGATGACTTTCTTTAACCTCAACATCTGCTTTATAACACACCAAAAAATCCACCCAAATCTTATTTAGGGAAAAAAAAGTTATGACCATGTGAAAAATAGCCATATTTATCACATACGATATCAATATCATCAAGATTTGGAGCTGTTTTTGCACACTTACAGGAAAACTACTTCGATAAAACCTCTGTAACAACCCTGCCTCCTGTACTGCCAACCCCTGATAACTATAACTAGACTCGTCATCATTTGGGAGCAATATGCTGATTTTGAAGGATGGTCAAATGGAAAGAAAGTACTACGTATTCTATATCATTTTTATTACAGAAGTACCAAAAATATTTCATAATCATCACATACACACACATTTATATGAGAGCTGTATCTGTCAAATATCATTAGTAACCATCTGCCCCTCTCCTTTCCAAAACTCTTATTAAACTCTCTACCAGTCAGAACCTACATTTCTGTACATAATTGATCTCAAGACAACACGCGAAAGTTATTTTTTTTCTGGTCAAAACCGATTTCCACTGGACTGTAAGTGATCCTGTCATTTTTTTTCCTATGGTGACCATGCCAGTATAAATATAGAACTCTCGACAAATATAAACTTTTCTTTTGTCAGGAAGAGATTTAAATGCATGCAAAGGGGAATACTGAATGATGATAGCCGTAAAAACATTTCGTGCATAGCAAGGCTGAATTTTGCAGCCAGCAAACAAAATATTCCACCTTGGCCTTAACCAGTTTTGGTTGGGAAAAAGGAAAAATCAAAACAAACAAATAAAAAAAAAAAAAAACACCTTGTACATCAGATAATTTTAAAAACAATGTTACTCTCTCAAGGTAAGTCAATCTTCTTCACATCAAAACACTGTCAAATGATGTACTGGATAAATTGAATAAAGATAATCATATTAACCAATTTAACCGATTTATTAAGATTATGTTTTCAAATTTTTACAAAATTATACCCGACTGAACGAATAAAGAATTTTATGAACAAAGGTTGAAAAATTATCGATTTTATTTTATTCTACGACCATTTTTCTGTTCGATTGCGTAACATTTTGAATCAGGGTAAGAATTGTATTGCGCCAATCTTTCGAGGTGGATGAGCCTGCCTTGAAAATCAGCACTTGAAATCATGGCTTTCACTTGGGCTCGAACAGCAATCAATGGATCCGGTGGGGGGAATTCTCATATATATATATATATATAAGAGGTCCTGGAGAGAATTCTTACGGGTGAAGACATACAGCCTCAGTGCAGTTATATTAGACGAGTTGAGTCGACCCAAAATAAGGCAAATAAATGTCGTCAACACGCAATATGAGATTTGTCAAAAAAAAAAAAAAAATGTGACCGATTCAGTGATAAAACACGTTGAAAAGGGAGAAAATAGGATGTCACAAACATGTTGTATGTACTTAGTAATATTAAACCGACGAACGTGAAGAATGCATCAAGTCAGACGAGGGGAAGAAAATACATTTATTTATCATTCTCATGCTGTACAGTAAGACAAACGTCTTCACACGTGTTTAAGCAACTTCTAAAATCTCTACAAATCGGAGATCTATTTGTTTTTATTTATCACGTATATGCTTTAGCAGATCAGATACAAAACAAGGGATCAATAATGAATTAACAGCCATTTGAAGCTCGAAATGTAAAACGTCAAATGAAGAGTATTAAAAAAAGTTACAGGTGAAAAGATAAAAAGGATGTTATAATGAGACTGTGTGTTAGTTTCATTACATTATTAATAATTAATATGGTTACCATCAACGTGTATGCATATTGCTTGTAATATGTAATTATTTTCAGACTAACCTCGTCATTGAATCAATGAATCATTAACTGAAAAAAGAATATTGATAATTAATTAACCCCTGTGGTCCCTAACTGAAAATTTTAGACAACAACAATAATAATAATCAGCATCATCATCATCGAAAAAAATTAAAAAAGTTTGTCAACTAAGATTTTATAAATAAATCGATAATTGTTTTTTTTTTTAACAACTTGATTATTTCCAACCAGAAGTATCGAGATAACGTAAAAATTGGTGTAAATAAATCCATGTGGAATGTGCATTTGTGGGTCGCAGAAAGAAAACTTTACTCGGGCTGAAAAAAATTCTAGAATAAATGAATAAGACAGTCCTGTTAGTCTGCGAAGACAAGTAATAATAATGACATAGTAGCACCCTCATCTACATCGGTTATTGAGAGTAATGGGACATTTTAAAATTCTAGGCAAATAATTTATTAGAGTAATAAATCATTTCGTCCTACAAAACAAGTGAACAGTTCCTTTGAAGTGAAATCCGAGTCAATGGGTAATATGGATTTTACACAAGAGAATTTGTCGTTCAGGTTTATTCAAAATCAGGATTTTTCTTTTTCTTCAAAAGTATTGTTTATAAAAACAGACTGGTCCGAGTGTACACCATTGAATCAAATAGACAAAATAAAATTCATCCTCTCTTATCAAAAACTCCAACAAAACACTTGGCTGTTGTTTTTTTTTTAGTATTTACAAACATAATGACTCCAGAGCATGAAAGAAAATGATTGAATGGGCCCATATTTTTGATTGATAAATCAACTGAATAATAATTTTTTTTAAAGAGAGAAAAAAATATCTTCATTTTTCGACCCAATCAAAACTTCAATAATTTTTATACCTGGAGTGAAGGAAGAATTTCATGATCAAAGATCGAGAAATTTTTTTTTCTTTAGATTTTAAAAGAATCACAGATACATCTATCTTGTTTGATTGCACGAATACTAATACTTGGACATAATCTGTACTTCACACACAGAAAAAAAGTCGCCTCCCCGGGACAATATTAATTTAAAAATCATGATTTGCTACAATTATTAGTTTACTTTTTTTTTTCGGTGATATATTAAAATTAAATGAATAAATTCTGTTTCGATCTGTCCAAACAGAAAAAAAAGTCCAGTTTGATGTAGGCGTACTCACTAGAAATGTTAATCGTCGAGGGAAAAACAAGGAACATAGTGACAGAAAAAAAAAAAGCAAAAATTGAATGAAAGGAAACTAGTAAAAAAATGATGAAAATACTTCATTTTGAAATCCAAACAATTCAAAACAAGAATAAGGCATAAAAAATTGAACTGCGATTCAGATTTACTCAGCAATCAGCATCCTATACATCTTGAACAAATGATCAGGTACGAAAACCACGTGAGATGAGCAAGTGACAAGTTCCTCTTTTCAAGATCTTAAAAGACATTTTTCTTTCAAATTAATCCCTTAAGTCTTAAAAGTTACTAGGAAAAAAAATTATATAATATATACAAATAATAACAGAGGCCAATTTTAGCCATCAAAGTTAGTTAAATATACACAAATAAAATGATACAACTTTTACTTACTTCGATTCGTTTCTAGGCAAGATTTTGATACAAACACTTCTTTTTTTATTCAGTCATTCACTACGAACTGAACTTGTTTTGTTAGAATTGAAAGGAACAGTATTTTTTAACACTGCAGAAAACGTAAACAAATATGAAATACACACACAAACTGAATATAATAATTATAATAATGAGAGCAGATAATACCTTTGAATTGAAAAAATAAACCCGGGAAAAATCATCTTTCAGTGTTAACAATAGTTCACTTCATCAATCAATCACTCAATTACATATTGACCTGGAGTATTCAAGTGAGAATCTCAGAGTTTGAGTAAAAACTATCATTTTGTGTCAGTCAGAACCCAAAACATTGATTAAAGAGTAAAGAATCTAACGTACCTTCAAGGTATTTTGATGTGTTTTATTTCATTTTTCAATAAAATGAAACTTAAAAGACCCGACTTGGAAAAAAAATCCCCAGAACTCCAGTTCTATTAACGAAGTGAAACACAAGAACATAGAAGAAGAAAAAAAAACACAAGCTTGCATCATGGTTGGGGAAGTTCCAATTCGTTTCAACGACGTGGAAGAAGTTTCACCCCCAAAATAACCAACAAAAAAAAAAACAAAACTTTTTAGATAAATGATATCGTGTTAACACGCTGGAACGATAGCAAAATCATTTTTTTCATAAAGTTTACTAAATGAATCATAATGAATATCATAAGGGGCGAATTTCTTTTATTTTAGAGAATTAAAAAAAAAAAAAAAACTTATAGAAATCGGAGTTAAAAAGCACCGCTTTAATGTGTTTCCTTCAAGAACAAATATACCAGATCAGAAGAAGTAAGGATGATATTTCGCTGCACAAAACAGACCATATATTCCTTTCTCTTTAGTTTGTTAAATCTATTATATACCTGCTCACTTATACTTAGTTAAATCGTAGTTGAGCGTGCTCAAGTATCACGGTTGTTGATGTGGGGGCACTTCGGTCGGTTACAACAGAAAACGATTAAGCAGATATCAAATCTAATAACAAAAAACCCAAAAAACTTTTCAGCATTCTTTCGGCAGTATCAACATTTTTTACTGTTACTGGTGTTCTTATTCATACAATTTCGTAAGGAAACAGCTTTTAAACCTCAAAAGATAGTGAGCTCACAAACCAAATACACTGGGCTGATGGAGTGACAGTGTTCACTTTTATTTCAGCTTAGGGTTTTCTTACACTTGTTTTTACTAGATTAGATACCTGCATAGTTGGGATGTTGTTGTAACTGAGCGAGTGCCCCTCTTCACGATTTGGGACGTCAAACTACGAGATCGCCCCTAGTTTAAACAAAATAGAATTGGGGAAAATTTTTTTAGAATGATTTCAGAAATAAAAGCACCCGTTAACTCCGGTCGGTAATGAAGGACGAGTTTGCAAAGTTTAGGGATATGATTACAATATTTGCTTACGTTAAATAAAAGGTTGGTATTGTTTTTATGAAGGTTAGATAAAATCCATAAACATTTTGCTGACACAGAGCAAAAACTAAGACCACGTCTCTCTTGATACTTCAAATGATCATAACACGACAGGTCTCACGTCGTCTAGATATTCACAATTAAACATAAAGAAAGTTAACATCGATTGTCATTCTGACGATAGATCGCAAAAAAAAAGAAAAGAAACCCCCAAAAATATCAAAACCAATTCAACTCATGTTGATCAAGAAGAGAGAACCCGACCGTTCGAAATGTTAATTCTAACTTCTGAATACATTTAACTAATGTGATAGGTAATTATTCAGAGTAGTTTCACTGTTTCCAAACATTCTGACAGTATATTAACCAATAAAATACTCCCAGACAAAACATAAATGAAAAAATCAATGAATTAAACAACAAAAACAGGTAGATTAACAGTAAGTCATATTTACGTTAACACACGTTTAAAACAAACGATCGAAAATTCTACTAACCTTTGACAGCGGTTTCCACAGCTTTTCGTTGAAGATCGGATTTAAAGCTTTCGTGGTTGAATACTTTCTGCAGCAGATCTGCCACTTTCGTCTCTTCCATGCTGTCCATTGTAGTGGAGTTGGATTATTCAAGCAAAGTATAGTTAAAAAGAAATTTTATACATCAACAATTTATGGCTAAAAGATCGGTAAACTCTCGGAGGCGACATTCAGCCGCTTTCAAATCACCAAACTCAGATTGTTGTTAAAGTGGCGTAGGAAAGGGGACATAAAACGGAAGTCACCGGTCAGCTGTGCGTCACATCCGCTTTCTTTTTGAAATCAGAAGTTTTTAAAAACACGAACTTTCTGAATAAGTAGCTTCACATCTTACTGGTACATTCAAAACTTATTTAAAGAAAACTTTTGACGGCACTATAAACCTTAGTTTAAACACACGTAGGGAGAGATTTAGGAAGTTTTATCATGAGTATTATTATAAGCTTTTTAGTTTTGCACAACTTGAGGACACAAATGGATACTGACGATGTTAGTGACATTTTGTCTCTGTAAGGCTCATCATTTTCTAAACATAAACAATACACCACGGTTGTTTTTGAAGCTTATAAGTTTTAAGAATATTTCGACTTTTGTAAAAACATTTTTTCCTCAAAAAGAAAAGGATCTTTAAATTTGGCCATGAAAGGAGTCATTATAAAATAGTATTTAGAAGAATGGCATGGAAATCTAGATAATTCTAGGTTCCATTTGAGGCAATTAAGATATTAAATGAAAACTTATGACCATAGCTTTCCTCTCTCCTTTCTCTTTTCCCCTTTCTCTTTCCTTTCTTACATTATTGACGACATAGCAATTGAATCTGTCCCTCTTTTCCTTTCTCTATCCATCATTTTTAACTTTTCTCTTTTTAGTCTTAATTGGAATTCTGAAATTGTCATTGTTGTTAGGTGAGGAAAATAAAGTCAACTCTGTTGAAGTTAGACAAAAAAAAAAAAATACAAGTGAAAGGAAACAGGGTGTTCCAAGAGTCGAAAAAATGGTTACACATACCTATGCGTGTGTGACAAATCAAACTTTTCAAACTTTTAGGGACACTGTATAAAATTAAAATAAATCAGAAATTTTATGTATTATTAATAATGATGACAATGATGATAAAGAAATTCATGTTGACTAAATGTGTTATTAGTGTATTTATGCTGACGTACTAAGCCACCCATATGTCCACTTTGGAGAGTCCAAAGCACTAAACTAATTTACCTGATTCACTGATCTAAACTAACCCAAACTGAACCAATATGATTTCTCTATATCATCAATTTGAATTTCTGCCATGGCATATCACTTATTAACAAAGTTTGACAACGTCACATTTTCAATATGCGTTTTTAGTAAAGCAAGAAAACTTCCCATTGCACTCTATGCAAATGTTGTAGATTTTGCTGTAGTTCAGCTTTACAGAAGAAAAAAAATGGTAAACAAGCCTGAAAGTCAAACCATAGATTCGATAGTTCTATTCTTGTGGGAAGATTTAGTAAGGGCAATTAGTATTGGCAGCTTTAATTTCAAGTTTACATCTAAAACTGGGTGAAAAAACATCTTGAGACATCAAAATTCTCCAGATGTATATCTAAAATCTGGGAAATATATTATATATCATTAATAAATTTAACATGAATTAAATCTTCAACATTTATTTTGTTTAAATATTGATTAATTCATTAAAAATGATACTCAATCTATTAAATACATACATATATATATATATATATATATATAAATCATTTCATCAAAAGCAATAGCAATTTCTCATTTCTAGAAGCAACCAAAAAATCTAGATTTAGATGAAAAATATCTGAATTGGCAATACCGAGCAAGGGATGTAACTCACATTTCAGTATGCCAGCCTGTACTTCATTATATGCCAAGAACTGTTTTATGACATGGCTAAGTGAAAAAAAATGATTTAAAGTAAGACATTAAAGTTTTTGATTTCACAAGGCAATTATCGAACCAGTCCGCCATTTTTGAAAAGTGGATATCGACAAGTTTCAAGTTTTGGACAATCTATCATGAATCAGAAAAGAAATGCAATATTTGATTCTTGATGACACTTCCTTGACCTAGCTGGCATGCAAATGGTGGGCTGGCTTGCTGAATGACTTCTATAATTGAAAATTTTCATATATTATTTTTGATGAATAATCTTTTTTTTTTCATTCAATTTTTCCACATCAATGTCATAAAACAGTTCCTGACACATGCTGATGTCTTTTTATGTATTATTATTTTTTCCAGGCTGCATCAGTGTCTCTTTTTTTTTAAAAAAATAGTAAAAAATCAAAGAAATAAAAATCTCAGTAGAGAACAACGAGCTAAGATTCTGTCTCAAGTGGTAAGAGGATAACACAAATTCGTAATCCAGTCAGGTGAATAAAAATCAGAATTTTAACTGAGACAAAAAAACCCATTTAAGTCTCTCTTACAAGCATGAATTTTGAGTAATTCAAGTCAAATAAACATTGAATATTGTCTAATAGAGATTGAGGACATTTCTTTTTAATTGATTTCAAAGTTATCATAAATAGTTAAAAACAGGTTGTACATAACACCCAGTCTTATGGAAATTTATTAGTACTCCATACATATAAACATACCTCAAATAGTCATTTGTAGAGTTCAGTAGCTAATCTTAATCTTTGTAGTCCATTGTAGAATAAGGAATCCTGAGTCATTAAAGGAGTTAATTAGGACATGGAAACAAATTACTTGAAACAAATAGTGTCTTATTAAATCAAAGATCTGTGTAGGTTTTGTATCAGAGTACAGTCTAAAATACTTCTTTTGGGCTTTTGATCTGTTTCTTTTCAATAAGTATAAAAATTGGAAAAACTTTACTTCTGATAACGTCAAAAAAATTATGGAAAATTCTCTTAGGTATTGATACACTTGTTTATGCTACTAGTATCCCTACAGTGTGCATAATGCTTTCTCTGAAAACACATTGGCTCTGATGTCACAAATTACTCTGTTACTCAAAGATCTATTGATGATTCTGATGGAATGGGATAGTAATAAACTGATTAATTGAGATGAAAGAAAATACTCATCATCATCATCATCAGTCTTTTAGCGTCCGTCGTTGAACATAGACCTTCCCCAGGATTTGCCACACTTCCCTATCATGGGCGTCACGGAGCCAGTACTTCCTGAACTTGTCTAGCTCGTCTCTCCATCTAACATTTTGCCGGACTCAGTTGCGCATGTAGTCTCGGGGGATCCATGTTGTGAGTCGTGATGTTCATCGATTGTCTGCCATTCTTGCAACATGGCCAGCCCACCGCCATTTGAGATTTTTAATGGATTCTATGATGTCCCTAACTCTTGTCTTTTCTCGGATGTACTGTGCTGTCTTGTGGTCTCTCCATGTAAGGCCCAGCATTATTCTTTCATGTGCACGTTGCATGGTTCTCAATTTACGGGTCTATCTCTTGGTTAGGTTCCATGTTTCAGCTCCATAAGTGACTATTGGGAGGATGCATTGGTTATACACCCTTTATTAGTCGAAGATTAATAGTGATGGTTGACAATGCTTCATCTAATAAGAAACAATAACAAATATGGTGCTGAGAGAGATCAGGGAAGAATAAAAAGGTAACTTTTGAATATGAGTTGAAAATCAATATTAATGGTTGACAAGTTCAACTATATTTTTTACAATCAGAAGACTACTCGGTGGATGAGATAATCTTATAGTTATTTCCCACTGGCTCCAGAGATTTGTGCGAAAGCCTGGATTTTGAATGTTGATTTGCAAGACAAATCTTGTAAGATTGGCAACAACACAACTTCCTGCTCTCTATTTGGCTTTGCACTGAGCCATACTGGACTTGGCAAATACTTATACTTCAGCCATGAACAACTTTATGTCAAACACGAAAATGCACAAGGAGATATTGTTTATGCCAGTATATAATATGGAGATTTAACCAGAAAAAAATAAGAAAAAGAAATAAGCAAATATTACAATGTGCTGGTATTATGACTAGAAGGCTGACTACTGAAGCTTGATATAGACAGTTATGGGGTTCAGATGGGTTGCAGTCTCTGGTAGTAAGGATAAGAATTAAGATGGTTAGGGTTCATACAAAAACAACATTTTAGCAGATTAAAAGAAAATTAAATCGTTTATTTAAATAAGTAAATCGAAAAAAAATCTTATATACAACACCGTGCGTGTATACATATCTGCACGCGCATGCGTATACGTGTATGTGCACACGCACGCACATACACATGAATACAGAAATGTATGTGGGTGTACATCGTTATTTTTTGCTTTTGGTGTGGGCTTCAGTGCTAACCCGTGTAATTAATCCGGTCTTAAATTTAGAGAAACGTTTTCTTTTTACACCGTTTTCGTCTCCCGACATAACTTGAATTTCTTTTTTAAGAAGATTATGCAACCGGAAAAGCAAATTGTCAAATAATTTCATCGATATTAGCTTCTTTAGTTGTAAACTTGGAAATTTCACTTGATAATTTTGCAACAGTTATGCACTTTTTTGTATTCTTGGATTATTTGAATTTATTTATATAATACAACAAACGATGGCAATAGTAGAGTAGTACGATCTTTTGGGAAACTAAACTAATTTGCAATAAATTTCACTACTACTCTTGAATCAGGATTTTCTACTTTTTGACAATGTATTCGCAAGATTTAATGAAATATTCGATGAATGATGAGTGATTTTGAATAACGAATAGGCATCAGCTGAAAACTAGGCATAAAAATAATAGGTAATCTTTTTTGGTAGAACACCGTGCGCACGTGGGTACGACGGTCAAAAATGCGTTTTCTACCAAGAAAAGAATCGAAAAAAAAGTTGGTTTTTTTTTAATCATTAGATGAAGTTTCGTGATGTTATGTGAACTAAATTAAAATTTAATTCGGGTATATTTTTGTTTCGTTTTCACATTTATTTCAATCAACTTTTGTGTCCTTAAATTTGTTTGAATGGATCAAAAGGAAAGATTGTTTTTTCACGTTCTGTAATAAAATGATGAGAGAGCAGATTAATATTTTTCGGCACGAGTTCTGGTGTAACTGAAAAAAGCACCAGCATCAATAGCAACAACGATGCGATCCCCGACACAAACCATTAGGCCAACGAGAGATGGCATCACCATTAACTTCTAAACAGGAATAAATGCGGAAACGTTAAAAAGGAATGAGACGATGTGTCTGCGTCTGAAATAGAATCAGAAAACAAAATATGTCATCCTTGTGCGACAGGTTTTTTTTTTAATGAAATCGACGAACCGATCCACCATCTTAGAGAAGAAGAAGATATTGACCATTTTTTTTAGTTGTGTACATCCGATTAATGAATCAGAAAAGTGATGAAAAGAAAAAGTTTACCTTTTACGGTAGAACAGGGTGGGGTTAGTGCGTAAAGGTATATGTCAAAAAACACTGACAGTGCAGTACAGACTACGGCAAGTTACTATAGCGTTCGGTCAAAAAGCATCAGTCAAAAGGACATCACTGGTACAAATATTTCAAGTGAATTAGGAGCGACTTTAAAAGGCAAAAATCAACAGATATAACACAAGAATTTTATTTTAGTATTAAAAAAATTGTCCAAACTTTTCTTATAAAAGAATGATCTAGAAAAAATGAATAATTGGTTATTCTATTCTTTATGTGACGTGGTACGAAATGAAGAAAAAAATCACAATAAAACTTTTATTTATTGAAATTTACAAAAAAATTCTGAATTAAATCACTATAAGTACAAATTCAGTTGAAATATTTGTATTCAAGTGTTGTCAAAAATGACTAGTTGGTTCAGTGATTAATTTAGACAATTGAAAAAAAAATTTGCCTTATTTTTGATAAATAATCATTTTTCCACCCGAATGATATCATAAAACAGCTCTTGGGACAGTAGATCATTTTTCTGATAGAATTTCTAGTTGTAATGGGAAAAGTCATAATGCATGCAAGAAAAGTTATAGTAAAAAAAAGTAATAATTTTGTTTTTTGACAAGGAGAAAAGCAATTGAAAATGTTCTTAATAAGATGAGTAATATTTTAATTTAAAGTAATAAAATAAGTAATATTTTTAATAAAATGAGTAGTATCATAATTTATTTAATTCATAAAACAAGTCATATTTTAATTAAGTTAAACCTTGATGAAAGTCATATTTCTTCTCAACTTTCACATATAGAAGAATCAGGATTTGGCAGTCAATTTTTCTTCCTCTTATCTTTCACGTGTTGAAGAATCTGGCTTTGGAGGGGATTCTCTTTTCTCAGCGCTCACAAAGGAAAATCAGGATTTGGAGATGAAAATCTCTCTTTATAAGCTCTCTCATGTAGAAGAAATAGGCTTTGAAAGTGAATCACTTTTTCTCAGCTCAGACTTGTTGAAGGATCAAGTTTAGGAGGTAAATCTTTCTTCTTAGCTCTCACATGAAGAATCAGGTTTCAGAGATTTTTTTTCTTTGAACCTCTCTCCATCATGTAGTCTTCTTGAATCACCAGCAATTATTATCAATTATGTTCTCTTTGTTTGCAGTATGTGATGAGAAGCCTGACTTTGTAAATCTGACAATGGGACGTCTTACTTCTAACATTACATGCATTATTCTATACCTTATTGTCTTATATATCTTGATCTATTTTATACCTAATTCCATTCTATATACTTTTGAAACTTTACTTTATTCTTTGCTTTATTGTATACTTTATTCTCTACGATGTGTGGAGTTGGCCTACAACATAGAAAAGAGATTCTATGAATCAAATTCAAATTTCAACTTTGGTAGTTTCTGTTCACATTACACTAATGCCTTTACAAAAGGCAAAAATTCACCTATCCCTGTAGGCCAAGGTCAGGGATTACTTCCTGCTACCAGTACCATGTAACTCAATGCAAATTTTCGCCTGTTACTTGAGGAGAAATTGGTCACCATCAAGCAAAACTTATTGCCCCAAGAAACGTCATGAAGGACTCAGCATGGTATCCCAAAAATCTACTGTCATCGGATAATTTAGTCTGATTTTCATCTGTACTTTATTCCAAATTTTCTTAGCCCATTCTCTTCTCTCTCTTATTCTATTCTGGTATTACTAAAAATCTGAGACTCCTAGACTTGCCAGGGAAAGATCCCTGGGGACAGATCCTTGGGGAGAGAATGAAATACTGGGATGGGGGGGATGGCTAAGCACCTGGAGCTGAATTTCCATGCCCAAGGCCCGGGGGGAAGGGTCTAAATTCCCATGCCTGAGGCCTGGAGTGTGCTGCACCTATCTGAGACTATCAGGACTTGCCCAGCCCGGAAAGCCTAAGGTTAAATTCCCATGCCCGAAAGGGTGGTAAATTCCCGCACACAATCCCCAGAGGGTGCTAAATTCTCATACCTGTGAACTCCTCCTCCCTCCTCCCTCCTCGTTGTATACTCAGCACCAAAAAAACTTAAAGAAGGCACAAGAAAATCATCATAAAATATCAAAGGAGCCTCACAAGGAAAGTAATCAAATACTTCAAAGCCTCACTTCCATATGATGAGTGAAAAGTAATGGTTCTGTTTACCATTACAGTTACACTGTAAATAGAACCCTCTTTGTGAAACAGGAAAATATTTGTTTCTTGAAAAAAAATCCCTGGAAAATCGTTAAGGTCTAAATGGATTAAAAGCACAAAAAGTCACTGGCGAGGAAGATCTTTTTTTTTCCGACTTAGTTAATACATATGGATCACAACTCCAGTGACTCTAAATTCTGTCGCATGCATGAACCTGCCTGGACTGGATCTGCTCTGACGGCAACAGCTTCCATGCCAAGGGGGTAGGAATTGAGCATTATCCAGGCCTCAGGCATGAGAATTCAGCACCCTCTGGGCTTTGGGCGTGGGAATTTAGCGCCCTCTGAGCCTCAGGTGTTGGAACTTAGCATGCTCTGGGCCTAAGGCATGGGATTTTATACCCTTTGGGCCTCAGTCATGGGAGTTAAGCATCCTCCGGTACCCAGGTGTGGAAATTTAATACTTCCTGGACCTCGGATTTGGCATGGGAATTTAGCATCCTTTTTGCATCGGGCACAGGAATTTAGCCCTAGGCATTTCTGGGCTGTGCAGATCCAGACTGATTAGGATACTAATATCAACATTCTCAAACTTGAAAATCAGATGGTATTGCAAATTGTTTATTTCTACATGACTCATCAAATAAGGTATCCCCACTTTGACTTTAAGAGTATTTTAGATGAATGAGAGAAATTCGTTCATTAAGTACAAAATACTGTAATTTGGGATGCCTGTATGTTCCATCTTGCATAACAATTAGACATGGATTAAGTTCGATTACCAAAAAATGCATTTCTGATTGTAATAATATAACAGAAAAATTTAAGATTAATTTGTTTAGCCTATCATGATTTAGACTTGAATCAAAAATTAAATTGAATTTCATTTAATCGTATGTTTAAATTTAAATTCAAGTATATATATATCTATATGTCTGTATATATATATATATATATATATATATATGTATATATATAAAATTCTGATATTTTTTCTAATATATTCTTCATTGACATAATCTGCCTTACTCTTTCATGCCCACTCTGCTATCTGCCCCCTTCCTACAATGTGACACTAAAGATACTTCTGAAAAATATTTTTCAATTCAATGAAAAAATAAAAAAACAATTTTCAATAACTTCTAAATCTGTTACCTGTCAGAGATTAGTCTTTGTTTTCGACTGCTTTTGTTGTCCTTTATGTCTTGTCTCATCTTGAAGAAATAGTCATAGGTCTCACTCATTTGGGAAGAATGAACTAATCACTTGATGACCTTCCCTCCCTTTTCAACATGTTATAATTTGGCCATACTATTTTCACTAGTAATGCTCCTAAATTAGGATACTTCATGGGTATCACCTCTCCCAGATTGAAAAAAAAGAAATTAACATTTAACATTCTTTTCGATTTTGGGATTTTCGCTCTAAAATCTTCCCTTTCAAAGCAAGTAAAAGAAGTAACATTTTATGGCTTTTATTTACTTTTATTTATTCATTCTTGGGATAAGAAGTACAATTTTCCAAAAGCAGTTCAAAGTTGAAGAAAACAATCTCCATTAGCAAGAGAGTTCCTCTTTTAGTAGCCGTCTTTGATGTGTAAGCTGTATGGGTGAAAAGGAAAAGACAAGAATATCAATTATTCAATCGTTGCACATTAATTAAAAGCAAGATGACTCAGCAGAACCATGCAAGCTAAATCATTAATTGTAAATAAAATAAGACACAACACAGAAATAAAAACAATCCCTGTTATATAAATCATTAATATAATCATGAAGCTTACAAAAATTTGGAGAAAATAAAGGAGATACTGATGTTTAGATGTAAAATAGAAGAAAAAAAAAAGATACTTGCAACTAATAAGATAAAAAAATAAATGTAGTACCTGTCAGTCTAATATGAGTTGCTTCCCTTGCATTGGGAATCAATATTTGTACATCTATTGTTTTAAGCGACCCTTTTTTTTGTCTGGATATTTCTAGGAGGTAAGGGTCCCTTCTTTGGCTGATAGTGAAGTTAAACTTTTGATGATACGCATACTGCTTATAACTTATCTTTTTGTACAATCAGTACCAGTAGTTTTAGTATGAAGTCGGATGAAATATAATAGAGAACACATGTTGTATGAAATAGTCAAGAAGTCTCTTAATAGTCTGTTGGAAAGTTGAAATACGAAGTATTTCATTATAATGTGTTGAAAAGTTGGAATGGAATTAAGATGTGTATGTCTCTACAGGTTGAGTGAGAATTAACTCCCTACTAGAAATTATGAATAACTTTTGTAAATTATCCTACTTTTTTTGTAAATAATGCCCTATTTTTTGTGACATAAACTTTTATCTAGGTTCTTAGAGTGGAAGAATTTGATTTAATGAATTCTGATTTCTGGTATAAGTGGAGAAAGTGGTCCAAAATGGCACATCACCTGATGCTGCTTGAATAAGGGGATGCACCAATTTGGACCACTTTCGTCACTAATACCTGAAGTTAGAATTCAAAAATTAGAATTCTACCACTCCGAGGTCCAAAATAGAATTTAAAGAAGTAAAGCTAGTTTGACTATAGTCAACTAATAAATAATATAGCTATTATCAGTTGCTAATAGGAAGATTCTCTCCATTTCAATGAAAAGAATTCAGTAGCTGAATTGAAAAAGAGCAGTGTGAGGGAAATCCTGACAACTTTGTTGATACTATCAATTAAGCTTTCTTTGTGCTCATGTTTAGATATCTCAGGTACTTGACTACCGAATAATAGGTGGGGTTGCAGGGTTGTCTTTTTGGCCATTCTATGACCTTTTTAGCCATACTCAAATTTTCGGCCATTTTAATTTATTGCCATAGTATTTTTTTGTCATAAATTCCAATTTTGAATTTGTACTGTGGTATTATGATGTTTTAAAACAATCATTACTATTTATGTTTTTATACTACTATTCATTGTCAATTCAATTTTTCAGTTCCTTTTTATAATTGCAACTTTAATATCCAGGCACCCTAAAGTTACAATATAAAGAATTATATAAATGAAAAATTAAGATGAACATAAATAGTACTATAAAATTGAAAAAAAAATTTAATAATACTAATGATTTATTAAAGATTCGTTAAATCAAAATTAACAAAGTCATTATAGAAGTATGAAAAATATAAAAACAGAATGAACTGCTTTAATCGAATCTGACCATAGTTTCTTTAAGACTTCTTTCATTTGTGAATAAAAGTAACATTTTTTAGGGACAGTGAGTGAGTTGGCTCTATCATACGTAATCAATATACAATGTACATCTATTGCAAAACTGGACCTTGATTTTAAGTCTGTCAATTTTCAATATAAATATCCCTTAAGCTGAACCATGATTTTCAAGTTGGCTTTTCTCCTGAGAAAAGTACAGTTAAGGTATTGCTGTACAAATAAATGTAACTAAAAATAAACTAAAGAAAAGGCCCAACTTAAGACCTCAAACAGTTTGGTTCTGAACCGTACTGAAAATTAACTATACTAATCCAAAGGTACATATATATGTTCCATTGAGAAAATGGTGGCCATGTTTGAGACAGAAAGTCAAGGTCCAGTCTTGGAAATATTTATATTGAAAATTGGACATAAACTGTCACAGAGCCAGACAGAAAGTCAAGGTTCAGTTAAACATTAAACATGCATTGTAAATCGTTGAACTCTTTAAATCCTATTCGCTTTCCCTAAAAAAGTTATTTTTTCTCAAAAATGAAAAGATTTTAGCACTTGGTTTGTTTCAATCTGTTTTAATCAAAGCAGTAACAATGTAATTTATTTTGTTATACTAAATGAAAATATGAATAAATAAAATTGATCTTTTCAGTTTTGGATTAAATTACAATGATTCAAATTAAATTAAATCAAAATTAATTGTTAGTTAAATTAAATTGATTTAAATTAGATTAAATTATGTTATTTCTTATTTGTTTAAAAAAATATCGCATTCTCATGGTTTAATTGAAATTATACCATCTGGCCAGCAATATACTCTCTTTGATAATCGTCTTTGAATATTGGGAGCTTTAAATGGAACTATGAATTTTAAATTATTTTGTCACTGTTTTGATTAAATTCATCTTATGCAAAAAAAAAAAAAAAGGAAAAGAGAACAGATTTTTTAAGAAGAGAAAAAAAATTCCATTGACTAAACACTTGTAGGATAATCGAATTGTTCAAATCACGTAACACCAACCCGTGCTATAGGAAAAGTGTCTTTTTTAGATGAGTCAAATTTTGGGTTCATGAAAACGATATCCTGCCAAAAGATTTATGTAACAAAATGTTCAGTAATGATATCATGTGAAGAAAGATCCCCAGTGTATGGAGTCAGTTCTCCTTTCATGTAAACGCAATGCCAAATTTGTTATTGAGGCAGAGAAGTGGATCTTCGTTGTTGTGATGATTAATTAGAGGCAAGCTTGGAATAAAAGCTGGGGTGGGGAAATTTCTCCAGAATCTAGATTTTTCTGGATGTTTTTTTAATTCTATTTTAGATATTTTCCAGTGGAAAATACCACTGATATCAAAAATCAAGTTTATTCTGACCATATTCATTCTCTGAATTTTTTTACATGACTTGAAATTTTGACTTCAGGATCATTCAATTATGAACTCTTTAACCACTGATTTGCAAATTCTAAATAGAACCTCTATCCATCTCAGTCTTTTGATATTTATCAATCTATCTATCTATTAAAAACCGTTGACCAAAACTGTCAACTTTGGATTTCTCTAAGTTTTTAAATTAGTCCGGTTGGCTAGTTGACTATGTATGCATTGTGCATATAGACTGTACCAACGAAACTAGAGTGCTGAAAATTTCAACATTTACTCCTTACTATGTCAGAAAAAAAACGTTTTTGTTTTTTTTAAAAATTCCTCTCTGATATAGGTTTTCAATGAGGAGTTCAGTTTTTGCTAAATTGGTAGTTTATATCTGCTTGTTTTTTGAAAATTCAACCTTTTCACTGATTACTGCCCAACGAAAGGGTAGAAAAGTAAATTATTCATTGATCTCCTCTTTTTCCAATGTTTTAATTGATTGACCCCAACACGGCATGCTCCCAAAGGACATTGGTCATCTAACAGCTTCTATTGAGTAACTATCCAGACCTATCTATCTCTCTCTATATCTCAGTCTGTTCTTATCTATCTATCTCAGATTGTTGTCTATCTATCTGTCTGTACATATTTAAGAGATTGAATTCAGTTATGGAGTTGGATGAAGATTACTTGGTTGTCAGATTAGGTCAAATGAAAGAAGCTAGTGGAATATGTGGTGGGAAACGCTATACTTTCTTTACTTTGAACATGAAATCTGTGCAAAAAAGGGGATCATAGCTTATATAAGACCAGAAATTAAGATCATGAATACCTTCCATCCCTGGATCAGGCCTTTCCACCTAAGGCGGGGAGGTTCGAAAGTAGGAACCTTATAATCAATAAAGGATAATAGTGCTGTACAATTGATTTGTGTAACCCCAACTTAATGTACCCATATGAAAAGATGGTTATTATTCCTCTCTGGTAACAGGATATATTCTGAATATATCCCCCCCCATCTCCTCGGAAAATTTTTTGATCAAATCAAAAAAAAAATATGACCAACCAATGAGGGGGAATGGGAAGGACATAGGAAATCTGCAGTGGTCAGGACATAGTTTGGATGATGTCTGCCTGGTCTTATTTCAATGAATTATCCAGCTTTTGTGAGTATCTGTGAATTGATAAGTGAAAATTGTGTGTATGTGTGTGTGTGTGTGTGTGTGTGTGTGTGTGTGTGTGTGTGCATCATTTATTTAGGAAAGTTTCAGCAACATCTATGATTGGACCATAAATGAACTGGTCTGGTTAGTCACTCAATAGAAACGGTCTTGTGATCGATGAATAAGTTACTTCTCTCGCCTTTTGTCTGGGCAGTGATCCCTAAATTGTCTGAAGTTCAAAAAACAAAGGATCAATTTAGCATAAACGTACATTCTAATTCCCCCCCCAAGCATGGGGGAGGGGGAATTTTCAAAAAACAAAAACATTTTTTTTGAGATATAATTGGAGTAAATGTTCAAATTTTTAGCCCTCAAGCTCAATTAGTGTGGTCAATGCATGTGATACATACATACATACATACATACATACATACATACACACATACATACATACATACATAGCCAGACAGCTACGCTAACCTAAAAACTGAAGAAACCTATGGTGACAGTTTTGGTTGATGGATTGTAATAATTCGTTTTTAGCACCAATTCTAGTGTACTGTTTCAATTTCATTATTAGAAAAACAAAAAACATTTCATTATTTGACTTCTGACCTTCATGATGTGAAGATTTGTTAGAGGCTACATGCAAAAATACTCCTGGAGTGTGTGTGGAGAAGCAAATAAAAAAAAAAGTTTTTGTAGACACAATGAGGAGTAAATGCTGAAAGACTTTCAGTCCTCTAGCTTCACCAGTGCAGCCTGTATGCATCATACATACATAGCCAGCCAGACCAACTTGAAAACTGAAGGAACCTATGTTGACAGTCTTGACTGACAATTTTCCCACTATGCAGTTCCAACTATTCACGACTACGTCTAATGGCTTCAACTGAGGCGTGAGCACCCTATTACGTCAGAACTTTAGGGATATCTGGGTTATCGCCCTTGAATCTCCATGCTTTATTCAAAGTTCAAGGGCAATAACTCAGATATTCTTAATGTTTTGTACATAAATTTAAGCACATTTAAGCAGAGAACATTCAACGGAATTCACTGAAATCAAGAAGAACCCGGAGGAAAAAAAACCAAAAAAACTTCAAGATAGTATTATTACCCAGATGTTAAGCAAACTAGGACTGCATTGGTAAAATTAGTTTTTAAATAAAAATTCTGTACAAGTTTTCTGAAACCTCTCTATCTTTCATGAATTTTAATATTAAATAGATTCCCAATGCAGTCACTTCCAACCTTCTAAAAAGAATAAATTTCTAAACCTTTGTGGAATTTTCGGTCAAATGTCCATTAATAATATTTTTTTTTTTTTTTTTAGTAATTTTCTCCTCTAAGCCTAATGAATTTATGTAAACTGAATCAAAATTATGTACTGGCATTCCCACAATGTGACAGAAAATCAAAAAAGTTTGGTGATATTGTAAGGTACTGCTGGGGTGCTTTGTTTCAGTGGTGATGATACTTTGGCCCCCTAATCATGCCTGATCCCAGAGCCATGATCTGATGAAGACTTTGCTGCCAGCATGCCTGTTGTTTCCTTGTTGCAGTGTGTGTATGAAAATTATATAGTATAAAATAATTGAAGCACTTCTTTTAAAGGAAAACCTTTAGCTTCTGAAAAAACTTGAAATCATAAAAGTAATAACAATAAAGTAGATTTAATTTACAGATGAGAATGTGCATTTGATGTGAATAAATACCATAATATTGAAATTGACTGAGTTTTATGGTTTTTCAAAGGTGCATGTTTAGAAGGTGCCAGACTTTATGGTGTGTAGAGCAACCTGCAATAATTTTCATTTAAAATCATTTTCCGTCCATTGTACGAAACTACAACTTCGAGGTATTTTGGTCACTTCTATTCAACACTGCAAATCCAGATGTTTTATGTCTAAATTTAGATAATTCTAAATAGCTGAAGTCAGAAGAGATATTCTACAGAAAGTATGAAGATCTCAATCTCTAATTTTTCATTTATCTCTATTAGATTCCCTGAGAACCGCTGATCCCCCAAATATTCAAACTTCACTGCCTTGTCTACTGACTAGTATACATGGTGAATGTCAGCTTGATACAATGGCAAGTTGTTAAATAATCGCCATGCATGTATACATGCATGGAGATGCCCACAGAGAATTCTTCAATTGTATTTTGATGTATTATCATTAGTTTCAGCTTTTATCTTTTAAATTGTATTTCATTTGATGTTTGGCATCTGCTTGTGTGTAAATCAGTGATTAATATAAAAGTGACTGATGATTTTATCCATGTTTGGTACTCTGAAATTTGAACTTGCACCTAAATATGCTTAAAAAGATGATGGGAATAAATCTAATGAAAAAGAAAAAAATTCAAACCTTTTTGAAAAAAAAAATCAAATAATTCTTAAGATTTGAATTTTATCATTTTGTAAAAAGATTATTTCAAATGGGTTAGCTATTACTGAAGTCATTTTTTTAAAATTCTTAATTAAGAAAATGAGATATACAAAAATGAGAATGAAAGCAGCCAGTGTCTTTAAACATAAATCGGACCACCATTATTAATTGGATTCAGTCACTTTCCATGGATCCTCAGCATTTGGTGACCTGAAAAAAATTTCCCATACCTACTTATGTAAATTGTTCTATTGACCAGGATGCAAAGAAGCAAAAGTGAGGCTGGTTTGGACATACTTGGCATAAATGTTGCTGATATAATCATAAGGCAGGGGAAGACATTAAGGAGAATTTGGAGAAGATCAGTTGAGAGTGAGGCGAAGATAAACAAACCGATTTGGGCCCAGCAGAAAAGAATTGCCCTAAGACAAGTCCACTGACATGGTGTGATAGTGGCCCTTTGCTCCACAGACAGCCTACAGGAATGAACCATTATTAACTGATTAGTAGTTTTTTCTCCATTTTGTAATTGTTGCTTTTAGATGAAGCAGTAGCAGCAACTTCTCCTTCTTCTTCTTTTTCTTCTTCTTCTTTTTCTTCTTTTTCTCTGTGTGTGCATGTGCTTTTTTTTCCATTAGTATACAGCAGATAATAGTACTATTTTCCTAATCATTCTTGCTTTTCATCACAATACTCTACATTAATAATCTCCTCTATAAAAAGTACCAATATCAAAAGGGTGTATAGTTAGTAATAGAATAATATTTGTGTGAATGCATTGTCCAATAATTCCAAAAATCAACTTTGCTATTGATTGGCAGAAAAACGAAGATGATATGGATTTGTACCTTGCATAATCATGGAGTTTTCTGTGGCTGAAGTGATTAAAGCAGCATGTGACATGAGTTCAAGTCTTGTCAGAAGTTACTTCTTCATTCCCAAGTTTTTTTTTCTGTTTGAATTGTGTATCAACCCAGGGTGTTGTAGTGAGAAGCAACAATAATGAGATGAAGTAAAACTAGTAATAAAATAATAGTAATAATGAATAGTTTATTGGCCCAGTATGTTGTGATAAAAAGCAACAATAATAAGATAGAGGAAAACTATTGATAGGATACTAATAATTATGAAGTGTGTAATGAACCAGAGGGTTGAGATAAAAAGAAACAATAATGAAATAGAGTAAAATTAGTAACAAAATTGTAGAAATAATGAAGAGAGTTTTGACCGGGGACAATAATAAATTGCAGTAAGAAAAGAATATTGATAGCAATAATGAAGAGTGTATTGAATAAGAATAATGATAGCAATAATGAAGAGTGTATTGACCCAGGTTGTTGTTATAGAAAATAAGGAGTAAAACATTTAATGAATTAATAGCAATAATGAAATATGTATTGAGTGTTGAGATAAAAAGTAACACTTATGAAATTGACTGAAACTAGTATAAAATAATTGCAAAAAGGAAGAGTGTATCGATCCAGAGTTGTGATAAAAAGCCAAAACAAGATGGTGTAAAACTAGTAATAAGATATTAATAGTGAAACGGCTTCATTTGAAAATTAAAAAAAAATAACTCGTACCTCAGATCACTATTAATTCTATGCCAATTTAATCATGAGAGAAATTTCACTCAACATTTTTTTTTTAAACATCTGCCTTGATCTCCTAGAAAATATTTTTTTAAAAAACGTTTTACTCTGAGTTGAAAATTATAGTCAGCATGTATATTTCAAATTTATCTTAATAACACCAAAGAATAATAATAAAAAACTTTGCCTGATTTGTTATTGATTGATTACTAACCAGTTACATCATCAGTCAGGCGTGAAGCAAATTGAATAAGTACCTGAATACAGTTGTTACATAAGAGATAAAGGTAAGTAAAAAAAACAAACTACAAAACATGTTTACAGCTGTTACCAACCACTATCAATTTCTGACAAATATTTCTTTCATTTTTATTTCAATTGCTTTCCATTACAACCAATCAGATCACTAATCTATAGCCATTATCAAATAATGAAGATCTGAAATAAAGCTCTCGTTGAGACTCAAGCTCACATTCCAACAGCTTTGGGAAGTCTGGTTATACGTACAAGCTGCTCTTACCGATTAAATTACAAGAACCACATGGTTGACTGAAGAGATATAAGTTTGAGTCTCACTGAGAGCTTATCCTTTATTTCTAAACCATCCTGTTTACTAACAGCTGTAGACTGATGGTGTGAGTGTTTGTGTTCAAAGCAACTGAAATTAAAATGGAAGAAATACAAGTAAAAGATTAACAATGATTGTTGACCATCTATCTTATCATTTGATTAACAGTCAAGAAATGGTTACTGATTTTGCTACTATTTCAATAATTTTTAAATTTCAACCTGAGAACATAATATTGATTTTGCATATTTCTCCACAAATCTTTTCTATCAAACTATTTTCAACAATTTTAGTACATCTTCATAAATTGAAGAAACGATGCAAAGTTTTAACAAGATTCATATTTAGAAGGAGATCAAGAACTCAGCAACTCTATCCAGTCTGAATGTATTCATGTATCTGAACGCACAATAAATAGGTAGGCACAAAATTTATTTTAGCATACTGACCAAACCCAATGCACATAATATGCAAGGAAGCATGAATTAAAATTTTTGGGAATATTTTCCACTGACCCAATGATAGACTTTTGAATTTCAAGATATATCCATTATTTTCGTACTTTGAAGAACATTTGCAAAAAGCCTTGGGGTGTAAATACCAGTAAATAGTAATTTCAAACGAGCAGTGAACACCCAAAATAAATTTACGCCTCGTCCAAATTCAAGGATATATGAGTTAATGCCCTTGAATCTCAACGTCATGCTGGAAGTTCAGGGGCAATAACTCCGATATTCCTAATATTTGGAGGTTGTTAGTTTTATTTTTTTCTTTACTGTCGACAACTGAAGGAATTAAAAGAAATCAGGAAGCTCTAAATAATGAAAAGGCCAAAACAAAGAAACGAAAACAAAAACAAAAAAAAAAACAATAAAAGAACATGCAGTGATAACTTTCGGTGGTGTTATTATTTAGATGTTGGGCAAGCTAAGGCTACGCTGGAAAAAATTGTAATAGAAATGCTGTTCATGTTTCCAAGACCTTCCCCTTGCATTCCCGAGAGCTCGTTTAACATGGACGTCGCCTGTACTAGTTATGTCACAAAGGCTCAACAGCATGACGGGGTCAACGTACCAGTCATATTTCATAATTTTATGTACATTAAAATACCGCTTACATTAATTTGCACATTCTACCAGTCGACATTTTTTTTTACTAAAAGTTTTAATTGTCTTCGAATATTCTTCAAGTTGTCTGAATTTCTTAGATGAAGTATCTTTGTCTTTTTTTGCTGTTCATTAAAACATTCTACGACCGTCCAAGTAAACAGCGTGAATAGAGAATAAAGAAGTAGCTTCCAACAAGACTTGAACTCGCATCGCATATCCAGGAGCCCCGTCTAACATGGGTGTTGCCTATACCGATTTGGTCACAAAGACTTAATGGTATGACAGAATAAAATGTACCGTCATATTGCAACTATTTCCTCTATCTGATTATTTAATGTTACGCATTCCTTGGCTGATGGACTTTTATACTCGCCATCTTATGTTCTTATATTAAAGGGAGGTAAACAGAAAAATCTTTATCATAGTTACTGTTCTTTATCATAAATGGTCGACGGTGCAGAGTGGCCTAATGGTTACCGACGCGGGAAAACGGAATCAGCTGACCGAGTTCAAGTTCACGTTTTCTTTGCGCTATCGCTCTAGGAAAATGAATCTAATTCTCCCCCAATCAGCATATAGGTAGCGGGGCCATTTGTGAGAGAAGGTTACTCAGAAAAAAAACCTTACAGCTTGGCAGTCGCCACAGTTGGTCACGAGTCCATTGATCTTGCTACTACTACTACTGATATTACCGAAGAGCGGTTGTAGTCCTATGCTTCCCAATGAGATTTTGATAGAAGTGTATACATAAACGACGTTGGCAACTTAAGAATAATGATCACAGACTATTAGTGGGTTCGTTCCTCACCGATTGTCATAGACCTGTGGTCGTGCACTAGACTAAGCTAAGTTTAGTAAATAATGAATATCAATACTATGCCAATAGGGTTATTAATGATACCATGATGGTAACTAATGCTTTGATAGTATCACGGATGATAAGTTAAAGCAATGTGTAAAAGTGATAATGATAGTAAAAAGATTGTTAATAAATTACTGTCTGGATTCGCAGAAATTCCACGGGTATTGACAACTATGATTATCCATTACTTGATGCCTACGCTCAAATCTCACTATATGACTGTATCACCTCATTCTCTCCTTTATCCCTTATAACCTTCGTTGCTCGTTCATGGTATTATCTAAATGTTATACTAACGTGGATTAGTTTCATGTGCAAAAATGTTCCTACCCCTCAATGAACTACCAAGCGTTCGTTTCTCCCCTATCCCTTATAATTCTCTCTTAAACATCTATCCCAGTGCTCCTCCCATTTTTTCAAACGGTCTGAAAAGTCTTCTTTTGTGGTCGCTATCAGCTGCCTCGGCGCGTTTGATGATAGGAGATGGTTGACAAAACTAAGTCATGCGATGTTCTGTCAAAAATCCCCGCCTGAGACGTAAAGTATCGGAAGTCTTGGTCATTGTAAATGCAACAGTCACACAGTACACGAACTCGCTAAATGGCATCTCCCTACCGACTGAGTGACCCTACAAGAGAGTGTCTGTTCATGCATATGCCGAAGAATCCCCTCTGGATGCTTGTCAAGTCACATCATGGCCACGCAACCGTTTCTCGGGATATCTTAAATAGTCGGATATTGTTGCTAAGATTATTTCTTTCTTTCCTTTTATTTTTAATTAACTTGTTTGGAACTGAAAAGTACTCATCATTTTTTGTTTCATTGAAGTTTTTTTTTTAACAATTTTTATTTATCATTTTTAATTAATTTTGAGTATTTGAATAATCAAAAATTGGTCAGCACCTTTATAATTTTTAAAAACTTCATTTTGTGAATTTTCGATCTTAAGTTTGAGTTTATTATTCTTGGTATATTTTTATCCCCTGAATTAGATTTGATGCAAATCAAAGCAGATTTTTTCAATCAAATACTTTGAAGCAGACAAGAATAAAAACTGATATATCCATGGAGCTTACTAATTTTTGTCTGAATTTCTGAGATCGGGAGTTATCATTATCATAAACTGATATACTGTGACTAGCGTCTTCATTTTAGTCGTTATAGTCACTGCATTTCGGCTGTTGTACCCTACGACCATCTTCGGGTGTCTACCGTAGTTGATAACCTTCAAGGAATTTTGAACCGAAGCCTCGTTCATCGAAACACATGACCCAGTGGTTAAATACGCTGGTTAAGCGTATCATGCCCTGCTTGGCGATCGTATGTTCAATTCCTGGTTCGGGTAGTGTAAAAAAAAAAAAGGACATATACTCCGGTTCAGTGGAACAAGCAGATGAGTGACATCGCAAGGACGAATTCATTATCCTCCGATATAGACAATGGAATGAGAACAATCTACCCCGGTGAATTGAATAAAGGGTTCGATTCGAAATTCTCGGGGGGGGGGGAGTTACCAACTACGACTGACACCTGAAGAAGACTGGAAGCTACAATGGGCGTTGTGACTCTAACGACCAAGATAAGTAAATCGGCGTATAATGATTAAGCTTACTCTTGTTCATAAATGAACACATTAATTTTCTTTGTTCTATTCTTTTAAACTTGCAAGATAGAAATAGCTTGATGGATACTGAAAAAAAAGTGGGAATAAGTGTCTAATGTAGTTGAAAAAAACTCTCAGGAAATGATATTTCCCAAAAGGGTTTTATTGACAACATTGCACATAATGCAAGTAACAAAAGTATTTTGTCCATTTCTTCAAAAGAGTGTTTTGACTTGAATTTGGTAATTTCTGATGGGTTGCTTTGACTTGCCTTCAAGTAATTACTATTTTGTTTTGTAACACCAATAAAGCCAGAGAGTACAAAGACTAAAATTGTGTCACTCACTGGTTGCAAAGAGAAACATTGATATGACACCTATCAAAAATAGGGTAAACAAGGATCTAATGTGACGCCGTCATGTTGGGCATTTTCTTTGCAAAATATAATATAACTCCTGTCCCAGAGTCAATTAGCAGGGTTTGGTCAGTAAATTTGGTCTCCCGGTTGGTCAAATAGAGCTGAGATGAAGTGAATGAACTTATAATACAATGATATTTTCGCGCTTAGTATCTATTGTCGAATCCGAACAGCAATGGATTGTTGAGAGACGAGGATTTTGGATCCTCGTGTGTGATGTGTAGTGCGCCGGCCCTGTAGCTGGGTAAGGAAAAGAATGATGTACGAAGAGAAGGGAATGGAATGCGCGCCAAGTATGAAGTCGGACGCACATTGAAATAAAGAGGAATTAACACATTCAAGAATTATGGCCAGAGAAGAGACGTACGTTTAATACAAGAATAAAGATGAGGTACATGTACGGGTAACATTAATACGATCGATCGTGAGAAGTAATGTTAGGAGAAGAGATAGTAAAGGTTGGGGTTCTCTTGTCTTGATAGTGCTGGCGTCGGAGTTGTAGCGGAGTTGTTTGAATGCGTGGATTCCGTATGGTTGGATTTCTCCCAGATACGTGGAAACCGGGTTCAGTGTGTAAGCCTTACTGCCAAGTAAGTGAGTTAACTTGGGGACTATTCTCAGACGCTGTTAGCCTCTCGACGAACAGACTATGAAAGACATAGAACATGAGAGAAGGAAAGAGAGTGGCCGGCCGCAGAGGCTGGGGGCAGAGGCATGGCCAGCTAGGAACACTGGCGCCAAGGAGCATTGGGCCAAGGAGGAGAAAAGAGAGAGAATGTCCGGCCGCAGAGGCCGGGGCTAGAAGCGTAACCAGCTAGGGGTGCTAGAGCTAATGAGCACTGGACCATGTGCGTCCAGGGATTTTATAGGGGTCGTCAGAGGAAGTGACGTTTTGGATATTAAGCGAAAAGGAGAGTTTCGTACTTAATTCCTTACTAAAAGTATAGGGGGCACTACAATATCTTCAGTTCCTTTGAAAAAAATACTCGTAGGTACATCAATAAGTCTGCAGCCTAATGATAAAAAGGGCATTTATATATAAATATGTATGACAGATAGATAGATAGATCGATAGATATCAATAGTGTTTAGTTAATCGTGAGACAGGAAGAGATATTAAACAAATCGATAAGCAGATCGACAAACAAGTTTGTAAATATGTGAGTAATATGTATGTTTGAGTACTTCTCCTCAAAAGGAAGTGGAATGAGAGAAAGGGTGTGGAAGAAATAAAGAAAGAAGGAAATAGATAAATCGGAGTCGCTTACTGAGTCAAGAGATAATATGCACGCTATAGCCTGACCCTCGGCCCCAAACAACTGATATCAAATAACATTATCTCCCTGAAAATATTTCCATTAACAAACTGTATATCATTCAACATTGTGAGAACGCTGAGCACCGGAAATAGTGATGGATCGTGTTATCGTACTCCCGACAGAGCCGGGACATTTTCCATTGGGCTGTCTCGTTCACAAGGTCAGTCCATTCCGCTTGCACCATGCGCGTCTACCTCGCAATCAACTTTGTCCAAATTATGATTGTAATTGAGGAGTGGGGAGTGATGGGCCATACCCTGCCACGCTGGCCCATGACGTGTTGAAAGGGGTCTGGAGGATTGTCCACTGCTGATGTGGGTCAGTGGCCTGAGAGCTCCACCAGCTCTTGACAGCCATCCAATCTGTTCTTGTGAGTTAGGAATGGATGTTCGCAGCGCTGATTGAAAAATAAATAAATAAAAATAAATTGATATTTACTAAACTTCATCTAGTACAATTTGCAAAGACGAAAGGGGAGCAAATGAAGATAGGCGAGATTGTGTCAAGTCAGTTATTCAGATGAGAGGGGCCCGTCATTTGAAATCCTGGCTGAAATCCTGGGTTCAGACACCGACCGTGGCAAATGCGCAACGATTTCAGCTACGAGGCTGGCCCAAATTACGTTTATCAAAAGAATTCATCACACTGTCAAACGACACACATGTGCATGCACGCGCATTCCACATACATGAAGATATACGTAAACGTGCACACTTACACACGTAAATGCATACACACACACACACACAGATGCGAATCACATACACATGAATGGACACATATGTAAATTATGCACACACACATTTACTCGGATATCTCAAACACCTTCACGTACACACACACACACACACACACACACACGTGTATATACAGTGTGCACATGTGATTCAATCAAAGAGAGAGAAATTTAAGAAAATGTGTCGAGATATATTTAAATACTTTGAATTTAAACATAAAGAACACCTCTGCCATGTATGTATATACACATATGTGTAAGCGTATGTGTGCATGTGTACAATGGAAATTCAAGTCTCTCTATCGCTTACCCCCCTCTCACTCTCTCTCTCTCACCCATACCAGTTAGACAGTCGGTACACACCTCGAGGATAGTCACAGAGTTGCTAAAGCATCACGGCATCCAAGGCCCAGACTGACCATTTAACAATCCTGATTTAAACACTATTAAGAACGTGGGTCATTATAAAGTGGAGAGTTGCCAAGCGATGAACACCCCAAAGGACATTTGGGTAATCGAAATGACTACTGAACGGTGTTGGAAACTGACAGTCTCCCTTCCTTTACTATATTGAAGGAGTGGTCACAATTAATGGCCACAGTACTAATTACTGAATAATTTATGTGAATTTGCAGTGTAGAATATCTATTTTATGTTTAATAGATATTCCAGTTCACTGTTTCAGTCATTCTCTTTACTTTTTTGTAATCATGGTGATTTTAAGTAGAGTTTGGAATCTTTTTGTCTTCCTCCTCCACCCCCTCTCTCTCTCTCTCTCTCTCTCTCTCTCTCTCTATATATATATATATATATATATATATATATATATACATATATATATATATAAAAGAATTACAAGGATATGTATTGGATGGATGTTAACATTTCCTGCCTAACGCACTCATCAGCGACCATCAATATGTTTTGTTTTTGTAATCATGAAAACGAAAAGCCCATTTACATTTGAATAACGTATTTTTCTGTTATCTAATCAGGTTTGATTGTTTTTGAAACCCAATGAATACAATGTACACTACAGATTTACCTCCTTTTTTCTCTGAAATACAAGAAAAGATGCAATTTTCCCCCGATTAAACTATTTTCTTTTTCTTTATGGATACCTTCAGATTATTTCATTTTCATGTATTATTATCTTATACAATCTCTGAATCATTTAATTAATGTTTTCCATTCAAAGAAAAATTGAAAGTTTGGACCAATGTATAGTTGTAAATTGATTATATTCTACTGTTTATATTAAAATAATCTCGTTTTTATGACATATATCTAAGTCAAGATTTGTTATGGTGAATTGTGTTATTTCAGGACAATTTCAATGAAATTGAAAAGTAATGGTCTTGAAGTATGCCATAATTGAACAAAAACTTTTAAACGAAATGAATTTATCTTTTTTTACTGTTAAATTTTTATGACTGTTACAATTGTGATAAAACTATTCTAGTGTGTACTGCTTTTTCATTTCAAAACAATCAATTACTTCTCATTACTTTCTGTCTTAGCCTATAGCCTTAGCCTATTAGTATGATTATACACTATCACATATGTTATCAAACTTTATCTTTCGGTGACAGTTATTCTAAATTTATCGATATATACTATTAGAGATTTGTATTTACATTTCTATATATATTTTTAAGCTTTTGGACTCTCTCTCCTCCAGTCTGTTTTATGAAAATACTACTCTCAAGTATGTTGTCAAATATGGTGGATTTAATGTTAAATTTCAAATTCTAAATGTAATCGTATATTGAGTGGGGATGGTTATTAACAGAAATAGTGATTAATTTAAATTCTCTCGTCTTTACACTATTCTTAACATTATGTAATAGGGTCTTTATAATTATTATAATAGTTATCTAAATGACTAAGAAGATGTTTCATATTCACATCTGTAGTGAATCATGTTTATTTTACATAGGATAGAAGGAGTTCAAAACCAGCTCGTGGGTTTCATTTAGGAAAATTTATTTTGCGTTTCTTTTTAAATATTATTTCAATAGTTATTTCCCATTTTATTTCTATTTCCGTTCAGTTTTATTCAACCATTCCCCAGGGGTAACATTAAGCAAAAATGTACTCTCTGGATCAGAAAATTAATTTTTCTTGACGTTTATAATTCTGAATTTATCCTCCAAGTGATCTTACAAATACATAGAAAATTATGAGAAAATATACAATACAGATGGTTTATTTGTCGATTTAATTAATTTCCCTAAATTTAATTTATTGCTTGTCTATCAGTCATACTTGTCATTCATAAATTGTATCAATTTTTTGTCACATTCCAATCTTATACTAAGGTAGTTATTATACAATCAATTCCTTTCTAATTCCAATTGCAAATAACACTGTTACATGTGAGGCGACTCCTTTATTTTTTATCAAAATAAAATCAAAATCGTGTTCTCTCCTCTAGCTTAAAAACGCGTATTCACATCTCCATTCCCACCCCCGAATGAAATGACAATGCATTTACTATATAACAGTCATGATTACTTCAGTAGGTCTCCTTACTTCAGGAAGCACACGTGGGTAAAACCCAATGTATTTTCTGTGACAAATAGTCTTTCTGTTGTATGTTTTTCAGCGCTGAGAATGGACCCCAATTTGCTTGATCGGTGATCATAAATTCAGGTGTTGTACATCGCTCCCGACTTGGCAGTTAGGCATACCACTGATAAACCAGTCTCCATGATTGTTCCTTGACCTTTAAAATACCAATTCTTCTGGATTCAAAGCCTTTCAGTTACCTCCGCTTCATTCACTAACGACTACAACTATTTGGCACAGGGCTCTTAATCTTCGCTTCCGCCTAGCTATAAGATTACACTGCATACTCATTCTACCTCGGATCCTATCTCCTTCTTCAATTACCCGGTGATCTATCGGCGATCGATCTCACTAATGTTAACTTGTGTTTTCCTTCCAGCTTTATATGTATAGTCATGAATGACTCATTATTAAAATCATTAAATGCATGCCCTATGTGTTTGTCTAGACATTTGTATGTGTCTTCATTGCAATTACAAATTCTGTTTGATCTCCGCATCCATATGCATACTTGGCACGTGTAATCCCTCTATTAACAAAGAGACAAAATTGGCTACCGGATGTTTACATCTAAACAAGATGTCCACTCCGCCCTTCTCAAACATTTATCGTGACACCACAGCATGAGGGGGTAAACTCGAAACACGCAGAAACAAATTCCTTTGTCCTCAGCAACTATAGCCTCCCAGTCGCTAACCCAAACAAACCATTACCCCCCCCCCCTCATACACTAAATAAACCATCATACCTATACAGGTATTACTCCTGTTATATTTTCATATAAGATTTTTAAATAAAATTCCTATTTGGGAAATAAATCTTTAAACTCAATTAAAGTTCAAAATATACAAATTATCTTATATCTATTTTTTTAAATCAATTATATATATATATATATATATATATATATATATATATATATATATATATATATATATATATATAAAGAGAGAGAGAGAGAGAGAGAGAGAGAGGGGGGAGATAGAGTGTGTATAGTGGCAAAAGGTTTCCGAAAGCTACCTAAAACCGCCATGCTCACCCTTTCGTCTTGTATTCTTACAAATAGAAAATATATGAACCAATAAGAAAAAGTTGAGCTGTGTTCGCAAAGCTGCATAGTTTTAACAGGATTTCGATAATTGAAAAATCTTTGTTCGAACCGTTTATATCTCGTCAATTGTCAATGAGTTCAAGGTTAAGTCGCACAGAGAAATTAAAACTGCTCAACATTTTACAACTGGACATTGTTTATATGATGACCAACCTTATAATCACAAACGGTAATGCACTTATTCTAGATAATGATCAAATTATCAAAAATGTTCACTTGAGTTTCAAGTTTTGTGGTGCACTATATATATATATATATATATATATATATATATATATATATATATATATATATATATATATATATATATATATATATATATCGTCTGTGGACTTCATAAAATTCATGGATTCGTAAATAGATAAGGCATTATTTAAACTTCTGAGAAAATTATACATTTTTCTATGTTATTGGGTTGCTGCAAAAATTATTTCGTTTTTCACCGTCTACTTTGGTGCAGAATATCTCAGTTTAGAAAAAAAGTTATTAATCGAAATAAGAACTCCCAGAAGACACGCATTTTTCCAACTAGAAGCAAGTCCCTTTATTCCGGGAGCCTAGAATTCTGGGATCCTGGAAACAACGAATTCTTTGAAGCCATTTGAAGCTGCTGCTTGATTGTTGAGGTAGGGTCCCAAATGCTTGAAAGGGCAGTAGTCGGTCGGGGAGAGGTCTGGTGAGTAAGCTGGATTAGGTAGAGTTTCGTTGACTCGTTCGTTCAATTTCTGTAGGGCCATACGGTCGTGCGTTTTCATCGAACGGAACTAGCCTTTTTTGATTGATCAATATTGGACGTAAATGTTCCAGTTCCTGGTGCATTTTGTTGATTTACTGACGATAATTCTTTGCTGTGATGGTTTCACCAGGATTCAAGAAGCTATGGTGGATGATTCTCCTTGCTGACGACCAAACAGAGACCACCATCTTCTTTTGGAGCAGGTTTGGTTTTGGCAAGTGTTTTGGTGCTCTATCTCTGTCCAGGTGAACGCCGTCGTTTATTACACAGAATTCATTTTCGATCAATAAACGGATAGATTTCGTTGCGCAAAAGAATCGCAGTGCAGACTTAATGACGGCATTTTTTTTTCAAAAATTTCGTTCAGCTTGTGCGATCTTTTTTGCTCTTCCAGTTTGTTGCAAACGTCAAACAATTATTGAATGAGCAACGTTCCTCCACAAACCCTCGAGTTATTCTGCCTGCAGTTGCTCCAATAATGGCCCTCTATTCGATGTCGTCAACAGAGGGACGTCCACGGCTCACTTCATTTTTAAGGCTCTCGCCTCTGTTTCAAAATTTTAGGAACCAATGTTGAGCTGTCCGTTTGTAGACGGTCCCCTGGCCAAATACATGGTCGATGCTGCGAGCAGATTCTGCTGATTTACGTCCCATTTTGAAATCATACAACAAAATTGTTCGAATTGGCCATTTTTCCATCTTTACATCCTCTAATAAACCAGAATAAATAGTGAAAAGGAAACGTCTAGCTTGTATAAATTGAGCGAAATTCATGCTATAAAATGCTATATTCCATGAACATATTCAAATAATTGTTTATTCCCAAATAAGCATTGAAGTTTGAAATAACAAAAATCGCTATTATTTTTGCACTAACCTAATATTAAAATATATTAATTACTTTGTGTTTGACTCATAAATTGCAATTATATGCCATGGATTTCTACCGATTCTGCTCTTAGATAATATTCCATTTCGGGTTCAGAAAATAAACGGAAGTGCTTTTTGAAGTAGATGTTTAGAACATTAGTTACTGGTCGTTGTCTTATCATTGAATAGTGTGATTGTTAATGGGATAACATTTAGAAAAAAATGGTAAAGATCTTGGTGGCCCATTTGGAACTCAAACGACCGTATGAGTGAACGGAGAAAGGGAGGGGGGATAAGCAATACCTTCGAAAAGCAGAGCAACCTAATTTGAGGGTTTTTTGATCACAATATCAACATTTACTTCGGATGAATGCACAGAAATTTGACGCCCACTGCTTTTTTCCTCTCCGTTTAACATTTCCTTTCTTTCTTTCTTTTCGATTTCAATCTCTGTTCTCCTTTCATTCCTCACGTTTTCTCTTTCTTTCTTCTTCCTCCCCTCTTTCTGGTTTTTACCTCTTTTTCTTCTTTTCTTTCAAAGCTCTCTTCCATTTATATTCATTCATCTCTTTTTCCACTCTCTCTCTCTCTCTCTCTGTCTCTCTCTTTCATAATATCTCTCTTTTATCTGTTCGTTTGTGGGACAACAGATTCCTGTACTTAATCACGTGCATCAGAATACAACGTCTGTTTATGAACTTTATGCCTAGTTTAACACCACGCTGGGTGTGGTCGCAACTTGGGAGCCAGACGCAGCAGCTGTTATTCTCGACTCGTTCATTGTTCAAAAGGATGTGAAGAATACAAACGGGCAAAATTTGACTTATTTCAATAATGATAATAATTAACAACAGGGTTGGTGTGCGTCTGTGTGTCTATAAACCTTGTACATCATGCAATTTTAATGTATGAATGATTTCATAATCTATTCTAATATTAGGAGCTTCTGTTAGTGTTTGTGTGTTTATTCGTTCGAGCTGCCAAAACAACAAAGCCAATCAACCTAATTTTTGGGATGAAGACTCACTAGATATCAAGTTATAACATAATCTTCTTTCATTTGTTCTCTCGAGTGAGGAAGAATATAATAAAGACCATATTATTCCTGTGTTTGAAGTAATTTTCCTGAAAACGCCAGGTATCTCTCCTTTTACATATATATATATATATATATATATATATTATTGTGTCACCCACGGATAACAGTTTCGATGTATTACACACATTAGTGTGGCTACAGACTTTATCCCATCCAGAATTGAAACCCTCACATCGGAGGCCGATATCCTACCTCTGGACTACGGGAGTGGGTGGTCAGTAAGGCTGAATTTAAGTGATATATTCATTCACGCAAAAACCCCTCATCCACCAGAGTGCTCTATTCCTATGGAAGATATATATATATATATATATATATATATATATATATATATATATATATATACTAGAATTCTACCTGTCATATTTGGTGTTTTAATGTTAGTAATATACTTTTGTCATTGTGCACAATATCAGGTTTTGTCATTTTGGGTCGAACACACTTCTTCACTCAATACCCACTTGACCTTTGAACGGAATTAGAAACAGAAAGTAATTTTGAATGTCAAAAATCGACATCACAAACAGTCAAAAACTTGCTTTGTTTACGTACGAGTAATTTTTTCACGACAAATGTTGTGGTACTTTCTTTTCTGTTATTGAAATCAAAATTAAAACTTCGAAAAAGATTTTGAAATTATAAATATATATTCTGGAAAGCTTCGCAGCTTTAAACACTGAGGATTAAAAAACTTTTTCAATTTTTTTGTGTCACTTCAGTCGCTTATTTCCTCAATATCTGTTGATGTAATTTATGCAATATTCTTCAGTGTTTTCTTCTGTCTTACATATACTTTGTTAATGGGGTGCGTAGATACGATGTGTAAATTCTCACTTGTTGAAATCATCAGTTGTTCACCATCTAACCGTTTCGGGGATTTTGTCCCAAAATCTTACTGACTTTGCCACCTTGATTGACCATTTTACAGCTAAAGAAACAATTTTCGGTATAAAATCAATAAATCTAAAGTAGCTCAAGCTATTCTCAAATATTCTGATAATATAGTTCCTCAAAGTACATAATATGGAGTACTACTTGCACTAAATGTCATACATACGATATGAAAAGGAAATGAATATCGTGCATCCAACAATATATATATATATATATATATATATATATATATATATATATATATATATATACATATATATATGCGACAGAATACATTGTGTTAATTAATCGTGTGGGTTAAACACCAAAAATCATTCATTGAATTTTATAGTCGTGAACGCAAGCAGTATATATACGTGTGTGTATGTGTGTGCGTGCATCCTATGATAAACAAACATCAAATTCCTGCATTGTACACATTCCAATTATTCTATTACAGAAGTCAACTTGTCATGTATCTGAGCGAAACGCTATTTGCGCTCACGTCAATACACATGGACTACGTGACACTGATATTTCCGCCGGTATACGTCATTCGTAAACAATACACGTATACTGAACAGCAAGAAAAAAAACAAAAAACGCTTCCCAATCTTGGAGCCCTCATCATGAAATAGAAATACTGAAAAATAAGCATGATCTTTTTCAGTAAAGGAACAGAAGTTTTAAACGTGTTCAACAACTGATAGATATATTTAGCCCAGTGAGGAATTACGTTCCAATAGCGAACACTGAATTCAACGGTATTAAAAATTCAAAAAGCGAACAACATCCACAGTTTTCCCTTGTCTTAATACTGGCCACAAGTGTGACTGAAAGGGGTCAATCATCAATCAATCAATAAATATTTGAACAATTCTAACATTCATTGGATCCAGACATGTGTTCCTTGTACGTAAACTAAAAAAAAAATCTTTGTCTTTGAAATCACCCATATATATATATATATGGGTGATTTCAAAGATAAATCTATGATATGTGGATCAACAAACTGAAAACTCTGTATCCTAATGGATTAAACACTAAACTAAACCCTAATCACACAGATCTCTAATTCACAAAACTCCTACTAACAATATCCTCACACCCACATCTATCCCCCGCTCTGATACATTCAATACTGGGAGCTTCAAAATCACTCAGACCCATAGGAAAAATCCACCTTAGCCAGTTATACCACTTGTTCATATCATAGCCAACATATTTTTGATAACTTTCAAGGTTGATACCTATGTAGCTCCTTCACCTCATCACCCCTCCATTTACACTATCCCTAACATACCCCAAAAATCTAACTCCACATCACTTCCCTCCTACCCTGACACACTTTGCCCTCTCCAAGACCAACTGCTGCTGCTTAACCAAAGACTTCATCGCTAGCTGGACTTTCTCTCACACAGCAGGATGCCTCCAGCAGCCTTCATAAAACATTTTACCCACAAGGCATAGCTCCTGATAGTGGACTCTGGTTCCACATGGGAACTCTAAACCCTAAAAACACACACTCACACAGCACACACCACTGGAGATGGGAAAAAATCCCAAAACATGTCTGGACCATAAACATCTAAGGATTAATAAACCATACCTCAGAACACTTTACTCCCGAGTCTGTCTCACTCTTTACAGTTCATATTATATATATATATATATATATATATATATATATATATATAACGCTCCCTTATTCAGGGTTGAGCACTCTTTAAGTGAGGTAATTCATTCATTGTAAGTTCACGCAATGGTCTTCCAACTTAGGAATAGAGCTCTTTGGTGGATGGGAAATTCTGCATGAGTGAATATATCGCTTGAAATTCAACTTACTGACCGTCCAGTTCTGCGTAGGGCAGAGGTAGGATGCCAGCCTCTGGGTCTGAAGCGAAGGTTTCGATCCTACCTCATGGTACTGGATGCGATAATGGATAGTCTATAGCCACACTGAAGTGTTGTAATACAACGAAACAGCTGTCTGTGGATGACACGATCATATACATATACATATTGTAAGATTGTGGGGTTTCTCTTAATCGTAAATCGTGTTTTGTTAGGCTTTTCAATTGACTGTATTGAAAAAAAAAACTAATTTCGAACGTAAATAATCTATACATAACTAATTTCATGGTAAAGTAAAAATCGAAAGTCCCTAGATTAAGAGTTCTTTGACTCAGTTCCAAATCACGGATGGGTTTTGACACATTCAGTTTGACGAACCGCTTTATAAACCACTGAGTTACGGTTCAAACCATAGTGTGTAACTGAATCGAAATACCCTGGTGGAAGATTCACAAACCAATGGTATTTGGTTCAAAACGTGTCAGACCATGGAAGTTGCCACATGGACCACATTGCCTCGAAGTAGAGACGTATATCGGTGCAGTTGTTTCTAACCTTACGATTAAAACAAGAAAAAAAACACTGTTGTTACTTTTTAAAAACTGCAGAAAAGACAATATTCTTTGAGGGAATAATCTATTTTTCTGGCTTGTTTTTTTTCTTTACCTTACAATGTTTCAGTGAAAAAAGGCCACATAAATCTATGCAGCATCATGAATTTCGCGTAGCCAATACATAATATTGTAGATTCCTAAAACCTAGACTCATTCTATCTTGAGCTCTTTTGAGTTTAGGATAGAGAAGTAATTGTTGAAAATCTACTGATCAGGCGAACCCATTGACAGCAATGCGTGTAACACAGGCGATTCCATGTTTTATAGCAGTCTTAACATATGCAGTGTTGTCAGTAGTAATTGTTATAGAAGAAAATGCCCACTAATAAATGGCAGCAAATAAATAACAATCGGCTAAAATATCAACCTTGAGTTTTATTGGCTGACATTTTATGCGTACATATTTTTTACTATGCCAATAGAATCATTATCAACCATTGAAACATCAGTTTGAGACTATGTAGCCATTTTCTTTTACATGATGTCGGAATACTGGTAGCGTCCCCTCATTCAAGATACACAAGGTGAAAAACATTAATAGATCCGTATAAGTCATTGAGTTGTCGGAATTGTCGGAAGTATTACGCATAACCATAAGTATGTAGGTTTGAAAAGACTAATAAATGGGTCAAGGCATTGAGTGATTATAGAAAGTTATAGATATTGTTGTCGCGCTCGAACAAATAGGTTTATATCTTTCCCTGCCTGTATTGTGACTGATTTGTGTATTTTTAAAAGTTCGTTTTCTTCCTGGAACCGGAAACAGAACTAAACAAAAGGCGCGTTTGTTCAGTTCTAAAAGGAAACATTTACTCCTTGCAGTCCTCTAAAAATATCCTCTGGGCATGAGAGACGGATTTATCTAAAGACACGATCCACAGAAAGAACCAGTCACGTTTTTTCACGTTCGTTCACCTCAACTCTCTCTCTCTCTCTCTCTCTCACCCACACACACATACACGCATGTCTATGTAAATGCACTTTTTTTTGCAGATTCTATATAAATAGAGATATAATTCGTTATTACAGGATATTTTTTTCATAGTAATTGTGTCTACCCATGAAACTTGGGTCAAAATTCGAGTACAAATTCAAATTAGGACACAATGCTGCTTGAACTGCTGATAGCATAAACATAGCACGTGGAGTGAACACTACTACAGTGTGAACTGTTCAACGTTGGTTCAATAAGTTTAGGTCTGGAAATATAGATGGTAATAACGAACCTCGAGGGGGGGGCCTAACTATGTTTTTCTCATTCGTTTGGCTCGGAATTCGACGTAATCTTTTCAATTGGATTGCAATACCATTGAAGTATTGTGCATTACAAAGAAAAGGAAAATGTTTCTCGTTGAGCAGATATAAGCGTCCGTTTTTCTCATAAGACGCTTACAGCTCATTGATGTATCTGCACATTGAGGTATACATACACAGGTGCAATATCTACCTCTAGTGATAGGTGGAGCCCCCATGGTCCATTATTTCACTCACAAAGCAACTATCTTCTTATTCAAAGAAGTTTACCGTGAGAGATGTAACCTCTTTAAGACTCAGTCAATGGATATTCAATGCAGTATATTTTGCTGATAGATGGAAACCATCACAGCCACGTATTTCGTTCAAAACAGTACTATAACCTTTGAATAGATGTCTGCATAGCCGAGCAAGAAACACACATTTTCCACTGCACTCACGTGACTAGTCTCAGAGTTTTATTTTGTTGCCAAAAACAAATCATTGATAAACAAAATTGACCTTAGTTAGTTCCTAGAATTTTAGTGGTTAGACTATAAACTTTCCTACGTGCGCCGAAATCGATCAAATATTTTTTCTGTTATATCTTCATCGTTAAAATAAATAAGCTTGAGATTGAAAGATTTTGAGATTTATCCAACGCTTTCTGATTCATAGAAGCCGACGGCTGTGCAAAAGCTTTCGTCAAAAAGGAGAAAATAAATGCTTATTAGTTCTTCATGAAAAATCAAATTCAGTATTCGATGTCTATTCATATCCTTCTCACCCAGACCATCATCTTTGGAGCAAGATGGAAATACACATTGAAATATCAATAACATTAAGCACATTATAATTAATTGATTAAATGTTACATGCATATTTTTCAAAGTTACTTTTATTCTGTTTGCTTCCGTAAAGCGATATAAAATCATTTTTTCTTTTAGATTCGTTTGTTTTTGTACAGCAGTACTAAAACCATTTTTCTTAAAAAGATCTACAGATATGTTTATTGAAACAACCTCTTTTATTCAGGTATCACGTAAAAACCCTTCAACCAAAATCAAAAGCCAAGACTGGAGAATTATTATAGATGAGAACGTACGCATTTAACAAACAATTGTGACTCTACCAAGTCGAACTTAATGTAAGAGAATAGAATTGAAATACTAACGCTATATTCATGACTTAACATTTCGATTACTTATCCTCATTATTGGTGACTGACAATGGAGTAAGCTTTGATAATTGGGGTATTTAGTCTACTCTGTATTCACCTGACATTTCTCCTATAGGCTACCATCTTTTCAAGCATTTTGAAATTCATCTACGTAATATATGGTTCAATAATCGGGAAGCTAAACTTTGCAGTTATACTGAATTCGTAATTTCTAAATCTGATGTATTTCATAGAGATGGCATGTCATCAACAGAGGACGATTTAAAAAGGTTATCTTCTCAAACAGGTGACGTTTTGATTAAACATTTGCATTTTTTAAAATCATATTTTATCATCCTTTCATCTAACTATGCAAAAAACGACATTTCATACTTGGCAACCTATTAGATCAAGATAAACTTGCGGTGACAAATGGATGGAAATTCATCTGGCCGTGACGACACAGGTGGGGCTTTTGTTACCCAGCACTCGAGCAGAAATAAACAATTGTTTATTTGAACTGGCCGTGGCCAGGCTACATGTCAATTGTTTGAACGATTTGCAGTTATATATTTTATTCATCATGGGCGACAACTCGGCGTAGACAACTGATCAACCGGTTTTCATATCATAATACACCATCTTTATCCTTCTTGAGTGACAAAAGAATCGAGATCACTGTAGTGGTTGTATCAGTAGTCTACAGCAATGATTCTTAAATGAGAGGAACTTGGCTCCCAGCGGGGGTGGGTCTTGAAGAGAGGAAATTCAACCGGGGGGGGGGTGATAGAGAAAAAAAGTCTGTCAGGTAGAGACGTTTTGTGGATAAATGACCAGATGACAATTCAAGATGAGGTTAGGAAAAGAAAACATGGAATTGCAAATTGCAAGGGGGGAACGTGACTTGGGGCTCTGAGAACCACAGGACTACGGGATTAGCTTGCTAACCATTGCTTTGTAGCAAGTAGCCACGTACCTACAAAGCTTGACACAGGGCAATGTATGTGGGAGACCCGACAAGGATACAACACACGACAGTAGTAATGGTTTGTGAGGCTATCTTGCTTACCGTTGCCCCATAGACGAGGCGATCATTTGTATTTAGCGAGCTTGACTTATATCTCTGAATTTTTGAGATGAGGTATTATTATTATTTCTATTGATATTCGGACTATCCTCATCTTGGTTGTTTTTCATACAACGTTTCGGCTGTTGCACTCTACGGCCTTCATCAGGTATCATCTGGTAGATGTGGGGAAGTAACGAACCGAACCCTTACCTGACGAAGGCCGTAGAGTGCAACGGCCGAAACGTTGTATAAAAAACAACCAAGATGAGCTTGACTTAGTTTAGCATAAGTACGTACATCTTGGGTGCCAAATGAAGATTGAACTCACTACAGTTGTAAAAAGTCTACGAGACAAGCTTGTTAACCATTACTCCACGCAGAGGTGTCTGGGTCCTGGGCTAACTGGCTTTTAAGATCGTCGAGCAACTTGATTACTCATTTTTTCCACCAAAGCATTGAAGTATCAAGCAGAACATTCAGATAAAAACGTGTACTATAGAAGAGGGACTTTTAAAAAAAGAGATTTAAAACGTGAAATATGTTTTTTCTTAACGAATTTACCGTACGTAATCTTTTGTTCATGTTTCAGATCCAAAAGAGGGAAACTCATTACAAGGCGGATGTCACAAAATACGTGAAAACAGAATAGCTCTTTACCTACAGAAACAAGGGACAAATTATACACGAGGTCGTATTCTACGCAAATAACTTGAGTATTCCAGCGTCGTATCTTTAGTATCTTGATGTGTATCTCCAGAGTTTGAAGCTTAATTTCCAGATCATAACCAATCAGAAGGGAAAATAGAATTATGCATACCATAGCCTTATCCTGTCAGTAACACTAACGATAATTCCTGGCAATTGACAATTTCTCTTTCTTGATCTTAAATGTCAAGCATGTAGGGTGATAAAACTTGAAAAACAGATTTTAGATTAAAAACTGTTCGGTGTTTAATCATTGTATTCCTCCACCAGAGAAATATTTATTTTGTTACTGCAAAAATTGGTGGAGAAGGGGTAGATATTGAACCTGCTGATTACCACTCATTCAGGTCTTTACAGAATGAATAGAAGCCCATGGGACTCTGTAAGAGTAATCTGAAGCAGTTCTTTGCCGAGAAAGATAAAATGTTCTTGGATGATTGAATAATGAACTTGGCTGAAAGATGCCAGAAGATAGTGGAACAAGATGGTAGATTAGTCATTCAATAAAGTTATCATCGAAAATAAAAGAAATGGCTGTTACTCAATTGATGGATTTCGTCCTGAAATTGACTCTAGATTTTTTTAAATCTAAAAATCATTAATTCATACTATGTAGCAAGGAAAGTTCTGTCCGATGTTTCAATTTCTTTCGAAACACAAATATAGTGGCAATTATAGTTACACTTGATAACTAATATACTCTCCTTCGCATTCGATAACCTTATTCCATCAATCAAAATTTTCTCCTTTACCAGATTAGAAAAGATTCATCCGATTCTATGTGATATCAGAGACTAACTGATTTCCAACCTCCTCTCTTGAGGTGAATCTTTGACCATCAAAATGATTTTGCAAACTTTCAAACAAATGATAGTCAGTTGTAGCAAGTTAAGGAGAGTTTGATGGATGAATCACTTTTCCCCAGTCGAATGCCTCCGAGAGATCTTTGGTCAACCGAGGACGTCCATTACCGTGAGGACGAATAACCCTTTTTCTGTTTACTAAAGATGGGCGTTTTCTGTCCAAAGGTCTCTTCAAACGTTGGCGTTGTCGACAAATAGAACCCGTCAGCAGTTAACTTCTGCTGCAGCTGTTTGGTTATCGTTCAAAAGTTTGTTATGGATAATCCCTCGCATATTCCACTAAACACTCAACAAGATCTTCTTCGAATGAAGTCGCCTCTCGGCAAGGCCACATGTATCTCATCGTCACTGATCCACTGACGGTGACGCTTCACATTCAGAGAAAAGATCCATTTCTGATCCCCAGTAACAAGTCTGCATACCCCCAAAGCGTATGGAACAGCCCTAAAATGTAGTGACTCACATTAATCAGTCTGTTGCTGGCAATTTGCGAACAACAGGTCATGTGAGACCCATTTTCCAACCGTTGATACTTTTTCTAGCTTCTTCAAATTGCAATCAATAGTCATCCGGTTAACATTGAATCGGTCGCTGTTCCTTGACTGAAACAACAGGATAGGGATGGTATTTCAGCCATCTTGTTCAAACACTATTGGTACCAAAGAAAGAGCATCTGTTACAACCTAACGTATTTATTGTAGGATACAGGCGAATCGAATGACAAATTAGGCCAAGAACGTATCATATTTCATGGCATGCCGTCCACATTTTATGAATCTCCCGCTAAAAACTGTCCTAATAACTGAAGTTCAGTGAACCAGAAATTGTGCTGAAGGCAAAATATCAATTTTACCTGATTATGAATTCAGGGTATATTTTTGTTATAAAAGTATTTTTAAAGAAATATAATTCCATGTGCGATATGATAATTTGGCATACATTGAGAATTACGACATAGACTACAAAAAGAAAATTCTAACGGCATGGATATTGCATCTAACGTCCATAATTTTGAAGTACAGAGTCCAAAAGAAAAAGAAAAAGATCAAGTCGCATTTTCTTTTTCTCAAAACTCAGTTCGTGATGTTAGTTTGGGGTAAAATATTAACAACAATTTGATCTTCGAGAATAAAAACATTTCACCCTGTCCTCCAAATAGTCAGTCTTGTATGTCTTTCTAGATGGGACTTTGATCGGTCAAGTTGTCTGATTCTTGTAGGTTTGCCTGAAGAAGAGACTAATGCTTTCAAAAGTCTTTCGTCAATCTCCACCAGACCGAGATTGTCATAATCAGTGGGAATAATTGTGTTGAGTTCATTTCGTTATTCCTTCCCCAAGTTTAATGGTTATGGTTAGGGTTCTACGAGAAGAAAATGTTATCTTTTTTTTTTTTTCAACTGCGACGTAAGTAGGTTGCAGCTCTAAGAATGGGAGAAATGTCTCACCAAGATCAAATTTAATTTGGTTAACAGCGTTTGTAAGGAATTGAGTGACCCGAATATAGAGTGATTAAAGAGAGATAGATAGTGTTCCTATTAAATGAACAATGCTGTTATTTAATAAGAGAAGGATAATCAATGAGAAAGCGTTGGTAAAGACAGAAAGATACGATACACAGTGGACAAAGATAGTGGATTTTTTTTTACGTCAAACTTCGTCAAATTATTCATTAAAAAATCATTTCACGATATAAAAAAAATTGAAAGTACCAGAAAGAAAGAAAGGTAGCAGACTTTACAGTGTTTATGATTGGTGTATACACTTCATATATATATATAACTTGAAAAAAAATCATTTCTCGAGATGAATGAATATGATGAAGTACGAGAAAGAAGGAAAGAAAGAAAGACTATACAATGTTTATGATTAATGTATACACTTTATACATACACACACACATACACACACACATATATATATATATATATTCACTATTAATTATATAGCATTTCGTACGATATTTTTCTTTTTATCTTTTGATGTATTGATCATTTATCTTTATTTTGGATGTTTCAACGGGGATCAACTTGAAAATTCAATTGGAAAGAATTAGTTTCATTTCAGGAACGAACGTTGACAAATGAACACTGTAAAAAATTGCTTATACAACATAACAGTTTTTGAATAGAGTCTATCCTTTTTCTTGTTTCTTTTTAGGCTTCTGTACTTTGATATTATGGACGTTAGCTTTTGTTGGGAACTAACGAATAAGACCTGAATGAGTTTTTTGGCTTATGCGTCTATAATTCGATCTAAGAACTCGACTTGTGCATGATTAAATGCGGCAATGAACAGCTTGCTGTATTCGCAATTCTTCAATTTATCTATTTATTAATTGTTCATGTAACCCTTGATATCATGGGTAGGATACGTCAAAATTTTGATGATACAGCCTATTCTGACTGAAATGAAACAAAACCCAAAGTTTTATTCTAGCGTAGACTACATATGAAACCGGTGTATATGTGGGCAAGTTTTCATCTTTTCTTATCACTCTTTACTGCAACTTTACAACTACCCTACTTTGCTTTTGTTATTTTCTGTTCTTACAAACTGAGGATTTCCAGCGGATTAAACACTGAATTTTGCATTTTTCAGCCCAAAATTTATTTTATCTGAGGGTGGCATTCGATTTCCATGTTACGTGTTGAAAATGAGAAAAAAAAGGGGGGATGGTCAGTGGTCAGGAAATGATGAATGTGGTTCCAACAGAACATGGTTATTATATGTTAAATTGAGTATTTACTATTAATTTTACAGAAGAAAAATGTAATTATTAACATAAGTCTTACTGACAGAGGAAGGCTATATATATATATATATATATATATATATATATATATATATATATATATATATATATATATATAATATAGTGATAACTAAATTATATATATATATATATATATATGTGTGTGTGTGTGTGTGTGTGTATAATTTAGTTATCACTATATTAAGACAAGACTACGAGGATGGATCAATGAGTCCGTAGTTTGACACAGTTATTAGCTTAATTACTCATTGTATAATGTTTGATCTATGTAGTTCATATTCACTATTGAATTAAATACGTTGAAAAAAAATAGGAGATTATGTTGAAAATAAGTATTTGTTGTGTAGAATATATGCCTTTTCCACCATTAGGCTGTGGACTCTTGATGTATCCACGTACAAAGAAAGGTACTCGTCAATTGCCTCTTCCTTTAGCGAATGAGATAACTCCGTATTAACCACCGGCGTCGAGTTCAGGGGTAAGAGCTTCGGTTTCGAATGCTGATTTTCCAAGACAGGAAGGTCCTTTTCCATTTTGGGAATAGATGTAACATAATCTTTTCTTTATATTTATAAAATATGTCAATAAACTATCTAATTAACTAATGAAGTAGTAGAAAGAAAAAACAACGACAGTTGAAAAATGTTTAATAAATTTGCAGGTAAAATTCAAGGAAAAGGTAGATTGATATATTCTGGGATCAAAAGTAAATGACCACTCTCTCTTTTTTTTTTCACACACCCACACATAGGCATATCCCCAAACACACATTCTTTCTCATAATGTTTTTCTCTATCCATCTAAATCACTCCCCTGTCTAACACGTATCTTTCTCATTTTCACACATCCTTTAGTACACATCTCTCTTTCTCAGTCACACACAAACACGCTCGCAGTTTCACGAATAACAGCTTCCATTTATAGATTATAGGGAAAAGGGTCGTGATCAATGGACGCCGCATCTTCCTTTTTTTATTTTCCCGGACGCAACGAAAGCAGTGAGAAACAAAGAAGAAAAAAAGAGCCTCAAGAAACGTTTCCAATATTTACAAAGCATATTGGTGACGAGAGAAAATCCCATGGATGTGGAAACCAGATATGAAATTTGTTTCTCGCCATTTATAAACATTGTTACATATGTCCATGCTGTTGTCTGATAAAGATCAATCGTTTGATCGGGTCTCAGTTGATTATGAGACCTGGGATTTCTCAGCGAAGTCTGAATCGCTCTACTGTAGATCCTAAAAAAACAAAACTAGTTTCAGATAAGGAAAAAAGGAGTCTTCGTTCGAGCCAGTGGCTATCAAGGAGTGAACATTGGTTGTCCAAGGAGTGAATATAGCTACTAGGTAAAAATAAAAAAGTAGCAATATTTTTTAAGGCTTGACATCGGTAGTTCGAAGAGGCAGAAGCTAGATGACAATCGCATTATCTGAATGAACTCAAAAGCTACGACACATGCATCGTTTTATTACACAGCTCATTGCCAAGAATAAGAAGGTAAATACAATTGGAGAAAGTCTAAACAAGCCCTGTATCTTTGATAGTCTCAAACTTATTCTTGGCGATGATTCAGTTGAAAAATGAAAGCAAATGCCTCTCAAACAACATCATCATCTCACAGATACATGACCTGGTGTACAATATCAAAGATCAATTGTTTGCAAAAATAAAACAAAGTATTTTGCTATTCAAAAAGACGAGATCTCAGCTTCTTATTTATATAAGATATATCGATGGTCAAGACATCAAAGATGGTTTTCAGCTATGTCAATCATTGGCCAAAAACAAAGAGAGGAAAAGGTGCGATTTCAACCTTTTTTGATAAAGAAGGTCTTTCTTAGGAGAAAGTAATCGGAGCGTGTACAGACGGTACCCAGAAATGTTGGGTTCTTGATCTGGATTCTTAGGGCCTGTCAAACATGAGAATCTTACAGTAGTAAGGGTGCACTGCACGATCCATCGAAAGGCTTTCGTTTCAAATATATTTTCGGTGGTTTTGTAGGCTCGTTAATAGGTCACCATAAAAACTGTCAACTTCATCAAAATAAATCTAACATATCAATTTCTCACTGGTTATAAAAAATTTGGTTTGGTGGCGACTAACAAAAAAGACCCACAATGCTATGCCCTATACAGCTAATTTCTGTTTTTCCGGACTTTCTTCCTGTCTTACAAAAAATCATTGCGTAATACAACTCGATACAGATGACTAGAGCTCTTGGATCGGATCATAACGGGGGAATGCTGTGAATGGAGTTGATATTTTTCTGATTGATTCGTATACAGGGGCCCGAATCAATGAAATCTTCTGGATGGTTTTCTTGGAGTCTAGATTTTTATAAGGTAGACTGATTGGTGGGTGGTGTAATTGCTTATTCCTTATCGATGCCAGGGATCGGTATTTGATACCAGGTGAAACAAATTCAAGATTTCAAATGCTGAATTTTCAAGACGTGCAAGCCTTCTCCGTTCTGAAATTTTAGTATATTGCAATCTACCTTCCTCTACGAAACTCCGTGCGAGATATGAAGTTTCCTAATTTTCGCTCGATTCTTATAATCCAGAAAACGTATTAGTGTTAACTTCACCTCAGCAATGAGAACGTTACATAATAACTTGTATAATAATTACGAATTATCTGAAATATAATAGCGCTTCACCGTGACCATATTTTTGCTAGTGAATCAAAATGCACTGATTTCGAAACGTCGGAAGCGAGGCCACATGCTGAATCTACGCAGCCACACATTACTCCACCACCGTTTCAGAACGTGCTTTTGCTCCAAACGTTCAAAATCTAAGCATTTTAACGCCTCTACCTGGTTTAGGTGGCTTTCATTCCCCTTAAACGTCGAATGACGGATCTAAATGCAACAGTAGAGCTAGCCAGAAGAACTATTTAGTATTCGGCTTTCTGATTTCTCAAACTCTCGTGAACACTATTTTAAGCCTACATGTTCCTTGTTAACTACATAGTAGGTGTAAATGATGCGTGTATTTTGAATAAGGTTGGCTAAATAGCGTAAAATTCAAACCGTTTATGGCTTTTAAATTATTCAAACTTTCATAAACGTAACTTCCTTTTCTCTATGTATAGAGAAAATGCTATAAACGCCCGAGTGAAGAGAGAAAGAAAAAAACGATTGGAAGTAGTAAATCAACATTTGGAAAAAGAAAAGAGAAACATACAACGACTCCATGCTAAACGCAAGCATGATCTCGATGAACTCAATGAAATAGGAAATATTTTGATTCATATGATGATTTAATAAGGAAATATTTTCAATAAAATAAGTAATATTTTTATTTACTCAATTCATTGAAGAAAAAAGTAGTACATTTTCAATGAAAAATTACTCAAGTTTGCTGAACCAAATCTCAACACAGAATTTTTACAAACTTGTAATTCTGCAACGTAGCCACGAAACAAACAAGGTGACCCCCTTCTTTCGTCTGCTTTATTTGTTACAAAATTCGATGTTCTTACATGGTTGGTGTCAATGGGACCAATATAATACAACGAGAGATTCCTTTTTTTACAAAATCCCACGTTATTGTTGTCCTATATAATGAGAATATTCACGACTATTGTAAGAAAACCTTATGATACTTTGAAAGGCCATATTGTCTTGTTCTCGTATGGGGGCTCGTTGTCTCGCCCTCAACAATAATTTCTCATCAGCAGTGAAATGAATATCAGTGCAACGAATGTCTCAGTAATCCTTCACTCAAACGGAATAATAGGAGGAGGGTGTGTCCGTTGTTACCAAAAGTGCGTCAAATTCGAACATAACCTCGAAGGTCGTTTATTCTATATGTAAAGAAAAGCTTCAGTACAATATACAGTACTGTAAAATACAAAATTATTTACCTAAAGTAAAGAAAAGTTTCCAGAGAACTCAACGAGTGAGAAGGAAAATTCATTTTTTTTCTCTAAATCATTTAGGCAGCCGTATGAGTGAAGAGGACAAAGTGTATTGTAGTTTACAAGTTAGTCTGCCTACAGTACTTTTGCAGGCCATTAGTAGTGGCATTAACTCTCATTGGGGTACCCCTGAAATAGTATCTCTTTGACAGACGAAGCTCATTTTCTGTTCATCACCGGAAAAGACCCAAAATACTGAGTCACAATTATCCATAACTGTAGCGGTGTCAAGATTAGCTAAATTCACTTTTCAAATTGATATTTACTAAGCTTAGCTTATATTTCTGGTAAAGTTAGAGTGTCTACTGTAGAATGATGGTTCGTGCGCAAGTCAGTCAAGTCATTTTCAGTTAGTCAGAACCTCACTTAAAGCTTCACAAATACATGTTTTCTCAATACTTACCAAGCTTAGTGGATAAGAATGTAACGAGGGGAGATTGCGTTACGTCAATCCAAAATAAGCCAAGCATGCCTACTTGGAAAATCAGCATTCGAAATACTAGCTTTTATCTTGGTACAGACATCAATGCCTTGCACCACAAGGGAATACATAACTATTTCAGCCACGGGCCACGTCGCTGGTATTTAGTATGCTCAACTGACACAAGGTTACAAGTGATGATTGAACTCGCTACAACAGCGATAGTTTGCGAGACTAGCGAAACAGTAGCATTATTTGGTCGGGTTTGAAATCAATGCTCGGGATGGAACCTCCAACTTCTTGGTTGCTCGTTCGCTGCAAGGCCCAAGTTGCAATTTCTTTTGTCTCTTGGTTATAGATAAAGAAGTAGATGTAGAGCTCTGGTTATTCATGAATAGAGTAATATCGATTTATTCTTAGATTGGAGATTTCAGCCCGGCGATATACTGCGTCTACTGCTACTGAACAGTTCCCGGGAAATTCTGCCTCGTTTTCGAATCGGAACAAACAGATTATACCTCATCCTTCTACCCTGAATATTTCTTCTGTCATGCCAATTACTTCTTCATTCTTTCTTCCCCTCCCCTTCTTTTTAGTATTTTCCCCCCTTATCTTCATCTCTTTCTCTCCTTCACAATTTTTGTTTCTTCTGTCTTATCCTCCTTATTTCCTCTTCCGTCCACATCCATTTCCCTCCTACTCTACCCTTTTTCTTTAACCAATCAGATGAATGGTATTCGCCCGGCGTGGTTAGTTACGTGGTCGGAGTATTTCGTCTCGTGATTTGTTTGATCATCGCTATCCAATTTTTCCATCATCATCTTCTTTATCTTACTTTCTTAACGGCTGATTATAGGTAAAATCCAACTTTCATCGGAGGTGCTGGGTTGATGAAGCTCGTTAAGCCAGGAAAATAAGACGCACCAATAATTCGAACCATCTCTGATAAGATGTGCCCCCGTTGTAAGTAACTACTATTACCGCTCATTTTCACATGTGGCTAAAGCAACTTTCATCAGATCCAGAGATTCCATTTCTCGTACCAGTTTGGTGAGGCTCGTTCCCAAAAACTCATTGGAAGGAAAATCCGTTTTTTAAACAGGGTTCAAAATAGACCTTTTAAGGTAATCAGCCGCGAAAGAGCGAAATTTGCAATACTCACATGTTGCCAAGACCGACTTCTACCTTAGCTCAATGGAATGAATGCAGTGATCCCCGGTCAACTTTTCCATATGCCGAGCTGGTAACTCTCGCTATCACACCCTCAGAGAATGACAGCTGTGCACCCAAGCATAAAATTATCCGCACACACACACACACACACACACACACACACACATACACACACACAAAACCCCCATTTATCAACCACTCCTTCCACGACGCACGTTTTGTGATAGTTCAGAGGTAGAACGGCATTTAGGGGATCGATATATCCTATATTGCTGGGTCGATGACTTCCTTATCAAGTATTGATGGAACAAATCTTTGACAGTATGGAAAGTCTGATCTTCAAGGAAGACGATCTCGTGTATGATAAATCCACTGTGCCCAATTAGTATAAACAATTGCTCCTACTACAGTACTATTATTTGAGGAAAACGTTACCAGTTATCTCCTTGTCGTCAAATGAATTTGTGTTTTCTATCTATTTATCTATCTATCTATCAATCTATTTCAGTCTGTTCATATCACAACCTGACCCCCCTCTCTCTGTTCATATTAATCTCTCTTATTGTTGGTAAGTTTGTTGTTCCCTATCTATCTATCTATCTCAGTCTGTTCATCTCTATCTCAATCTGATCTTTCTCTATCTCTATCTCTCTGTTCATATCAATCTCTTTTATTGCTGTTTATTGTTCCCTCTCTATCTATCTCATTCTGTTCATCTCTCTCTCTCTCTCTCTCTCTCTCTATTCATATCTATCTTTCTTATTACTGGTAAGTTTGTTCCTCACTGGGTGTTCCGTGAATATTGCCGTTTGCCAGAGTTGGCTTCATACACCCCACCAAAAAAAAAATCCATTTACAAAAGAAAGGTGGTTCGAAAGAAAAAAGTCCAAAGAATTATTTCATATAGATATCTCAAAGTACCTGAAATTAATCAATCGCAACAGCGGCCCTTGGAAGCCGTCCGCTCTTGACTAATGGAGAGAAGAAAGGCTTGCATGTCACCGGTAAACGGTGAGTTTTCGCAGCTACTATCCGTAAGCTTCCTCTTGACTGCAACCATGTGTTTTCTTTTGAATACTCTAATTCTTTGCCGGTCTGCTTCAAATTTGAACCAAGACGTACAGTTCAACCAAACGGTTCGTGTTTCGTTTAATTTGTCCAAGGCTAATAATAACTGGCAATAATAAAAAGAGTTGAATAAATAAGTTAGCAGCTCGTATCCAAGAAATATAAATTCCAAATTACGATTTTCTTTCTCCAAATGCAAAAGCACAGTAACAGACCATGATACAACAAGGGCAGAGATAGTGCATCGTGGATAATTACAGATCTAAGGTTATTAATGGTATTTTTTATAAAGTAATGGTGTTGTGCCGAGAGAATCGTGAAGAAGGGATTGCCGTCTAAACTTTCCGGAAAACACAGTTTTTGATTGACATATTCTCGCGTCTTACTCCGATTAAATTGTCTCTGATCTGCTTCTTTACATGCCCGGTTCATTTCCCGCGTATAACAATATTTCTACGTCTGCTTATGGCACTGGAGACGTCGGCTTCTACACGATTGCCTTAGTTAAGAAACTCTGCTGTAGTGTAACACTTGAAAAGGGTGACCAGACAATGAAACCAAATAGTATACATTTATATAGATGTGTTCAAATGTTTTCAGCGAAAAAAAAAGGTTTTTAATTGCAAATTCAGTCACTAGTTTTCAAGAAGACACAGGCACACTCGCGCGCACACACACATATACACTTATATAAAAGTAATACTTTCAGTTTCACTGAAAGGAAAGAACAATCGTAGTACAAGTACTGACGACTTAAATAAACCAGCGTCAGAAAATATGCTCAATATCAAAAAGCATTTTGGAATCTTTGTCCTCAATTAATAGTATAGAATTGGTATTGAATTAGTAATGGTTAACAAGCTTACCTCATAGAGTAATGACTTCAAGTTTTACTGGGGTCTCCAGTGTTGTAGCCTGTGGCAAAATAAGATAAGTTTAGAATTCAATATGAAGTAATTTTTTTTTAATACAGGGTCTCTAAAAAGAATACTTATAAACTGCAGATATGGGTATGCTTTGTCTCTAAGTAGGAATAACGGAGGGGGGGGGGATACATGTAAGGGAAACAGGTCTCCAGTGCGAAGGTGAGTTTTTTAATTTTTTTTAATTACTTTACTTTTTACTTTTGATCTTTTTGAAAGTAAGATTCAAAATGTCTTGGAGATTGGCATCAGTTTCTGATTTTACAGCAGAAGTTACGCGATTTGCTAACAAGTAGAAGAATCGAGTTGAAATCGTCGGCTGTTTTCCGTGGGTGAAAGAACAATTTCATACATATATTTTTTTTTACAATTATTCCACGGGGAGAGACCAGAACAATTTTGTTCTTTTCACAAGCTTGATTGGACAGCTTTTTCAACAACGCGTCGAGAGTCTCTCAGTTTCAGCTGGATAATTCATTTTTTTTTACCGAACAAAGCATTGCCGTCATCAGAAATATAAAACTATTGTGAGTTTAGATATATGAAAAATAAGTTATTCAGAAAAACTGCTACTTAGCGAGTTCTGTTGTGCTTGTGTAACACAAAACCACAGTGAAAATTCATGATTCAGGCTTTCCTTTTCTTAGAGTTAATGATACAGGCCAGGGTATCATAAATTTTCAGTGAAAGAGATGTAATTTGGCCTGTTTGTTCAAAGAATAGAGCAACACATTCTGAGTTAAAAAAAAATTTTTTTAAAGCTATTATGCTTTCAAGATTCACCTTTATAGTATCGCTTCTTTTCGTTTTTCATTAACTTACAACTGTAGACTCTTATTCCTTCATTGATTTCTATCGGTCTCCCCAAGCACATGTGTGTGCGTGTGCATGCACACACATACACACGTGTACCTACGTACATAGTTGGTATACACAAATGCGGTCGTCAACCATGGTTGGCAAGTTGCCAGTGTAGTGAGTTCGATCCACACGGATACTCAATTATTGTGGCCTTATATCGAGTTAAGCTAAGCTTGGTAAATAACCATACATATATGTATACTAATAAGTTCTGCGTTGTATTAAAAATTAATTGTGAATATTTTTATTATATTAGAATATCATGGTACTTTTTCATTGGAGCTTAGTCGTAAAAATAGAAAGCACTCAGAGATGACACACGTCTACCCACACTGTACACTTAAACATTTGAAAGAAGTTAATCACCTCTCATTTACCTTATGGTCCACTATTTTACGAAATTCCATTGAAACATATTGAAAACTTCTGGAGATACAGTGTGGACAGACAGACGGAAATATATGGGTTAATACGTATACTTCATTGGCAGACGTAATGAGATTTTTTAAAAAAATGGTCAAGGACTAAGCTAATATTAGCACAAGGCCTCATGACAGTTAACTGTCAACGGCTTGCAAGAAGGTGTGAAAATGAGGGTGGTGTGTGAGGTTAATACCTATTTCTCAATTTCCAGTTTTCTGTAAGTTCAATGTTCCTAAAACCCATTCCAGTCACTGCTTGCTAGAAAAGTCCAGACATTAACTAAAATAGCTACACAGGATGATCGTTCGTAATCGACCTTTTCATATCATACGTAGAAAAAGTTAAGTATCAAAGTAAGTGAAATAACTTCTTTATGACTATCGTTTTAAAACAAATAACAATGTTGATTATTAATTCATACAAATTTTCTCCTCTGTCCGAAGGTAGGGCGTTCATATAAAAACCGTGAGCCTAAATGGCGTCAAGTGAAGAAGCGGTTACCTACAATTTACGTGGGAAAAAAATTCGAGTCAAACCAGATACTAAAATGGTCATTATGGAATGTTAGACTGGGCCGTTGGCGAGTGGGGTAGTACGATGAACAAGGACAGGGGGGTGCGTGTGTGTGTGTGTGAGAGAGCGAGAGCGAGAGAGAGGGGGCGGAAAGGGATGCATGTAACCTCAATAATGGCTTGCTCCAAAAGAGACGCTGAACGTTATTTTCACTTTTCGCCTTTTTACTGTGAAAGCGGAATTTTTAAAAAATCATGTTTAGCCAATCAAACGTATATTCTAATACTTTGAGCCGAAAACAATCCACCGTTTCAAATATCTATAAAAGCATTGTAGAGCGTCGATTTATTGAGGAAGTTTGACGAAGCTTTAACGGCATTAACCCCCCCCCCTTAAAATATCTTTATGAAGATAACATTTTTTTCAAATCAAAAACTAAAGTATTATAGATCATCATCCGCAGCACCCCTTTAACATCCCTCCCTGCCAGTTTTACTGAACGTGGACGTCGCGACGCCAATATTTTCTGAGCTTATCTAGTTCGTCACGCCATCTCTTTTTTTTGCCGGTCACTACTCGAGTATGATCTCAGGGGATCCTCCTTTTAAGCTGTGATGTCCAGCGTTTGGTTGACAATCTTGCAATATGACCAGCCTATTGCCATTTGAGTTTTCTAATGGATTTATTCGTCTCTCTGACTCGTATTTTCCTCTTATATACCGTGCTGATCTCTCCATGTGATGTTGAGCACATCGCATGGTTCTTAGTTTGAGAACCACTCTCTCGGTTAGGATCCATGTTTCAGCTCCATGGGTGACTATCGGGGGTGCATTGATTTTGAAAATTCGATCAAGAATCACTCTTGGTTGTCAAGCATTCGGTAGAACAAGCCCAACCTTCCAGAAAAAGTATTATTAGTAAGCTCGCCTTAGTCTGACACTTTACTACAGTAAGTTTTACGACCATATCCCGTTGGATGGATGCATCGGTTTTCGCCCAACAGCTACTATCATTAATTTATAATAGATTGTGTATTGTGTTTTTCTTTCAAAGCAAGTAGTCATCTGTCTAGGCACTAGAAGTAAATGGCTGCTATATCCATTGCCAATCACGATAGAGAACGGTACCTAATTCTCAGTCCTACAACCGAGAACAAACAGTTGAGAAGTGCAAGTTTATCATATTAGGTGTCTTCTTGATGAGTTTTTTAATTACCATCACATTTATATAATTTTAAAATGATTCAAAGTACTTACAAAATCTGATGTGGCTTCTTAATTTGAATAATCTAATTTCGAGCAAAAATAAAGTTCCTTTTTTGACGTCTAGACAATATCCTCTTGTGGGCCATATGTTCTCTTCTTTCTCAGTAGACTTGTGGCCTGTGAACAAACCATCTTTCATTGTAGAGAAAAGCCGATTACAGAAAAAAAAACGTCTGGTAGTGGTGATCTATGGGGTTTTAGATGTCACAACGAAGAAAATAGAGCTCTAATCTTTATTTGGGAAAAGGGCCAGCTTAGAAAGAATTAAAGGTATTTAATTTTTTTTTTTTCGTACAAATGAAATCGAAGTGCCTAACGAAACGTTAGCCCATTTTCTTTTTATTTTTCGATTCTTAGGACACTCGAAACGAAACGAGTTAGAAAAAAAACATGGTTGCAATAAACTCTGTAATACACGCTATGTGCATGTCTACAACCTGATACTTTCGTACCATGCGGAAAGAAGAGATTGACAGATCGAAAGAGGAAATATAGGAAGAAAGCAACTGTTGACTATTAGTCAAGAGGTGGGGAAGGAGTGGGAAGCGGCTTTGCTGGGATTTTCTCCTCCCATTCCTCCAAAGTTTGCCGCCAATTTTCCATATATGGACATATCACTCAACGTGGTTGTCGTTAAAGAGAACTGGATATGCGGGAATTCTTTCTTTCTGTCGTCTTAACATATTTTTTTGTTTATTCGGTTGGTATCGTCTGCTACTTGCTTTTCCCTCGTGTTTGTTTCAATGTTTAGCTATTTATTTCTCAGCCCAGATCGAACTTCTTTTTTCTATTTTCGTCTCTATTACGTATTTTTTTTTTCTTTTCTTCTTCTCATTTTGTTCACTTTGAAAATCATTTTATGACGTGTTCTGTCTTTTATTTTCTCCGGTGATGATTGATCAAAGCAGCCCAACCTTATTCTTTTGTGCTCATCGACAGTACTAAGATAATTTAGATTTGCAATAATCAAAAAAAAAAAAAAATGTCCAACTTTTTAGCCTTGTCTTTCTTTAATAATGAACTTCACAATAAAACAAACAACAAAATGAACAAACGGCGTATAGTCTTTTTATCTCTTGAAAGTTTCTGAAGAATATCATGGCAGTTCACGTTTTTCTCTAATATGGGTGATTCTGGGTCTAAAAAAAAAAGCCTTCACTAACTCACGAGTGATATAGAATACTGGAAACTTTACACCTATTCGTGCCTATTGATCTCCTAAAAATATTTCCAATCGCCGAGAGGAAAGTCGGGGGGAGGACTCCCGAGTCTAGGGGGCCTGCTCCTCCAGAAAATACAGGAAATTATATGTTCACGATTGGCCAAAATTGCGTTTGAGTGCATATCAGTTACCGAAATTGATAGTTGTCAAGATGTCAATCCATAACATGTTTCATCTAAGATCAAATTTTCATCAGAAATCCTAATCTACTTAAATCTAACACTTCTTATAAAATGCGTGAGAATTTTCCTTTCATGTGTGTGTGTGAGAGAGAGAGGATATATCAAAATGTGTACTTCTCACGCATTCTGCGCGAGACTTGGAAGGTATGACTACTTCGTGAAGAGGGTTCAACTGGTTTCATGAAGTCGTATTCAACAGAATATTACACTGTGTGCGTATTCAGTTTAGTTTTACCTAAATAAAATCTTTCAAATGTAGCCAGATTATCATACAGACTAGTCTATAACATGTCACTTCGCTGATGATCATAATATGTATAACAACGGGCTTGGCTGATGACTGCTACTGATATCATGGGTGTGATAGAAAGGGAAGTTAGGAAAGAAAGTTAGGTCGTTTGATAAGAGGGTACCAAGGGAAAGGGGAAAACTAAAGTAGTTTGATAAGAGGATAGGAAGAGAGGGGCAATATAAAGATCAGTAGTTTAACGTGAGGGTGAATGAGGAGAAAATAAATTTAGGTTGTTTAATGAGAGGTTGAGAAGGGAGAGAAGCTGATGGCTACTACTGATACTATGTGTGATGGACACGGCCCATACTATATGTACTATGATTAACCGAACTAGTATCTTCATCTTTATTGTTTCGATCTCTATGTTCCAAGAATTGCAGTCTCCGACTCTCTTACTATTGGGTGAAGTTCTGAAATGAAGAATTTGTATAATTATCCCACAAGATTAGTGTCCACAACTTTGTTGCTTTGGTTGCTGCTTTACAATCAGTGTGCTAAGCTGTCTTCTAAATGGTTCGGTCACATCCTGTGATCTTGAAGATGCTTTGGACACTTCCTGAGAACTCAACGAATCTTCCTTAGTGAAGTTTTATTTTGTCGAACATGCAACTCATTAGTTAGGTCAACAGGAAAAATCTGAGAACTATTATTTGATCATCTGGGTATGCGATCTTGCTGCAATGCAAAATTCTTTTAGCCATATTTATTTTACAGGCAAACATCAATGCGCAAAGTCTTCTTTGAATTCAATAAAGTAATCTTAACACCTTCTTCCCAGCATTGTCTTCCATCTATCAGAGCTATTGCTGGATATAACAGCGATTTTGTTACCACTGCTTGGAAGATAAAGATTAATCTGCTCAGACATACGAAATCCAAAGGATCTTCGTGTGTGTAAAATTGTTATTAGAAAGTTCACGATAGTTTTGATCACATTCTATGCTTCCAATTTAACATCTCAAACCACCACTTGTCTCAGTAACGAGTCTCCCCTGCTTGATCCGTGGGCTGGAATAGTAAACGTTTTTGTTATCATCAGGAACTTTTGAGGCGTTATTATCAATTGTGTTTAGTCAGAAAGTTCGACTAATTTTCAAGTATGAGTTCAAATTTGGAATAATAATACTGCTTCAAGTGCTGATAACATCAACAAAGCATTTAGTGTGATCATTACCACTGTAGGAATTGTTCAGTGTTGGTTCAATTGGTGTTAGGTCTGGGAATATGTATATAGCAATGATAAACCTCGAGGGAGGTCGATACCCTATTCTCAATGATGGAGAATTATCGACAGCTGTGTCTAGCTTGTTGGTACAAAGGTCGGAGTATTTTCTGGGGGACTTTGGGAGCTCAGCAGCAACCATATCACGTGATCTCAGGGCGATAGGAGAGGTTTAAAAGTTAGAAAAATGGATCCCACATGAACGGAATGGAATGCTCTGTAACAGTGCTAGATCCCTTCACCTCTCAGTTGACTAAAGCTAAAATCCATCTCATAATGAATTTGGATATCAAGTTTCGCAGCATCATCCGTATTCACCTGACATCTCTCCTACATCTCTTCAAGAATTTTGGACTTCATATCCGCTATGAAAGGTCCAATGGTAGGGAAGTCATAATTCAGGCCTTTTTTCTGAATTTGTGACCACTAAAGCTGACGAACTTTATCGAGGTGATATATCACCATTACAGGATCTTTGGAAAAGGTTTACAGCTAAAAATTGGTGTTATTTTGATTAAATATCTACTGCTTTTTTGCTGTCAATATTATCGTTTATCCCATTACTAGAAAAACGTCTTTTAATATAACAACCTAACATAGAATTGACAGCTTTTCCTCGGCTATTAATCAATTTTTCTCATTTTTTCCTCTCGCAACTGAGAATTGAGGGCGTAATGTCGATCTTTTATACTTTTCGATACCATCATCAAGTTTTTTAAGTCGCCCCACGGAAACGCAAAAGTAGATAGACTGGAATCGTAGATCTTTTGGTTATGAATTGTATGCTCAATAGTCGTATCAAGCTCTGTCATCAGAGGTGTAGACAGTTTGAAGTAGTTTTGGGGGAAGACTTCAAATGTATATGTTCAGATCCGATTCCTGATTTCAAACTGTGTCAATAGTCTCCTCCGAGAACCAGTGATCAGGATTGCACACTCAAAATGATAATAAGCAAGTCGTATCTGTAGAAGGGTCGTTCAAAGGGCATATTTTTTACCATATTGATTGTTATGAGCTGACGGGGCCCACATTTGAATAACTTGGTCACTGGAATAAATAGATTCGATAACAACTCTTGAATATTCATTAGGCAATAAAAGATAAGATAAAAGACAATTAAATGTGTGTGTGCATGTGTTTGTGTGTGTGTGAAAGCAAGTAGTGTCTATGGAAAGAGAGTAAAAGTGAATTATTGAAGGCAGCATATAAATAAAAACCTTTGTATATTTATAGGTATGACAGATTCTGTATGAAATGCAACATTGATGATGACATGTTCAAAAATAATTGCTACGGGTTGGTCATTAATTATTGACCATGAACGCAAATTCAGGCATCAAGTTGCATCCGAATGCTCTCATACAAAGTTTCAAATTTCCATACTTATCTTGCCTTTTTACAAAATCTTCATTTTACATTTTGGAGGTATGATTTTGCTTTCTTCACTTTGTCCATATCCATTTTTATTTGAAATTTTGTTTACTTTTCTCTTATCTTTGTAGAAATTTAACTTACTTTTAATTACGTTCTTTCCTTCTTTCTTTCTTTCGTTCTTTCTTTCTTTCTTCTCTTTTTTTCTACCAATTTATTCATCTTTTTTTATTCGCTGTTATCTTTTCTTTCTGTCTTTCTGTCTTTTTTCTGGTTTTCTTTTTTCTGTCTTTTTTTTCAACAGATTTTTATGTTTATTCCCTGTTTTCTCGTTCTTCTTTCTTTTCTCATTCTTTCGCTCTACCAAATAAATTTTTGAAAGATATTCCCTTTTTTTCTCGTTTTTCTTTTTTCTATCAATTCATATTTTTGTTTATTTGCTGTTTTCTCTTTCTTCTTTTTTTTTGGTCCCCCCCCATCGATTCAACTTTTGAAAGTTCTCTCTTACTTCCTCTTTCTATACATTCATCTTTCTTTCTTTTTCGTTTTTACTAACTTAGCCTTTCTTCATTTCATTTTTCTTTTTGCGATTAACCGAAAGAGAATGAAAAGACCAATGATATAATAGTGTCGCAGAGTCTTCCTGCACCAGTCTGATGATGGTTCAGTTTCTTGATACATTCATTATTTCTCAAGTGTATATCATTAAAATAGACATCTGTTCCCAATGTGCCACTTTGTGATGTACTTGAATATACCATTGGTGATATTTCCTGTGGCCTTTCCAATCAGACACCCTCATCCAGACGACCCAGCTAGGGTTGATCAAGTCAAGGCTTGAGTCCATGTAGCGCTAACTCACACACGGCTATGCTCACCTGAATTATACACCTTGAAGGCCCTTTCAGCTACTGGCTCCTCTGATGCCTAGCATGTTGCTGGCGCTGCAGAATGGGGCCGGCTGCGAAACCCCTTCATCCCAACTCAATGGGTTCGCACCTCGCTTAGCATTCGTTACTTCGACATTCTTCCACCAGTTTCAGTCGTTTCCCCAGTTCGATTTGCAACTCCCTTTTTAGCAAACCCGAGGAAGTAATGGTAGCGGAACAGAAAGTCTTTTTCATTGGTCAGGGTCCCTCAACCCAGGCACAGAGGATAAGTTGTGGACGAAAACTTCGCCCAACTGAGTAAATTGGATTGGCTTGGCAGAACGTCATAAACTAGATTTCATTCGACGTGGCGTGGCTTTGCGCCGCTTGGTCCCATCTTGTCCAGGCTCCCTGCCGCCGCATTCCAACGATTCTGCTGACTTCCTCCTTCGTGACTATCCTGACAACTCCTGCCCTCCCCTGCTGCTATCATAGCGAGGTCATGACCGCGACTCAGCGATATCCACAATCTCTGTTGCTCTTCACTTCCGTCCTGATTTGACCAATCTGAAACAATTTTGGACTTCTGGTATCACAGCACCTGTCTAGTAGATGAACACTCCATTCAAGTTGCTGAGGAGAAGTTTGAGCTTGTTGTTCTACTCTAAGAGAGGATTCTACTCGGGCTCCGAGGCAATTCCAGCCATCTCTTCAACAACTGACCCCCCTTTCAAAGACCTCCACTGTAGAGACCCAAATTTTATAAAGCAAGATGGCTCAGAGAATATGGGCCGATACATTCAGGCCTTGAACTTAAAAAGTTAGGCTCTCCGTCCATCGCAGCTAGCCAAGCTTCTAGCTCTTGGATATTCTGTCTCTCGAACTGCAGTCAAACACCTTTCCTAGTTTCTTCGCCAGTTTTTTGGCGTTTGATGGTATCTGTGCCGCCAAGTAGGAAGAGGACCCTGTTGATGACCTCTCCTTTCCTCATTTCCAGGGATTCGGATTTTACAAGCTTGAAGTGATCTGTGATCTGTTACTGGATTCCCTGGGTCAGATGTTGTCACACCTATCTATAAAGTCCCCAATAGGCGTCTGTCTGGCGCCAAACGTTGAGGGCCCTCTGCAAACTCAAGCATGTCTATGACGAGCGCGAAAGGGATCCCTGAAATGGTATATCCAGTAATGATTCACTTCTTGAACTTATGCTACTCTGAAATTGAAAACCCAGCAGACTCTTTAGATAAAAGCTGCTGCAGTAGTCTGGGATTGGGTCCCTGGACCTGGCTGGGATATGGTTTTGTTTCAGTGCGTTTTTGACCAGCTCGATAGGTACTAATCATTGGCATTTGCGATGTCTAGCCTCACTACCGTTTCTGACCCCCAGTCTCCTAGGCTTCCCAGATCAGCTGGGTGACTATACCCGTGTGCTCCAGATGTTCCAGTACCATGGAGATGCCTCTTTTCAGGGCTGAGGTATCGGTGGAGGGGTTCTTCAGGTAGCACATCAGGCACCAGGTAATGATTATGAGAAAATCTTTTCCTTTACCATGAGGGATGAGATGAATCTGATATTATCGATATTCTTCGACTCCTTGGAACCCATAGCCCTTGTGCATATCTCCACCGATGAGCCACCTTGCCCCTCTTCCAAATCACCATCAGAATCCTCCAGAGTCTGTGCAGTAACCTTGGTCAGTTCTTGTAAACTTCGTAAAGTAACCCCCTCAGAGCCGGGCTGATCTTGCCATTGCCTTCTTGACTACCTGGGTACCCTTCCAGTCGTTGAATTCCAGAGTCGGTGCAGCTGAATTGATGAAGGACTTGCAGGGACTTCGGGGCGCATCCTCAACCGCTGTTCGAAAGCCCCTGTGTGAGGGTTGATATTGCTGGTGCCATGGAGGCTATAGCAGACACCATCTGCAATGGAATAAGCTACAGCGTGCTACTCTGACCAATGAAAAAGACCTAATATTCTTCTAACATTACTTTCTCGGGTCTGCTAGAAAGGGAGCTGAAAGTCGAACTGATGAAACTACTGAAAATGGCGGAAGGGTGCCGAAATAACAAATGGTAAGCGAGATATGAACCCATTGGTTCATTACTGGAAGCATCTCCGGCGAATTTTAGCCTTGGAAGTTGCTCATTGCGTTTCTGTCCTAGCAATTGTTTTGTAAACCTAAATTAGTTTGCTGGAAAGGCTGTTCGTTTCCTGTCACTCTCCTTCCTTCACCTCCTATGACATTCGACCCCCCTGAAAGTAATGAGATTCTTGCTGAGGATGCTGTGGGGTTTCTGTAAGAAATCCCATTTGCTTCTCCCTCGAAACGCTGCCTCCAGCTTTTCCGCTCCTGCCTGAGCTGGTAGATCTTGCCTGCCCACCTTTTCATCGTTTACGGCCGTTCCTTTGCTTTATTCTCCTCCCGCCCAAATCTCTCTGCTGCTAGGCTATATTTCTGGAAGCCTCAATCAGCTTCAACTTGTGCACCAGCTTCTCCGTCAAACTGGAGCCACTACTTCTGGTAAGTTTAAGGCCACTTGACTCAGCGATCTCCTATTACTCTGCGCGAGTCTGAGACCCTGGAGGTTCTGGGCACAATGATTTGACTCCAGACCAGGTTCCTTCTGTGTCTCTCCAGGAGTAGTTCCTGGGCGCTGTGACACGTGTTCCGCCTGCATGCATTTAATCTTGGTCCGATGGGTTTTAAGGACACGTGGGATCTTGCACATCTAGGTGCAAAAGAATTTTGTGTTCATTATACTAATCCCATTGCCATGTTTTTGAGTTCATCCTCTTGGAAAATGCAGGTCGACCCTGTTACCGTTTTCGCGGGTTGGCCACAGTTTCTATATCTGACACCACTCTGTTCTGATGTCATTGGGTGTTTTCCCAGCAATAAGACACCCAGACAATCCAACCGGAGTTGATCAAGCCCCAGCATGTGTCAAGGTAGTACTACCTCACCAACGGCTGATTCATATCGGTAAAAAGAAACCAGTATTTCCTGGTCTTTTTCCTTTCCTTTCTACTCGCATCTTCTTTAATCTTCTCAATGCCAATCTTTCTTCATCTTGGTTTGTTCGCATTTAGCAATCTTGCTGGTTGCAGTAGTTCAGCGTTTCCCACTGACTGCCAGTAGTCAGTGTTCGTTCAAAACCATATAAAATCAAGGATTTCGAATGCAGATTTTCAAGGTAAGAAGAATATCCCCCTATTTGGAAGATTGGCACAAAACAATATTTTTTTCCCGTGTAGCTTTGTGCCCGATTAAGCCAAGTCCACTCCTTCAAAGGTTTTCCCGATGTATATTATTGTAATGTAGACACACTCCTGATTTGCTTTCTTATGTCTCAAGCATATACAATGTGCAACGACTTCAGCCACCAAGCAGTCCAAGTGTGTGTGTATATACTACGATGCACGCAGACAATTTTGTACCGTATACAGACTATCGTATATTGCATATGCACTCGGGTGTACCGGTAAACACGAAATTTATAATTACAGTTATATGTGGCTGTATATGTAAATGCATACATGTGCATATTATTTTACACACACACACATGTCATGATGTGATGTCACCTTGCGCCTCTTTTCTTCGGCTGAAATACAAAATATATAAATGGTCGACAGTTGAGTGATATAGGGCTCGATCGGGATAGTCGAATTGAAGACGTTATGAATGGCACACAAGGCGTTACGGTTCAAGTAACCGAAAGATTTTATTACAGTATCTATCGAATACAGATGTGTTGACCGGAAACAAGTTTTGTCCAGTCCATATCAGAGTATCTCACAATTAACTCACACGCGCTTACAGAAACATGTACACGTTAGGCAAGCTGGGATAGCTTCGTGATCCAAAGATGTGCGTAGGACAACTTTTCTTGAGCGTAAATAGTAATATACCTAAGCAATGAGCCGATAGATATTATCATTAAAGTTATATATATATATATATATATATATATATATATATATATGCTTGTATTGTGGATGTGAAGTGATCCGATAGAATGTATTTAAAAATGAAAATTGGAAGGTGAATAGAAAAAGAAAGGTGTGACACCTCGATTTTTTTACATTAACCAAATGACTATTTCATATCAATTGTATAAATATACATAAAAAATAAACGAAAAACGCTTTTTCTTAGATTCATTCAACCCTTGTTGCTGAATTTATCAACATATTTCTCTCTCTCTCTCTCTCTCTCTCTCTCTCTCTCTATATATATATATATATATATATATATATATATATATATATATATACACGCAAAGAAACTACATCTTTATATCAATACAAATGAATGGCTTGGTCCCACGAAGGTTAATTTTTGGACGGGTTTTCCACTACAGAAGGGACATCTTATACCTATAACCGTAATTTTCATACGTATTTACATGTCCATTGCCGATTAAACAAGTTCAATTCTTATTAGGCGCCCCATCTAATTGATCTTTAGCCAGACTTACCAAAGCTCGGTGAATCTCACATTATAAATACGCACGTAAAACTTTACACCTAGTTGTACACGTCTAAAAATCTATTGATACAGACGTGTCAGACTCATACAGGTGATAAATGTGTTCGTATGTGCGTACACATGCATAACATGTATTACGATATCATTGACTCCCTAATCACATAGATATCAACCAGGCATACCCGGCCAAAAATAAAACTAACAGACCAGAGCAAAGGAAGGAAAGAAGGAAGGAAGGAAAGAAGGAAGGAAAAAAACACCTGATATTATAATAGGAAACCCCGAATCACGTAACCCGGTAGAAATAAAATCGAGAGATCAGGTTTGCGACGCAGCTTAGACGAAGTGAGAGGGGTGGCCTCGTAAGGGCGACAAGTTTTGCCTATTTTTGGTGGCTCACCTCGTTTTGTCCTGCCCCTGGTCGGCTGACGTCACTGCTACACGTGATACGAAAAGTCCATATATGGTGGTCGGCAGTCAGTTGTCTTTAATTGGCCACGTGCTCGTTCGCTCGTTGTAATAGATCGACTCTAGTGGCGGGGTTCCACTTGCTATTCGCCACCTCCATCGTTTCTTCTTCTTTCTCTCACTCACCGACAGAACGAGTTTGGCGCCTGTGTCGTCCGGCGTTCATTGCTTTCTTCGCTCGCTCTTCCATTTACTAAAGCCGGGTCTTCTTTTGTCGTTCTGCTCTCCACTCCAGTAATATTGTCTCAGCTTTCGTGCACCTGGTCGTACTTGTCACACCTGTCCCAGAGTCCGGCTCCAGTATTTTCCTGCAAAACTGATTAAAAGAAAAAAAAAAAAAAGAAGAAAGAACAGCTGTATTTTTTTTTCTTTTACTAAAAGACTTACAACTACTTTTTTGCTCGCCGATTCGAGAGAGTTTGCTTTCCCAACAAACCGGTCATATCTTTTTCTTCAACCCAGGTAAGTGCTAAAAAAAAAAAGCAGAAATCAACGTATGATTTGCAAAAATAAAAAAAAAGAAAATGCTTTCATAGTTTGCATATTAAACTGTTTCAATTTTGACTTAGTTGAATATGCAACAGAGGTGTGTCGGATAATGTAATTTTTTTTGAGCGAAAAGTCAGAAAGAAACATATGCAATATGCATCATTACATAGAATGCATATAAATTATTGCATGTGCGTGTATGCAAAAGGGAAAGGCTGGGTATGAAAATTTGCAAATGAGATGCATATCGTATGCAAAGACAAATTATTGCAATATGCAAATAACTATCAAATTATGTGCACACATGTGCATATATTTGGAATAGATATTTGGATGGAAGCATGCAAAGTTATTTGAATTGAGAATGATGGCTCAATTTTTATTACCTTAACGTCCGCAGTTGAAGCGGAACACGTGTTCCAGTCTACACATATGAAATATTCAACGTTACATATGCATACGCTATTCATGTTAGAATGAATGCAGTGCACTAATGTAACGATCGTGCACACACATACACATATACACGCGCACACGTACTCATATTCTCTGACATTGCACTCCTTCTGCGTTTCAGTCCTATCTCGCTGATGCATGTTAATACGTGTGCGTGTCTTTTTTTTCCACATGATTTGCATACACTTGTGGTTCATAATGCTGACTGTATAGAAGTTCGGACGAATGCTAGGTTGCATGCATATTTCATTCTTAGTACTAAATGATTGTAGATTTTATGCACGCTATACATGTCATATATGCATATGCGCACACATTGGTGCATTCAGGATTTGATGCACATTCATATGCATGCATTGTTCAACATTTCTCTCTCTCTCTCTCTCTCTCTCTATATATATATATATATATATATATATATATAATCTCTCGCTGTCACAACGTGAATAGAATATACGATCAAAGAACTGGAGGCTGCTGCAAGAATCGGACCTGCAACCGATAGGATAGCCGCTTCAGCGTAGCGTTGCACTTACCATTGCGCTAAACAGCCGCCGGTAATGCAAAGGCTCAACTCCAAATTCTCATCTTGCTCATTCACGGTCTATATCTGCTCTATTTGTTTCTTTCAACGCAATATATGATCCGACAGAATGATTGTAAATTGCGTTATTTTACATCGAAACTCTTTACATATATATATATATATATATATATATATATATATATATATATATATATATATGTTCATGGAGAAAGACAGTGAATAGGAGAGCATTTCTTCTTCGTAGCTTTTTAAAAAATGTATGCATGCATTGACATACGCATGCACACATATGCTGATAAGTACATGCACATGCACACAACAGTCCACACATACGCACACCAAACGCTCGTACACGCACATAAATGTTCATATGCGCACGTACATGATCTCATACGCACGTATGCACATTCATAGATGCCCACATACACACACACACACCACTCGCTAAAACATGCATATACAGACACATGCTCTCACACACACATGCACTCACACATGCATGCATACAAGCATATGCGTACCCATTTATGCATTTGTTGCAATGGGTTAAAGCTCTGTTACTCTCATAGCAGCGAACACTAATTGGGCTCATTCTAGTGCCTTGCTGAACTACTTGATAACCACTTGATAACAACCGGTGTGCTTAGAGGGGAGCAAACCTGTATGAATGCATGCATTCATTCACAACTGAGTAAATGCTCTGTACAAAGCGTTTTTCATTAACTATTATTTATCTATCTTTATTATTTTACCATCTCTGTGTAAGCTAGCACTGTTTATGCATAGATCTGATTCATTCACCACGTAAAACTATCTAGTTTGTGTTTGTACAGAGTCCCAAGTGGAGAGAGGGAGAGAGAGAAAAAAAAAGGTGAAAAGTCGACCAGAAAATATTTCTAGTAAATTGAAACTGTTCAGAACGAATCTATGCCCTTTATCGTTGATTTGTTTACATTTCATTGAATTGTTTGCAAACGACCATTTGTCAAGACATTTGAAATGCATTCTTTATTTCAGAAATTTGAAAAAAAAAAAAAAAAAAAAATGACGCCGCAAAATAATTCTCATCGTACTTGATAATACTCTCGGTTAGAACGTGTTCTCACTTCATCTTGTCAGTATCTTTCTCTAGCATACGCGCATATGTGACTGGTGTAGAGTGACAGAGAGAAAGAGGGAAGAGATGTGTATGAAGGCGTGCATGCATGTACGTGTGCGCGTGCGTGAGAGAAACAGAGAGAGAGAGAGAGAGAGAGAGAGAGAGAGAGAGAGGGGTTATCGGAATTATAACCTCCAATTAAAAATTTTGGGAGTTAAAAAATATACCTATATCAATCCACAAGTTGTTCAGATCAATATTCTTATCTTTATTCTTTCTATCACTTGGACCAGTTTGAGAAAGAGTTGTTCAATTCAGGCTACTACATTAAAGTTCAACGTGACGTGAGTTATTAATTGAAAGAAAGGTTAACTCTTCTGTCTCAAGGGTGCACTGAGACGATTAGCTTAGGTGATACTGTCCTATCCGGTACAGGCATCCCTCGCTTTACGCCACTTTTTCGCTTTTCAAAAAAAAAAAAAAAGGGGCGAAAAGTGGAAATAGTGTTCAGCGTTTGTTTTGCCGCGAGCTGTTATAGAGGCCATGTGCAGTCTCCCTCCCTTTCTCTTACACCCAGTCTCCTGTTTCCTCCTACCATTCCCAACATTCGAAGACTCAACCATATCATCTCCATATTTGGAGTCAGGGAACGCTCAAATATTCTGAATTGAATTAACAGTAATTACTTCTTCGCTTTTCGCCATTAAGGCTTACGAAAGTTTTTTTTGTAATCTACCTTTGAATAGCAGAGACCTGTTGTTTCAAGTCAACTTACTTTTTTTTTCACTACGATCAAAAATGCTGCCAGCAGGAGTCCTTGACAATGACATCCTAATTCAGAACTATCGAAAGTCGGAACCTACTCCTACTGAAAGAATAATACAACAGACGAAGACCAAAGAATGCATCGGTCAAAACGCAGTGATAAAAACAACAAGAATGAAGATGTCAATCTGAACTACACGTGGAATAATGGTAATGTTTCATCACAGAATTTCAGACAATATCTCCACGGTTTTACTCTGTGAAAACTACAAAAAAAAAAAACAGCGGAGAGACAGAAAAGTCACATTGTCTCGAGAGTGGCGATAAAAGGACAATCTTGATGAAGATAAAATTCATCAACGTGAAAAAATAAATTGACACATTAGGACTGGTATAAGAATCGATTTCAGGAGATCATATTCACATTTTACAACTATGATATTATTCCGACGTCCGTTGACCAAATATGGTGATTCCTAAGATGGGAGTTTCCTTAGCCGTCCCGCGAACGAGGGAGGAGTGGGTGGGGTGAGCTATTGAATGGTTCGAAGTTTCCTTGTTTGGAGACTGTGACAACGAGCCTCACCACACAGAACTGGAATCTCAGTCGTCCTATTTCTCAGATCTATATTTACCATTACGGTAAATCGACAAACGGTAGATGTTCTGAGCAGTTAGTTTTGGAAATTTTGCAATCTCAAATACGTTCTGGTAATATCAAAAGTTTGTCTTCGTTCTTAACCTCGTTATACAAGTATCCTTGCTTATAGAAAGTTTGCTTTACGCCACTGTCTCGTGTCTACGAAAAAAAGGCGAAAAGCGAAAATAGCGATCAGCATTTGCTTTGTAGTGCGTCGTTATAGAGGCAGAGCGATCATGTCCTCCAACCTCCTACACCACTGTCTCCTGTGCCTCTTACCACAACAAGCTCCAACGTCTCGGCCTAACATACCATCTCTACCATTATTTTGGTCTTCTTTTTTTTCCCCACGCATAAATTAATGTCAATTACTTCTTTGCTTTACGTAATTTCGGCTTACGAAAAAAAAAAAAATTAATGAAAATTCTCTACTTTCGAATAACAAGGAAAACCTGTATTGGGTATCTCATTCTATGGGAGAATTGAGTGATAACAAGCATCACCGACATAGTGTAGCCAGCGGGATTTCGAAATCTCGTTGGCAGCAGCTGTGTGGAATAATCGCAGTAGAGCAATGAAGTGGGTATCCGTGTACATGAGTTCAAGTCAAATTTTCCCTCGATTTCAATGTAAATCGTATAAAGTCTTTTTCAGTTGGAGTCACCAAATCATAGGTATCACTATTCTGATGAAAGAAACTCAGTATGTTCGCCTCGATAGCTGATTTGTTCTCGCTCAGTGGTAAGCTCATCGGAAAGGCGACCCAGAGTTCTGAAGTTTCTCTGTCTCTCTCTCTCCCGATTAGTGGACATCCGAGTACAATTATCCGCTGATTTTCGTTCGCTTTACACCACTTTTTCGCTTTTACGAAAGCAGCGTTCAGCGTTTGTTTTACAGCCTCCTTCTCCCCTCCTCCTCTTCCTCTCTCGCCAACACTCCGGTGTCGTATACCTCCCGCCATCCCACCCTCCACCGGCTCATCTAGACATACTATCATCACCACTTTTTAGGTTTGGGAACGCTCAATCTTTTCCCAATAAAATCAATGGTAATTGCTTCTTCGCTTAACGTCATTTCGGCTTGGGAATTTTTTTTTTTTTTTTTTCAATTGGAACAGTCTACTTTTAGATTGTGGGGAAACCCTGTCTTCTTGCTATCGATCAGCGCAGTTACACCGGTGAATGTGGGGTCCGTTCTGTAGCTTTTGGCCAACAAGCAAATGACAGTAATCTCATATCCAGTATTGACATTAACTTTAAACAATAGAGGAATGCGACTGATTCTAACGAACTCACCTTGAAGAAATGGTTAACACGTTAGTCTCGAAGACTGCTACTACAGTTGCGAGTTCGATTCTCACTTGTGGCCTTGTGGCTTTGCATGAACAATGGGCGCCTCGGTTTGGGATAATAATTAACAAGCCGGTGTAATAGATCATTACCAGTGAACTGTGAGTTCGATTCTTACTGGGTGTTCCAATACTTGTGGTCTTGTACCAAACTAATCTAAGCTCAGTGAGTGATTAAACGCCCTTCCTAGTGTCTCGCCATGGAGCAGTGTTAAGCAAGTCCTGTAGACTGTTACTGCTGTAGTGAGTTCTGTCCTCGCCGGATGCTTCGCATTGATGACCTTGTACCACACTTGAGTCATCTTAGTAAATATCAATAGCACATAAGTACATTTGGGGCCAGCTTTCGATGGGTTCGATTATTAGAGTCGTCACCAAGTTTACTCAACCTAATTGGGGTAAACGGTTTCGCTCTTCTATCTGTTCGGATCACGAAAAATTCACGATAACTGCAAGATACGTTATTGACATTGGTTTCAATAGAGACTATCATCAGAGGCGTTCAAAAGATTAGCTGAAAAAATTGTTTCTGAAAGTGAATTTGATTGAAAGCTGATTAATAAGTAGACTGACAGCATGTACTTGCGGGTTTTTTTCCCCTTCTCAGTGATCTAACAATGGACTGATAACAGAGACGTCCGAGGCTCCATTACAGTGATGATAAGTATCACGAATTCACCATGGAAACCCGTAGCTTTAATTTTAGATCCAGTGAAAACGGCACTCTCTTTAGGCAGTGTCTCTCGATGATATTCACGTGGCTCATTGAAATCTGGTACAAGGACATCTGTTTAGAGCAAGATCCGAAAGCAGTCAGTCTAGTACATTAAAAAAAAATCCAAGGCACCTCAATGGTATAAATGTCCACCATATGTTTTCTAATATTTATGAAGAGGATATGAAGTTTTGTTCTTAAAATCTATGGAGACTTAATTGCTTTTAATTCCTGTATTTGTGACGAGTAAACTGAAATGGCCCTATTTTTTGTGTTCGTTTTACATAGTAAGTTTTGAATCGTATATACGGTATCAATGAACTACCTGTTGACTGGCTGAGAAAAGGTGGTACAAATCAAGTAGTGCGGTCCCTAAAAAAGAAGTGAGGCCCATCCTACAGAGCTAGTGGTATCACTTGAACCTCGCATCTTGTATTCAAATGATTGTGGCCCCGAATAGCTTAACTCAAACATTGTCGATATTCCTGTCGTAGCACGTTAGGATTACGGTTAGGGAATTTGGGACCCCTGTAATTAGAAATACGAAAATGCAGCAATACTGCTTGCTCTGTGGGAGGGACCACACTTCTTTTTAAAGACAACACTGCTCAACTTGTGTCGGAGAGGTTATTAAGAGAGAGAGAGAGAGAGAGAGAGAGAGAGAGAGAGAGAGAGAGAGAGAGAAAGAGAAAAGAATGAGTATAATCGACTGGCAAGGTCACCTGGAATAACGTTAGTTAATATCTTGGTCAGATTCGTCGTTAGCTTTTTTCGGAAGTGTAAAAGTTTCAAGTTAGAGGTACAAATACTGGCGTACAAGCGGGGTGGGGGCGGCCTGGGTGACACTATCGGGGGGGGGGGGGGTGACACTTTGATGTTATGGCCACGCGAAAATTCAACATTTATAGCTACTTTTAGCGCTATTTTTCAGCCATTTAAAACGAATCTAGCCGTCTTCAACAAATGAAAATGGCCCGAAGAATATTAACAGCTTTTAAACACGTTTTGGCGTTTTTTGACACACTTTTAGGTAAATTTGGCCAGAAATTTTTTTTGAGCTGGCAACACTAGGGGTGACACCATGAGTTACCGCCCCAGGTGACACCAGTCCTTGGACTGCCACTGGGTACAAGTACTAAGCCAGGAAAGCAATTTCGTTTCAAGCTTTGAATAGCAATATCTTCTCCTTTGTTTTTTTTTTTTTTTTTTTTTTTCCTTCCATCGTTTCCTTCTCCCCTGGGTTAAATACAGGCAAACTTTTAGTTTTGCTCTCAAGAATCCATCACAGATATCTCAAGATAAAATTCTTCTTAGACTAACCGATTATCGTTAACATAGCCCACAGACAGAAAACAGACATCAACACCTCTTTAGAAACTGATGATAAAATCAGAACTTACAGTAAAATCCTAGTTTACTTCTGCAGCAAACATAACGTACTTTCAGTGATATTACTGGAATAAAAATAACCATATCTTAGAGTTCCTGACCTGTTATCAAGTTTGGCCACAGGATCACAAGTGTAGGGCACCCAGTGAGGATCGTAATCACTGCAATAGTAATGATGATGATGGAGCGGGACTCCATCGATAACCATAACACCATGGCGAGGAACTCATCCAGCTTTATACCCCTTGAATAAGTAGTAATTTCCTTTAAAATCCTGTGTGTAAACGTCCATTATGAGAAAGAAAGACTGCTGTTGGCGTAACGTTTCCTTAATCACCACTTTGCTTCTTGAGCTTGCGTGCTTATTTCGATTCCCTGAGAAAATAGAGTGGACATTGGCCCTGGATTGGGATTCGGGTTTCGATCGGTTATGTTTTTTTAAAAATTAATAATTGTTAAAAAGGGTGGGGGGCTTTTAGTAAAGGGGTTGAATTCAAATTTAATTCAATAATTTTTTCTTTAAAGTTGGTCATATCTGCAACGTTAGTAAGGATTCCAATAGAAATTGATCAATGAAGTTCCCATTTTACATTTTTTTTCAGCTCTCATATGGTGCGTTGAACGCTGAAATGTAACGTAGATTTACAACGTAGTATCGTCTCTTTCCGCAGAAAACTCTATTATTAAAATCCCAAGCCGAACAACATCGTGTTGGGTTTGGGCGTTTAAAATTACAATAAGACAACATGATTTACTCATTGTCACCTTCTTTTCTTTCTTCCTACGCAAACTGTACACCTGTAACATTTCATTCATTAATTTACTCGTCCGCTTTTCGTTCGATTCCTCCTTTCATTCGATGTTCATTCAGTCATTCGTTTTGAACGTACCTTTCTCTCGTTTTTCTCGATTTATTCATCCACTCGTTTTGTGGTTTCTTCCTCTCGTTTTCTTTAATTATTCATCCGTTCGTTTGACGGTTTCTTCCTCTCACTTTTTTTTTCTTTTTTTAAATTTAAAAAAAAAAAAATCATTCATTTCTTCACGAGTTTGTCTCCTTTCTTCCATCTAATTGGTTGGTTCCGTGACAGCAACTTTCTTCCACTTTCTCTATTTCACCCATTCGTTCCAACCTTTCTCTTTCTTTTCAGCTCTAATTTAAACTCTTGGGTAATAGCATGCACACCCTATCTGGCGCTAAATGATCTACTAAGAAACAAATGTGCTTCATATTGAGAAACTTAATTCGAACCACAGTTGACTGAAGATGAAATAAACTGTAGAGAAACTATGGTCAACGTATCCATAATCGAGAAAACAAGTATTTTTAGATAGTTTGTCATCAAAAGCCGAGAATTCTCGAGATTGTCATTTGAACGGTCATTACTTCAACTAAATAAAAGATCTCAAACTTAATAATTATTTGCTGTGCGTAATTGCCACCAACAAGGAAAACACGATAGGAAAAACGTTAATTTGGAACAAAACAGAACTATACTTTCATGTTCAAAAACATTTAAAACCATATTGCTACCAAATCGATATATTCAGTGGCTATTTTAATCCTTTTTCGAAATCATGTCTGAACCATGGTTTGACAACTTCAGGGTATTAAACAACACTTGAAGAAAATGGAAGATGCCATGCCAAGCAGTTAATCTAATTCTTTAAAAATCCTTGACACATGGTATTGATTTGATTTTTTTTTTGTATTAGAGCAATAGTGTGTTGCTTAGTGCTTCGAGTGCGGGACTGGTGATTTCCTTTGAGTGAGAGTTTTGGAAATGTTGTCTTGTTGAATATTTTTATTACTTCTGGTTATCCATGCCAGCGTAATGACATAATTATAGCCTTATTCTACCAGTAACACTACCGCTGACAATCTCGTCCCTTTCCTGATTTTCAGTGTATTTCTATAGTGGTTTAATGGGTAACAGTACTTAAAATGGAATTCAAACTCAAAACAGTTTGCTTTAACTTTGCTCCAATGCCCTTGGGAAAAAGCATGAATCCATCTCTTCTGTACCCAGTAATGGGTATGTAGCAGGACAGACTGGGCTCACTTACCTTGGTTGGATACCAGACTAGGAGGCGAACAACCAGGATGTGGGACCTTCTTGAAGCGATTGGATTGCAACTTAAATTCATTTTTGACGGCTCCTCCAGCCTGCCCGATGCCAAACGTCTTACCCGTCTTCCTTCAGCGATACTGAGAGGGGAATTCTGTTGACTGAAAATCCCAAGATGTTCAGCCAAGTTTGCGCGTACGAACCCAATGTGGTATAGACTTTTGCTGCAACCGTTTGTGAGGTCGTTGTATACATTCCTCGAAGGAGACGGTGGAAACGAGACGTTAGGGTAATTCTTCCCTGAAATGTTGGGTAAAACCTCGTATAATTTTAGGGTCCCTTGATTGTGGGCCTGGGGGCGATTAAAAAAAAATAAGTATTAAAGCTCAATTGGCCAGTTTACACTCATTTGCCTTCGGATTACCATTTATTCCGATCTTTACAAAATTCTCTTGATGAAAAATAAAAAAAATTATTATAATTTCCCGGATGACTGTAAAAAGCACCTCGAATGGTTCTTTGCCCCCCAAAAATTAAAAATGTTCTGGGAGGATGGATTTATTAAGTTCCCTGAAAGATGGCGGAAGATAGTGGAACAAAACAGTAAATACATTATTCAATAAAGTTAATGGTAACATTTTTTTTGTATTCTGTTTTAATTTAATAAACTGAACGAACCTTTATGGAGCATAACTCAATGCAGGTTTAGGACGGAGCCGATTTTCTGCAAATCGCTGTTTCAAATATTTTGTCGTATCAACTATTTTGATTCATTAAAAAAGGTGGAAAGAATATAAGTTCATAACAAACTTTTCAACAACAATTTCAAGCCACACAACTCGAATCAAAGGCCACAGTAGTGGGTTAGCCAGTGAGGATTAAAATTACGAACAATGGCTCATGAGACGCCATGGCAGCCTCCTTTTGGTGATTCCCAATTGTAATCAGAAACTTTTTTGACAGAATTTTTTTTCGGGATCAATATAAACTGATATTACGTTTACTTTATCACTGACATTGGTTTTTTTCTTTGAAAACCCATAGCAAGGATTAAATCCATATTCGCATTAGGAGTTCGATCCACAGTACTACTACTACTACTAAGTGAAGCTTAGTAATTAACTAAACTGGACGCCTGCTGTTGAACAACAGATAGCAAGCTAGATTCACACACCAATTCGTTGGTATAGTAAGTTCGATCCTTACTGGGTATCTCACAACTGCGGCCATGTGCCAGACGATGCAAAGTTTAGTTAATAACTATAAATACACTTCATCACTTACATCACTTACTTAGTAGGTTCATCTTTTTGTATGCTTGGTGGGTTAGATAGTTTCGTATCTCTAAAAGGCTTCAGATTTGTGCCCTGACACAATTATCCAACCTTCATTCCCCCAATCTGGCCTTGTGCCATACTTAGCAAAACTCACTATAGATCGTGAACAAAATAAGCCGAAAATCTCACCGAACTGAGTAATCACCTGGGACATATGAGGCTATCACGAAAACTAATTTAGGAGTAGTGGCCCATGGTTCATCTGTCAGAGAAATACATGTATACCACTGATTTTCCGACACTGTGGGTTCTAGAACCCTACCGAATAGTCAAATTTGCCGGACCAACGGAGGTCATGCAATGGGTTGTTCGGAATTCACATTTAACAAATATTGATACGAATCGAATAACCAGATGCAATACGATAATGTAAACGATACACTTTATTAATGTGAATGTTCTCCAAATGGGTACGGTGCTAAAGTAAAGCAGTTTCATCTGCATCATACACTCAATTAGGGATGAGGTTCTCGTTATCATCGAGCTTGGCAGATTTGTGCACATTCTCGTCAACTTTTCCGGATTTTGCAGGTCGTTTTTCTCTACACACTTAACTTATAGAGATCCCATGGCATTTCTGAAACCTTTGAAGCCATCTATCTCTGTATTTACACTGTTCTAATTCAAATTCTCCGCACAGAACGCCAGTGTGGCCACTCGGTGAACTTTTGCTTGGATAAAGAGAAGGGCTGGAAATCAGTGGCAAACCTTTATCAGTGAATTCAAAAGTATGTCATGAAGTATCTTTGGGTGAGACTAGAGAAGAGTAAAGAAGTATCCCTGGGTGGAGCAAGCATTAGCATCCCATACCTTTAGTAGTAGCCGTACAACGACTTAACCACGAAACAATGTCTTGACCAGTTAAGCTACCAAAGCTGTCATGATTCCGTAGGGTTCTTGTCTGTGAGCTTCTGTCACCGTCCTTTTTCCCCGACTCGATTCTATGCTGTATTGTTGATTATCTAGTATAATAGCTGTTTTTCTTTCTTAGATCAAACATTAACACGATTGAATTTTTTTACAATTTGTTAAATATTTTCTTCATCTTTTCGGTCTCTAATTTTCGCTTTTGATTCAGTAGTTCGCCCAGAGAAGTGCACTCCTGCGTAAGAGGTATGTTGAGTCTTACATGGTAAAATAGCGGCCCCTTTTCTAGAATTAAAAAAAAAGTGTAGTCTCAATCGTGTGGAAAGTGTTTTATATCGGGGCCGACAGCAAGGAACGCTAAAAGCCGGTAAGCGACTGACTACAATTATTGTAATCATATACAGGCACGTTCTGTGTAATGATATATTGGACTCGTCAGACGACGATAACTACACTTACTGTCCGATAACCCGGCTTCAGATATACTAAACTGTACTATGCGACAGACAGTATAATAAGCAGACACAGCCAGGCATATAAAGCTACAGGGTCTAAGGTTCAATCCTTTGGGCCAAGTGTTGCGAAACATTCCTGGCACAGTGAATCATTAACTTAAAAACTACGGTATCTTTTTTGTTAGTCCCCATCACAAGCTAACGTCTATAATCTTGAAGTACGAAAGTCTAAAAAGGAAAAAAGAATCTAACTGCATTTTTCTTTTTCTCGCCGAAAAAGACCCCAAATGCTAGGTCTTTTTCTTTAGTCTCCGGAACGAAATCGAAAACCCCAACCACTAACTCTAGCCACTAACCGTAGGGGTGACTAACGAAATAAACTCAACAGATCCATTTCCACTGATTATGAAAATGTTGGTCTGGTGGAGGTCTTATGAAGAAGCCTCCGAATTCTTTGCCCTATATTGTTATTTTTTTTCCCCTTATTTTGAACTTTTTGCAACAATAGCCAGTTTGTTTTAGCAAAGCACCCCCCAAAAAACAAACAACAACAACAACAACAAAAAATAAATAAATAGTCAACTTGACTAATCTGGAACCCAACTAAAGTGAAATACAAGACTGGCTATTTGTGAAAATGGTTGAAATGTTTTGATTCTCCAAGATCAAATTACCGTTAAAAATTGAACTTAAACTAATCACGAATTGAGTTTTTAGTCGGCGAGGAAAAGAAAATGCAACTTGGTCTTAAAAAAAAAACTGTCTTTTTGTGGGGACTCACTAAAAATACCCAAACTCTGCAATGTCCATGCCACATAGTGAGATGTCTACAGTTTGATCCTCACAGAATGTACGGTATCCAGTGGTGATGATCTGTCAGACTAGACCCCGAGCCATTAATATTCCAAGACAATGCATCTGAGCTCAGTAAAGGTCTGATAGATTGGGGCGTCTTGGTGGTGCGATGTTAAACAAGCTAGTTTCGCAAGTTATTGTTTATGTGTTTAACCCTCATCCCGGGCTCCACTATTTGGGATAAGCACAGTTTAGAAAATATCTGTGTAATGGGTTATATCTTTCGCTACAACCAGGTCGCATTCTCCTTTGCTTTTGTTAAGCATGAATGCAGGTCGGTGCAGTTGTCTGTTCGGATCGGTCGTGAAGCACAGGGCTGGTGGTCGTGTTATCTGCAGTTAAAACTTGGGGTCCTTTCTGTCAGTCTCAATTACAGTAAATGATTAAAGCTATGACCTACCGGCTATAACTCAACGGTAGGTGCCTTTAGATTGAAACTTCTATTTATTTTCAAATTCAGTCATTGGGGTTTCTAACCTGAACGAAAAAAAAATCTCTACTGATTCTGTTTTGGTAAAATTCCCGATAATTGTGAGGTATAATCATCCAAATGAATTTAATGCAGGTATTACCCAGTGGTAGAACACGGAACTAAACAATTTGTACTTTGGGATTTCATGTCACGCACTAAGTTAGTGAGCATCTAGGCCATACAAAGTTTTCGTAAATGAAAGAATTCAAGATCTAACAGCAAGAATAACCTCGGTTGTTTACAGCTAAGTCTTCTAATCACTATCTATCTATCTATCTATCTATCAGCTTAGCTTAGTCTGACATGTGGCCCAGTAGAATGACAGAAAATTGTGTAGTTGTCTATCTCCTGGAGAGGACCTGTACGTGATACTGGCTTTTACCAGGATCCGAATAACGATCTCTGATGAAGGGAAATACACATCTCGATCGCTAAGCAACCATGATATTTTCACACACTCACACACACACGCACACACACACACACACACGCACACACAGCGCGGTAATCACTGACGGTCAAGTGACTCGTATTATCATACATATGGGAGCAGCCTATCGTGTAAATTGTCCTCTCAGCGACGACTGTACAGAATTGCAATAATGCGACTGTTACATTTTGCAATGCACTAGTAACCAAGCCCCTGAGAGTTAAGCTCCAGGGCTTTCAAGTTTTGTCTTTTGTAGTTGCGTTAGCGAAGCACTAAGCAGAATACGCATTAAAATTTATGATATTCAAGGACCCCAAGTACTAAAGAAATCAGTTATTCATATTTTGCGACCATCTACTTGAAAAAAAAACCTGTTTCGTAAACATGTCATCATATCCAGACCTCAAACTAACCATGTTTGTCCCAACCTAATATGTTAACCAAATGCTTATCAGATGAGCCACTAATATCGAACTGACCCTGACCAGAGTTGAGGAGTGAAGGACTTATACTAAGTGATCCGGAATTATCAAACCGCGAGGTAACCAGTTTATCAAATGAACTATGTCATCAATATCAGTTGTATGAGATGAAGGCCCGTATTGCTTGTTGCTTCGACGCAGTATGTTTTTTTGAGATTATTTAATACGCAACTGTAATTGTTTGTGTAGGAAGTGAAAGAGTGATGTATATGCGAGTGCGTGTCTAAAATTGTTTATAGAATTGAGAAGCAGAACTTGGAAAACACTAAGCATTTGTATTTAACATTTACCAACTGCTGACGCATGTTTTGTGATGATATTTCTTTCTTAGGCAAATACGAGGAAGAAGAGGCATTGATAGGGTTTGATGTCACTCGGTGTGGCAACTCATGACTTCAGTGAACATCCACCTGCACCAGATGATATAGAATCCTCAGTAATGCCTTTCGTGATAACATTACTCGTAAATCGCAATTCTTGTAATTTGATGAATTTCATGACTGTGGATGTGGCATAAACAATTAACATCACACTTTTTTAAAAATACAATATCATATGTATAGCCTAAATGTATTTAAATTTATATAGTTTGATGTGGTTAAAATGAAAATTCTACAAGACAACCATTGAATTCGAAGGGGAAAAACGTTCAAGAACTACATCAGAATTATGTTTATTTCAACTCAAAACCTCAAGAGGATTAGGTTGAAAAATAAATATCTGTTGTGTGAAATAAATGCTATTTTTCATCAATAGGTAACCGACTTATTAATGTGTGCATATTATTATTATTATTATTATTATTATTATTATTATTATTATTATTATTTACAATCTCACACCAGTTGCCTGGTGGTAATCGCTGGAGTTTGAGTGCAAGTCTCCTCAAGTCTCCAGCCCTTCTCTCCTAGTACTCATAGATCACAGTAATACTGCAGTTTACAGTTTCTCACCGGTTGCTCAGTGATCATTGCTGAAGGCTGAGTGACAATAAGTCTCCTCAGGTCTTCAGCCAACATCTCTTCGCTCTTTAGTCTATCATGCCAGTGCTACAGTGTACATTTCCGCTTTCATTTCCCTTCCTCTTTTGGGTCACTGTTAACAATTAACGTTGCAGTCCTTATATTTCTAGTACTTTCCTCAGTATCCGCGCAGTTCCTAGCAGTGCTGTGAGCTGTACAGTCTCAATCCTTCCCCTTATCCCGATCTCCTCCAGTCTCGCCCTCAGTGTCTTTGGGACAGTTCCCAGTGTGCCCACTATGACTGGCACTACCCTGACTTTCATGTTCCACATCTTCTTCAGTTCTCTCGCTAGGTCCTGGTATTTTCCCCGTTTTTCACTCTCCTTCCTCTTTACTCTATAATCTACTGGTACAGCCACGTCTACTATTTGGCAGGTCTTCCTCTTCTTGTCTACGATTACCGAGTCCGGTCTTCTTGCCTGGATGAGGTGGTCGGTTTTAGATGTCAAAGTCCCAGAGTAGTTTGTGGTTGTCATTCTCCAGGGCTGCCTCTGGTTTGTGCTGATACCACTTTTCTGCATGGTTGAATCCCATTTGTTTACTGTGTTCCCAGTGTATCATCTTTGCTACTCTATCGTGTCTGTGCTTATACTCCTTCTGGGCGAGTTGACTACATTCACTCGTTATGTGGTTTACGGTCCCATCTCCTTCACCGCACAGGCGGCACTTGCTGTGTGTCTGTGTTTTGTCGATTTTTATTTTTATATAGTTTGTCCTGATGTTTTTGTTTTGAGCTGCCACGATGAGCGATTATTATTATTATTATTATTATTATTATTATTATTATTATCTGGGGGGTTGAGTTATCCATGAATCATGAGTTCTTGATATGTAAATAAAAAGCTCGGTGCTTCGCGGTGACTCCGAGTTTCATGACACTGCAACAGACTGACGATTAAACAGGCATGAGAATCAGAATCATTGTGAATTGTCGTGTTGAAAGAAAAAATAGACCAGATATATACTGTAAATAAGCAAAATGAGAATTTGGGGTTGAAACAGTTATTTAGGCCTTTGCATTACTAGAGTCTGTTTAGCTCAATGGTAAGAGCAATGCAACTACCCTATCGGTCACAGGATCGATTCCTGCTGTAGTCCCATTTTCTTTATTTGTTTATTCTATCTGGACCAAATGATATTCACCGTTTAATAACGGGAGATCATTTCGAATAAGAGTTTCAATATAACCTAATTTATAATCATTCTATCGAATCACATATCCAATTCTTGATAATATACGATTGTAAGAGAGGGGGGAGAAGGAGAGAGAGAGGGGGACAGAAAGAGAGAAGAGAGAGAAACAGAGAGGGAGATAGAGCGTCAGCTGAGGTCAGTCTGGCACATGTCCAAATGACTGGTGAGAATTTTGTACTGTACCAATCTTCCATTTCCTCAATACCACACACACACACACACATACAACACAGGAATAGAGCACTCTGGTGGATGGGGAATATAAGCTAAATAATAATATATATCGCTTAAATTCAACCTTACGTCCAGTTCTGTGGAGCAGAATGTGGGATACCTGCCTCCGGGTCTGAATTGAAGGTTTAGATCCTGCCTCGTGGTACCAGATGGGGAAATGGATATTCTATAGCCACACAGAAGAGTTGTAATACAACGAGACAGCTGTCTGTGGATGAGACAATATATATATATATATATATATAAAGGCTGATATGTACATATCAAGAAACGTTGTTGTTAGCTTTGACTTCACCAGCAAAGGTCTAAGGATACATTGCACTGCTGGTGTAGATTCGCTGATATCTGATGAGGAATTAGAAATAGGATTTGCTTTTACTGAAACTCGGGTTTTGCAGATCTTGTCTCTTTTCTTTGCAAGTGGTCCAATCAAGCAATACACAGAATATACAGTGGAAGCCGTTTATTCCCATCATTGATGATGTTATTAAACGGTTATTGATGTATAAAAAAAAGAAAGCTGGTTGCAAACACTCGGTTTAAAACGTATGAAATTCATTATAAATTTTATTTTAAAAAATCATTGCAAAAAAATTCTATACTGTATTACTGTATACATGGAATTCATAACATAACAATGAATGAAAGGGATATAAATTATCAACAATAGATGTAAAGTGTTCAATTTTTTTTTACATCCTTTATTGTCGATAGCTGGTTATTGTTATCTAAAAGGCCCGATCCCAAAGTGATCATGTGTGTGTGTGTGCGCGAACGAGCGTACGGAAGGGAATAGGATATTTTGATTTTGAATAACGCAATTTTGAAAGAGAGAGAGAGAGAGAGAGAGAGAGAGAGAGAGAGAGAGAGAGAGAGGGGGGGGGGTACACGATCTTTTGTTTTCTCCGTCAAAAATATGGGAGTGCTGTTCATTATTTGAGCATCAAGTGGCTTGAACAAAAGCTCTTTGGCATCTCGATGACTTTGCCTAAGTGCCTCGAATATTCTATCCCCTTCTGATAATAAAAAGGAGTAATGGTGTAAAATTTCAGCCCTCTCTAGCTACGTTGGTGCTGCCCTTAGGCGCGACACACACATAGATAACCAGCTAGAAAGCCAGGCAACCAAGCCAATCAACCTAGCCATCCATCCAGACCTACCTGAAATCTGAAGAAACCTACGTTGACAGTTTTGTTCAACAGTCTCTAATTAGGTTATATGGGATCAATTTACTGATTAACGATGATCTTTGGTAATACTTACAGTCCAAGCGACGCCTGATCACATTTTGCTTCACGTGGGGATTTAAGTATATGAATAATCAAATTTGGGCAATTTAAGGTCCTGAGGTTAATACAGTAGATATTTTTGTTAGTCTCTCCATGTGAGGTTGAGCAAAATTCTTTCGTATGCACATTGGATGGTTCTCTGTTTTCGGGTCTGTCTCTTGGTTAGGTTCAGCTCTATAAGTGACTATCATGAGGATGCATTGGTTGCATACCCTTCTTTTTAGGATTGTTGGGTTTTTCTTGTTTTTGAAAGTTCAGCTTGCTCTGTCAAAGGCTTGCCATCTTAGAGTGATTCTTCGTTCGATTTCTTTTCGTTTTGTGGATCTCATGGAGATTTGTTGTCCTAGGTAGGTGTATTTGTCTGCTTTGTCCAGTTCGACATCTTCGATTTTGATCTTAATGTTCTTAATTCCAACGTGCTGCACATGATCTTCATCTCGCTGAAATTCATGTACAGGCCGACCTTCTTGCTTTCTTTAGTTCATCTAGCATTAGTTGGAGGTCGTGTAGGTTCTCTATGAAAAGGGCAATGTCGTCTTCAAATCTGAGGTTGTTCAGATATTCGCCGTCTATTTTGATTCCTTTGTTCAGCCAGTCTAGGTTTCGGAAGATCATCTCGAGGCAGACTGTGAAGAGTTTGGGTGAACTAGTATCACCTTGTCTTACCCCTTTTTGGAGCTGCAAGGGCTCCGAGTCTTTATGTAGCCCAAAAAGGGAGCTGCTGTGTTTGTATATATGATGCAGCACCCTGACGTATACGGGGTCTCCATCTTGTAGAGTGATGGCCCTCATGACCATGGGAATTTCCACAGTCGAAAGCCTTCTTGAAGTCTATAAATGCCACAGCAAGTGGCATTTTGTATTCTGCTGTTTTTTTTTCTTTCAGCTGATTTATTGAATAGAGATGGTCTACAGTCGAGTAGCTCCTTCTGAAGCCAGCCTGTTCCCGTGGTTGGTTTTCATCTAGTGTTTTTGTAATTTGGTTGGTGAAGATTTTTATGAAAATTTTGTCGATGCAGTTGAGTCGGCTTATAGGTCTGTAATCGTTTTTGTACTTTGATTTTCCTTTTTTTTTATTTATGAAAGCATAATGATTGCAATGTTCCAATCATCTGGGGCTTTACTTTACGTTTGAGATTAGTTGAATAGAAGGGCCAGTTTCCTAGTGATGATCTTATCCGTTTTCTGAGTAGGTCAATGGTGATGTTGTCTGGTCAAGGGGCCTTTCCTTTCTTTATTTGTTGAATTGCTTGTTTCACTTCACACTGGGTTACTTCTGGAAAACCCTCGAGCTGATTGCTCGTGTCTTGAGTATCCTGTTCGTTGTTTTGGAGTCCTTGTTAAATCTTCCGTAAATAAGTACAATTTAAACCACCTGCTATCACAAGGCGCGTCAGGTATTGTCTGGCTGCTGATACATACGGATAACTTGCATAGGCAAATATAGCATGTTGATCAGGTCCTAAACAAGGCAACGAGCGAAGAAAGATAGCTATCAGATAAAGAAAGATAGCTATCTTTCTTTGCCTGATAGCAATAAGGCAAAGAAAGATAGCCAGTTACCGTTTACAAATAACGGTAACGCCTTTAATTAAAACAAAAATAATACAGAATTCTGTAAAAAAACAACAGGAACCACAGAATTTGTACAACATATCTATCGATAAGTAGGGCCCCATTCTTACTTGTATTGAAATTCTTTAATCTTCGCAGTTTCCAAAGTATTAGCAATTTGATGACAAAAATTTTGAAGGAGCATAATAAAAAAGAATTTCTGCTGATTTTTTTTTCTGCACAAAAATATACATTGTACTTTCATAAGAAAAAAGAAAAAGAAAAACGAAACCAAGGAAATCTACAAAAACCACCTGGTTTCTCACGACACCCTATTTTCTTGACAAAGCTCGGTATGAGCGAAACTCCGAAATAAAGAATCACTTGTCTTATGAAGCTTATGAAGCCTTCCAATATCGTCATTTTATTCCCATATTGTCAGATGAACCATTGCCCATACCAATATACTTATCATCATCAGCGCATACCATCTTTACAAAAGGTAAAGAAATGGCATTTTCACCGGTCTCATTGTTTGTCTTATGTATTCAATCATAGTTTTGGTATTAATTTGAGATGAAGATAGCATGGGCGTGTGCATATATGTGTATCATATATAGATATAAATGTGTGCATAGATATACTTCTACGTGTGACTTTCCGCTACCCCGTGTTCATGGGTGGTTGGATGAGAGGTCGAATGTGCTCGCACGTGATCGGAATGAACGAGCGGACTGGACGGACAATTTGAACTGTTTTTATCTGGTCGGGGATATACATGTAATGAGCCGACCATTGAGAAAACAAATTTTCCGAACGAAAAAGATGTGACTCATTTTGGCAGCTGTTTGACGGCAACTTACTGCATACCATTCAATCAGGCAGAAAGCCGAAGTGCTTCTTCCTCGCTTTCACTCTCCTTCCTTCTCTGCCATTATCCCCGCGTCATCATTTTGTTTTATATACCGTATATACTCGTGTATAAGTCGATTTTCACTAAACTTGGTTAGGCACAATGACTTGCCTGCCTCGAAAACCTGCATCTGAGGTCCTGGCTTGTATTCGGACTGGAGTGGCCATTTCCAAATTTCCAATTAGGAGAACATTCCCGACTGAACAAGAGGACTTCAGTGTATCTATTTAATCACTGTCTCACCACAGCAATATTTGACTCAAGGTCGGGCTTAACGTGGGAAGAAAAAGGAGCAACCCTTCCAAAAATGGCCCCAGCCGACGCAGCTACGATTGCCAAGCGCTCCGTAGAAGCTAGACAACCTCCGCCACGAAAGCGTCCACCAGGGGACCTGCTCCTCTAAGTGCAATGGAGCAGTGCTGCTCCGGGGAAACTGACCCCCTGCAGCCGGGCCGAGTAATAATAGGAGAGCCGAAGGACGAGTCTAAAGGCCCTCCAATGCGCGTAGCAAAGCGCAGCTTCAGTAGAACCACATTGGCTAACGCTTGCACCGGCGTACGGTGTAAATGGTGGCAGCGACACTGCGATTTATTCATCTATTTTACTCGTCTCATAACTTATTTTGCTCCCCAGCCAATCCTCACAATTTCCCAGCCGCCACCACCTCGACACCTCCTCTTTGAACTCATCATCCCTTGACTGATTCTGAGGATGGGTTGCTCATGGTATTTGGGCCAAGCCACATTTTTGTCGGTGTCCTCTTATTGAACTCAGCTTACTGATTTCGTTGGCTGTGACCAGAGAGTCACTCAATTCTTCCTCTCTGCCTTCTCTTACTTTACTCGTTGAAACTCACTTTTCAAAAAACAAAAAAAAAAACCGCTCGTTCTTGTCTATTCTCTATTGATGCCCTGCTAACTCTCCCTCTTCTCTGTCGCTGTCTCTGTCTCTCTCCATCTCTCACTCTTTTTCTCGCTCTCGCCTCACTTTTCCCCCCACTTCTCTTCCCATTGCTATGTGCATTAAGCTCAGTTTAGTACGGCATAAATCTAAATGAGGGAAATATCTGATATAGGAATGGAGTTGTTGTACCGATATCACGAGCGGGATAGATATACCGGTCTTGAAAATCAGCATTGGAAATCCTGGCTTTTGCTTTGGTCTGGACACTGGCATCGGTGGGTATTCACGCAGTTATCTCAGCAACGGAGCAGGCCCATATCCTCTGATTCAATAAATCAAATAGGGAGGGAAAAGAAAATGAGGAGACAAAGCCTTTTGATCCGACTTTCAAAATTTTCTAACTTTATGGATTCTTACCGCCTCCTCATCCACCAAGGCCAAGGTTAGAAGAGGTTCCAGTAGTAATTAAGGATATCAGCTTGTGGACACTGATAAAATAAACAGTAAAATTCTGTGTAATTTTTGCACGCACGGATGAAAATCATGGCCCTTGATGGCTAAAGATGGCTACATTTTTCCATTTTTCAGTTTCAGCTATTTTCTGCCAACTTTATAGCGAAAAATCTCTAGTACTCTCCGAAACACTGAATGCTGAAATCTTTGGAAGTTTTTTTTCACTTTTTTTAATTATTATTAAAAAATATATTATCCATAAAATATTAAGTACGCTCGAAAACATACGATGACTCCAGACATCTTTATAAAATCCAAATAGAAAATACTTGCAAAATTAAAACATTTACTATTAGAGCATTCGTATGATTTTTTGACTGTTGAATGAACAAATCCAGCCATTTTCAGGATATGAAGTTAGCCGGAGATGAAAAATTTTTTAGATTACAGCAACTTTCTGGCTCGTTCGGCCATGTTCAGGCAACAAGGGGGGCAACTCTTTTTGATACATACGACAGCCAATACACATTCGTGCAAGATCCAACAAATTCTGTATATCAGAAATTTCTCCGCCATCTCTATTTTCGTTTTTCGCCTTTTCACTCTCGCCTTTTCCCTGTTTATCCTTGACTCTCTATTTGATGTTTTCCTCGCCACTTCTCTCTATTATTCTTTCGTTTCGCTCCTTCAAAATCTAGCCATTTTTATCAGCCATGGGATAAAAAGGGAGGTAACTCCTTCTTGTATCCACAGCAGCCATAATTTACAACCGTACGTGCAATAATTACCAAGAATTCTGCTGTCTATTTTTCCTCTTTCAAACAAGCATTCATGTCTATTGCTTCACTTCATATTTTAACATATCAATCTAACTCTGTCTGTTCATCTATATAACTACAGTAGTATTGAATGAATGTACATTTTTAGGTCAAATTTAGGAGAAAATATTTTCTTTATTTTTTTCGTTTGTTTAGTCCATGTCCGAAAAGTACCCAGCCAACATTCTGCTTCAAGCAGCAGTCGGTGTTTGAGAAGTAGGTCATATTTACCCCTGGGGGGTTACGGTGGTGGTCATGTCTGAAAAATGTATCCACTAAACGACTGAATTAAGGTTTGTTTCAAGCAGCATACGGAAAGTATGTAATGTGTCTGTCTCCCGGGGGGGTGGGGGGATAAGCTTTAGAAGCACCCGATGTGGCGTTCATGTAAATCAATCAATCCCTCTATCTCAGCATGTCCATATCTCTTTATCTGTCCGTTTAGGCCCAGCGTAGTAAAGCACGAAAGCAAATAAGAAGAAATCGGAACTGGTAAGATTGTGATACGCCAACCTTTTTCTAGTGGAAAAGGTCTGGCTGATTTGCCAGCCTTTGGAAATCTGCATTCGAATTTTTGGATATCACTTGGGCTAGAACGCTGACTTCTGGCACCAGTGAGGAATAAGTTACTATTTCAACCACGTGATAGACATTGCTTTCTTTCTTTCTTTCTATCTATCTATCCATCTCCCGAATCGACAGCAGTGTGTTATGCTTTCCCCATAAAAATGAAAATTGAGTATGTGTCATAGTAGCATGTGCATTTCAGATCGTCATCATTGTAAGTTCGTAACATCCTTTTTAAAAAAAAAACCAACTACCGCAGGGCAATGCTTTACAGATTATTTAGCACAGCGTTGTTTGTGATATCAATCCTCACAGCGTGTCCCACCAGTTTGATTCTTTCCCCAGACTAGGCTATAAGCCTCGTTAATACCGACGATTTTAGGCATAGGCTATACGATTAACCCTTCCCTAACACATTTTTATAGGAGGAACTTGACCAGAAGTTTATTGAACCTCTGTTAAAGCCAACTAATTGTCAATGTTATCAACATAATTGGATTGATGTACTTGGCTCCACATAAGCATCTGTTTACCTCGTTGAGTCTCACGCTGACTCCCAGAACACATCTAATTATTCTGATTACTTTTTGATGATTGACTCATGAGCTGAACGATTCCTGGTGCATAATTTCCCAAGGCTATAAGTCAGAGTAAAATTCTTTCGGAACAAGTCAAGTAGTATGATCCCTAAAAAGAAGTGCGATCCTTTCTACAGTACTAGTAACATTACTATACTTTCGCACCACACAATGACTTGTGGTACCAAGTTACGAGCTGTAATTAATTTCTTTTTTTTCTTTTTTTGAACAGTTCGAGACTTTGTAAGGAAAAGGAATCCCTGAAGGAATTCCAAGCAGTAATTATCAATTCATTTCGATACAATTCACTTAATAGCAACCTTTACCGGCCATTAAGCTCGATGTCAAGTCACTTCCTTTGTAGCGAATGAATGATATAATTATTTGAAAATGAATAAATAAGGGAAATTACTCTATAATAAGTATTTTCTCTAAAATGATGGAAAAAGTTCCTCATTAATTCTAACCTCTAAAAAGGGAAAAAAATGTACCTAAAAGTGAGAAAAAATTACCCTCCGTTTTGACACCTAAAAGGTGAAAAGGTTCCTCTTTCTTTTAACCTAAATTTTATAAGCGAAAAGTGTGATCAGAATATGAAGCCAAGTGAAAAAAAAGCAACTTAGAAAAAGAGTGTCATCAGAATATAAGCCCTTCCATGAAGTCATAAAATCCTCTCATGAAACCTCAATGTTCTTTTTCGATGTCATACCCAGTGAACAAGAGATGAGGATTCAGTTCTGCATTGTATTTACATCGTAAATTCAACTCTCTTCCTATAACATAATGTAACAGTTGAAAACCACTTCAAGTAAGAGCATTTGGAGGGTGTGGCGTTAAAAAACCCACTGCATACCACTTACAGTTTTTGCTGGGTTATGGCACAGTTTGTACGGCCATAAATTCATCTGTATGTGACAGTAACGTATTAGAATACACTTCCAACACCATCTTGAATTTTTTTCCGGTTCTTCCGTATGCATTCAACCGAGTTAGTGTGAGCATGAGTAACTGGATCAATAAAGTTGACTATATGGCTTTCGAGTAAGTATAACAGAAATGTTGACAACTCTGTTATAAGCTGTCCTATTGTTGGAGACAGGTAGAATGAACTTCTGAATAAGGGTGTTAGCTGATCTATCTGGAACGAAGGTAGGAAAGCTGATGTAGGTTGTGTTGTCCAGGCCTCCAAAAACCCTACGTCCAGCCATTAATGATTCATCAATCTGCACGATGTGATCAGGGCCACCAACAGTTATAGGATGCCTAACCAAACGGCATGAGCAAACATCTTGCAAATAAGAATTCCATGGAATTACTGTGGGTCTCAACAATTCCAATGGATCTCCAGTTTTTGTCACTGAAATATAATGTTCCCTTAATTACACATCGATGATGAAAGATTGCAGTGATATTTTATCAATGTATTAAACAACCAATATGCAGTGTTAATTTCTGGCTCTTCTGAGATGGACAGCGCCATGAGCTCTTCTCCACGCCTTCCGTTATTACTTCCGTTATTAATCCATCACAGATTTTCGCACCTAAGAATACACTTATCATGAGAATAGTTTATCGCAGAGACCAGGGACCGCCTATTAGTAGAGGATGCGGAAATAAAGTAACAGTACAAAATAAGGATCTCACAACAAGAACTACAAGAAACAAACAAACAAACAAACACAAGGCAAGAACATGAAAACAAGCGAAAAATAGACGAAATGCAATAGACAGAGACAACAAGAGGGATTCTCAAGTGTTGTTTTTTTTGTTTTATTTATCGTAATTCCTGTCTTGACAACTAATGATCTCTTACAACTTCTTCAAAGTATTTGCGAGGATTCTGCATTTTGTACAGCGACAGTCATCGAAAC